>CM051235.1:178161836-178506600 GCA_027917425.1 Gastrophryne carolinensis
TGTTAGATAGCCCTAGGATCGGGGCATCCACCTCGGGGGGGGGGGGTGACCAACATTTAACCACCTCAGCCGGAAAGGGATACCTCCTATCCCAACTCTTTGGAACCCTGGGAAGTTTACTGGGGCGCTCCCATTCCTTGAGCACAAGGTTATGGAAATGTGCCTGCTCTGGAAATTCCAAACGTGATTTTGCTGTATGGAAAAGCTCCCCTCTTTGCCTGGGAGCCACAACAGGGAGAGAGATGGACAGAACCTCAAAAATCTGGGTCAATAATCTGTCAGTGTCATCCGGGGCCCAGGGGTCAGAGCCAGAATCGTCATGACCCCTTGGTCTCTCATCAGATGAGCCTAAATCAGAAAAGAGCTCCCCTTCATCAGACGGGGTATAGCCACAAAGATTCCAAAACTCCTCAGTTCCCATAGGGAAAACAGTGACATTAGGCGTCAAGTGCCGCGTCTAGAAGACACATCAGGCTGAGAATCCCCACTAGTATGCAACTCAGCAGGAGTGAGATTTAAGCTTGGGGGAGTAGGCGAAGTGAAACGAGGTGCAGCCACTGGCAGGCCAGATTGCAATGCAAGCATCTGCTCAGCTCAGGGTACACAGACCCGCGCCTTGTCAGAGTCAGCATGAGGCTGCCCACACGCTACACACAGCCTGTCTTGTCCCGAAGGGACCCCGGTCACATTATCCTGGGATGCCTCCATATGGTGACTATAGCGGAGCTATACGCCGATAGGGAATAACGCTATATAGCAACCCCGGATGCCCCAATAACCCGCTAAGGAAGTGGGAGTATTATTTTTACAAAGCCTACAAGTTATATACTAATACAGGGCCGGGAGAAGCCAAAAGGGTTCACCCCGCCTGAAAGACATAAGCAGACAAGACCTATAAGCATACAGTAACAAAAGTGAAAGATATAAAGCCGCCCGCGAGGGCACTTACGGACCGCGGTAGGTAGGGGTCCGTCGCGCATGGGCCAAAAGCCTAAGATAAAGATGGCGTCGGTATACCTCGAGGGGCGGGCCGATATCAGCGATGACGAGGAGCGCGCCAAAGACGGGCCCCGCCCCCCCCAAAGAGCGCAAAGCCAGAACGTGCAAGCAGCCAATGATGGCGCACCAGCGCCTGAGGTAATGCCGCCGCCAAGCGCAGAACCAAGTCAGCGCGCGGCGGCAGCAATTTAAAAAAAAAGACAGTAAAGACAAGCCAGCGCGGCGGCTGACACAAGACTAAACAGAATGGAAAAATATAATTCTGTGAAATACTCACCTGTAGAAATGGTATTATAAGTATACAGTACGTCCTGCTCCAGATAGATTACTTACACTTGGGTTATCCTCCGCCAGATGGCGCTGCACTGCAGAGACATGTAAAAACAGGCTCCTCCCGGCCCCTCAAATACCCTCCCACAAATCCCCAGCATTGAAAAGCAGTGAACAAGAAGCCGGGAGAATTTAACCACCCAAAAACTGGTAACTTATAACAATGATAACAATCACCATACAGGGGATTCAGAAAAATGCAAAAACCATGGTGGGGTGGAGCAGAACGTACTGTATACTTATAATACCAATTCTACAGGTGAGTATTTCACAGAATTGTATTATTCTTAGTATACAGTACGTCCTGCTCCAGATAGATTACTTACACTTGGGACATTCAATAGCAGTGTCCATAAAGTAGGGTGGGATCCCCAACAAAAAAGGTAACAGCAGACAGTTTAAACCACTGCCGCCTGCAAAACCTTGCGGCCAAAAACAGCATCAGCTGAGGCCCTAACATCAACCTTGTAAAACTTTGAAAAGGTATGAACAGAAGACCAAGTAGCGGCCTTGCAAACTTGCAAACAGAAGCCTGGTGCTGGAAAGCCCAAGAGGCACCAATAGCACGAGTAGAATGAGCAGTAAGACGGAAGGGAGGATTCTTCCCCTTAGCAGAATAGGCCTGAATCACAGCCTGACGGATCCATTTGCTGATAGTAGACTTGGCAGGAGCCAAACCCTTCCTAGGACCAGAAGGGACCACAAAAAGAGCATCAGTTTTCCTGAAGGACGCAGTGACTACTAGGTAATACTTCAGACACCTGACCACATCCAAGGAATGCAAAACCCTTTCCTTAGCATTGCTAGGATTAGGGCACAATGAAGGAAGAACAATATCTTGATTCAAATGAAAAGCAGACACCACCTTAGGCAGAAAATCCGGCTTAAAGCGGAACACCACCTTATCCTGGTGTCTCTCAAAGTATGGGGGCTGAATAGAGAGAGCCGCCAGCTCAGACACACGCTTGACTGAAGTAATAGCCACCAGAAAGGAAACCTTGAGGGTAAGTACAGCCAGAGCAGCATCCTGAATAGGTTCAAAGGGAGCACCCTGCAAGGCAGACAAGACCAAGTTCAAATCCCAAACAGGGACCATAGGTTTTCGTGGGGGACGCACATGAGTAACCCCCTGAAAGAAAATCTTAACCAAAGAATGCTGAGCAAAAGACTTCTGAAAGAAGACAGACAGGCTGTGAACCACACTCTTCTTGGCCACCTGGGGGCCACCAGAATCACTGGCACCCCTTCCAGAGCAATCTTGCGCAGGACCCTGCCCAGCAGGGGTAATGAAGGAAAGACATACAGGAGCCGAAATTCCTGCCATGACATGGACAGAGCATCTGTGGCCAAGGCGAGAGGATCCTGAGACAGGGAGACAAAAGCCTGGAGCTTGTGATTGTGACGGGATGCAAACAGATCCACATCCGGTAGACCCCAACGGTGACACAGGGGACTGGAATACCCTGTTGCAGAAGGACCACTCTCCCTGACGAGAGGTCCCCCTGCTCAGAGAGTCTGCCAGTAGATTCTCTGCCCCCGGGATGTACACAGCCGAAACGCATTGAACATTGGCCTCCACCCATGTCAGAATCCGCGACACCTCCTGGAGGGCCCCCTGCTCCGGGTCCCTCCCTGATGGTTGATGTAGGCGACCGCCGTCCTGTTGTCTGAGTGCACCTGCACAGACAGACCCCCTCAGGTGATTGGTCAACTGCTCCAGTACCAACCTGATCGCCCGTAGTTCCAGAATGTTGATGGGTAAGTGGGCCTCCTGAGGGCCCCACCTCCCCTGGAACCGCAGGGACTTCCAGAATCCCCCCCATACTGACAGACTGGCATCCGTGGTGACCGTCTCCCAGGAAGGGGCCAGAAAGGACCTGCCCCCCAGCAAGATCCTGTGGTCCAGCCACCACGAAAGGGACCGCCTGACCAAGGGGGGAAGCACACAGACCCCGTCCAAGGACGTTGGGTCCTTGTCCCATACTGACAGAAGGTGAAGTTGTAGAGGTCCCAAATGGAATAGAGAAAAGGGCACCGCCTCGAAGCACGCCACCATCAGGCCCACCAACTGCATTCCCTGCCTGAGGGAGGGCTGGGGACACGATAGCAGGAACCTCACCTGTGCAGTTAGAGCTTCCACCTTCTGTTGAGGAAGGAATATCCTTGATTGAACCGTATCCAGAATCATTCCCAGGAACGTGGTCACTGAGGAAGGGGACAGAGAGGACTTGGGGTGATTGATCACCCAGCCGAAGGACTCCAGGGTGGACACCACCAGCTGAGTATCTCTGCTGTAGAGACCGAGAGGTAATGAGTATGTCGTCCAGGTAGGGCAGCACGCATATGCCCCTTGACCTTACCAGAGACATCACCCCTGCCAGCACCTTGGTGAACACTCTGGGAGCTGAGGTGAGGCCAAATGGCAAGGCCACAAATTGGTAATGTTGATCTTCCAACGCGAATCTGAGAAATCTTTGGTGTCCCGGGAACACAGGGATGTGAAGGTAAGCGTCTTTGATGTCCACAGACGTCATGAAATCCCCTGGGCGCAGGGAGCTGATGGCCGAGCGCAGAGTTTCCATGCGAAAGCGCCTGTTCTTGACAAACTTGTTGAGGATCTTTAAATCCAGAATGGGCCTGACTGACCCATCTTTTTTGGGAACTGTGAAAAGGTTGGAATAGAACCCCTTGCCTCTTTCTCTTAAGGGGACCCTGCAAATGACCCCTAGACCCAGAAGGCCTTGCACGGCCTGCATCAAAACTTGAGCTGAGACAGGGTCCTGGGGGATCCGGGACCTGATGAATCTTGGGGGGACACTACCTCCCGAATCCACCGGTCTGAGATGTGGTGCCTCCAGACGTGCGCAAAGTGCTGTAGCCGTCCCCCCACCCTGACGGGCGAGGGCGCCCCATCATGTCTGAGTGGGCTTGGGAGAGGATTTGGGCTTAGACCCCCAGGAGGAGCCAGGACGTCGTCCGCTGCTCCTATGCCAGGACTCAGCACGAGCCCCCTGCTTAGCACCACGGTAGGGGAGTGAAACGGGGCCCTGGCCCCAAAAGGGCAGAGACTCCCGCCTGCGCTGGGGTAACTTACCTCCTTTAGCAAAAAGGTCTAGGCGGTCCCCGAAAAGGCGTAGCCCCTTAAATGGAAGCCCAGTAAGGGCCTTCTTTGCAGCATTGTCAGCAGCCCACTGGCGCAGCCAAACCGCGCGGCGTATAGCCACCACCAAGGCAGAAGTTCTTGCACACATCCTAATGGCATCATCCAAGGCAGATAGGATAAAGTTTACAAACAAATCACAGTTAGACAGTGCATTAAACGTATTAAGGTGGCAATTCATCAGGAGCACCTTCAAGTACACTTCTGATCAGGGCCCTGAGCGCCACAGATGTAATGGCCGAGGCGCAAACCGGGCGCAGCGCCGCCCCCACAAATGCAAAGGCATGGCACGCCAATTGGTCAATGCGCCGGTCCTCAGCATCCCGCAGAGTAGTAGTGTCAGGGGAGTGCATAATAGAGGTGTTAGACAGCCCTAGAATAGGGGCATCCACCTCGGGAGGCGATGACCAGCACTTGACCATATCAGCAGAAAAGGGATACTTTCTGTCCCAACTCTTAGGTATACCGGGAAGTCTACTCAGACGTTCCCACTCCTTAAGCACGAGGTTATTGAAATGGGTTTGCTCCGGAAATTCCAAATGAGCCTTAGCAGTATGAAAAAGCTCACCCCTTTGCCTGGGAGCCGCAACAGGGGGAGAGATAGACAGAACCTCAAAAATCTGAACCAGCAGTCTGTCAGTATCATCCGGGGTCCAGGGGTCAGAGCCAGAATCGGCATGACCCCTGGGGCTCTCGTCAGATGACCCTGAATCATAGAACAGCTCCCCTTCATCCGATGGGGTGTAGCCACATAGATGCAACAACTCATCAGACTCCATAGAAAAAAGAGTGGCATCAGGGGTTAAGTGACGCTTTTTAGCGGTGGCCTTACGTGCTAAGGTATTAGCAATCAATTTTTCAACACTGGCCAGTCTAGCAGACACATCAGGTTGTGAATCCCCGCTTGTATGAAATTCAATGGGGGTGAGACTCAAGCTTGGGGGAGTAGGTGAAGTGAGCGAGGTGCAGGCCCAGCCACCGGAGGGGCGGGTTGCAGCGTTAGCGCCTGCTGTGCGCAAGGAACACAGACCTGTGCGCTGTCACCGCTGATAGGTGAGACCCCACAAGCTACACACAGCCGGGCTTGTCCCGAAGGAACCCCGGTCACATTATCCTGGAATGCCTCCATATGGTGATTAATAGGCACAATAAGCCAGTAGGGATTGATGCTGTAAGCTACCCTGGATGCCCCAATGACCCCCTAGGGAAGTGGGAGTAATTATACTAGGCCCAACTAACAATTACACCGGGCCGGGAGAAGCCACTGGATTCACCCGTCTGAAAGACACAATGATAAGAAGGGGCGTCAAAACCATGCACAGTAAGTAATGAGCATAAAAGCCGCCCGCGAGGGCACTGACAGACCGCGGAAGGAAGAACCGTCACACCCGCGCGCGTGCGACTGTACAAAATGGTGCCGAACGAACCGCGAAGGGCAGGCCAGAGCGGGCCGTGACGCGGAGCGCGCCATGCCAGGCCCCTGCCCCCCCCCCCGAAGACCGCGAAGCCCACAGACAAGCAGCCAATGATAACGCAGAAGCGTCTGAGGTAACGCCGCCATTTGGTGCGGACATCCAAATGAAGGAAAAGACGCGGCTGACACCCCATATCTAGTCATACACGAATCACTATACGCACTCACCCACACCTCCCCCCCTTCTTTCCCCCCCGAAGGCTACAGGGAGAATGAGGGAGGATGGCGGCCCTCTGTACAGGACCCACCGCTACACGGGGCATGTGGCAATAAGGCGGGAGGGGCATCCCATAAAGGCTCACCATCAGCTTATACCGCCTACCCTTTGGTGGGGGACTGCGGTGGAGCAGCGTTCCATAAGCACGCATGGTGCCACCTACCTTCACCCGACCAGCGCAGCCCAGGCTGGGAGGCACATCACTCGAGGAACGGGTGGGAATAGTCCAACAGGGCCGCAGGCTAATAGCCCCGCTCACCTGCGAGAGAGTGATAATTTCATGTCTTCGCAGTAAGCACTGCAGAGAAATCTGGGGATTTGTGGGAGGTCCCCGGGTATTTGAGGGGCCGGGAGGAGCCTGTTTTTACATGTCTCTGCAGTGCAGCGCCATCTGGCGGAGGATAACCCAAGTGTAAGTAATCTATCTGGAGCAGGACGTACTGTATACTAAGAATAAAGGTGTAAAACACAGAATGCATAGCATACATATTTACACCCCCCCCTCTTTTCCCCCGAAGACTACAAGGAGGATGAGGGAGGACAGCGGCCCACTTAAACAGGGCCCACCGATGGGCAGGGGTAAGCTGGCACTAGTGCGGGAGGGGCATCCCATAGAGGCTCACCATAAGCCTTAACCGCCTACCCTTTGGTGGGGGACTGCGGTGCAGCAGCGCTCCTAAGCACCTAACAGCGGTGCTGCTTACCTTCACCCGAGCGCAGCCAAGGCTGGGATGCATATTACTAGTGGAACGGGTGGGAATAGTCCTACAGGGCCCCGGGCTAATAGCCCTGCTCACCTGCGAGTAGAGAGCCATTTCTCGTCCTTCGCAGCCAGACTGCAGAGAAATTCTGGGGATTTGTGGGAGGTCCCCGAGTATTTGAGGGGCCGGGAGGAGCCTATTTTCGATGTCTCTGCAGTCCAGCGCCATCTAGCGGAGTATATCCCAACTGTAAGTATTAGATTTGGAGCAGGACGTACTGAATACTAACAATAACCAACCAGAATACAGAAGAGGGCTGTGCTTACCTGCCACCTATTGCCCCATGGCAGTCAACACTCATCTGTAACAACCCCTCAGTCCCCAGGATAGAAGCAATAAAAACCTTCAGGAGGAAGATCCATTCTCACCTGTAGCTGTCGTTCTGTTTGTTGTACCGCACTAAGGCAAATATATCTGTAAAATGTATTAAGGAAAGAATGAAGTGTGTAGCAGAACGTTACACTGCCAAAATGCACTTACTAAGTACTAAGTATAGATTTTCCTGTAGACACCAGCTGAGCAGGGAAGCAGCCATCTTGATTCTGTGCTGGGCTTCCTTCACACCTGCAACATTTGATGCACCCCAGCAGGGACCGCCCAAGCACACTTTGCTGTTGATAGCTATGGTGAAGGATACGTGTGAAGTGGGAGCGAATCATGGAGGGTTTAAATGATGGAGACGACTCTTCACCCTCCTGAAAGACAATGGTGACGATGTCATTTCCAATGTGTCGTTTTCTTTCTACCTGGAAAACACAGACTGTTACCTCATTGGACTCCAGACAGTACCAAGGTATGAACTACAGTACTATAAAATCTCTTTTACTCCCATTCACCTGGGGGTATACAGATATGCAAAGGTTCCACTCATCAGGAGCACGACCGTGGATGTAACAAAAACAGCTACTCCTAATGGACATAAACCCTCCCCACTAGGGAATCCTGGCCTAGTGAGCTACATGGTAGGCAATGAGACATTAAATTTCTCTATAACTATATGCCACAGCTGTGACGTTGTGACCAGAATCTTGACCAGCACACCTGTTAACTTGGCTAGTGAGATAGGGCAAGGAAGACTACCCTTATTACTTTTTCACATTTATGAGCAAACCTAGCTGACGTCAGAAGCATGAACCTAATAACAAAGGTATATGTGTAAGTGGCCACTGAATTCTGGAAAGAACCCATTTCTAAAGTGTCGCTTGCCAGACATCTCCTGACAAGTGCAACATAATCCCAGCGTATCTGTGTTCCCGAATGAATGAGAGACAAATATGGAAATCAGAACTCAACATGGCAAAAAATACAACTCTGTGAAGTACTCACCTGTAGAGTTGATATTATATGCATACAGCACGTCCTGTTCCAAAGATAGTAATAACATGTGGGTAATCCTCCGCCCCCGGCTCCGTGCACTGCAGACATGTAGAAAACAAGCTCCTCCCGGCCCTTCATATACCGAGGGACCTCCCACAAATCCCCAGCATTGAAAAGCAGTGAGAAAGAGAGGCCAGGAGAAAACAACCACCCAAAACTGGCAATAATACCAAAGATAACAATCACCAACACGGGATCCAGAACAAGGTGAAACAGGGTGGGGTGGAGCAGGACGTGCTGTATGCATATAATATCAACTCTACAGGTGAGTACTTCACAGAGTTGTATTATTCTAAGCATACAGCACGTCCTGCTCCAAAGATAGTAATAACATGTGGGACATCCAATAGCAGTGTCCATAAGTAGGGTGGGATCCCCAACAGAAAAGGCAACAGCAAGCAGTTTAAACTACTGCCGCCTGCAAAACCTTGCGGCCAAACACAGCGTCAGCTGAGGCCCTAACATCAACCTTGTAAAACTTTGTAAAGGTATGAACAGAAGACCAAGTAGCGGCCTTGCAAACTTGTTCAACAGAGGCCTGGTGCTGAAAGGCCCAAGAAGCCCCAACAGCTCTAGTAGAATGAGCAGTAAGACGAAAGGGGGGAGACTTCCCCTTAGCAGTATAGGCTTGAACCACAGCCTGACGAATCCATTTACTGATGGTAGACTTGGCGGGAGCCAAACCCTTCCTAGGCCCGTGAGGCACAACGAAGAGAGCATCCGTCTTCCTAAAGGCCTGAGTGGTAACCAGGTAGGACTTGACACACCTAACCACATCCAAGGAATGCAAAACCCTTTCCTTAGGGTTACTAGGATTAGGGCACAAGGAAGGAAGCACAATATCCTGATTCAAATGAAATGCAGACACCACCTTAGGCAGGAAGTCTGGCTTGAAGCGAAACACCACCTTATCCCGGTGTCTCTCAAAGTAGGGAGGCTGAATAGACAAGGCAGCCAACTCAGACACACGTCTAACCGAAGTGATAGCTACCAGAAAGACAACCTTGAGCGTGAGCACAGCGAGAGCGGCCTCATGAATAGGCTCAAAAGGAGCCCCCTGCAGGGCCGACAAAACCAAGTTCAGATCCCAAACAGGAACCATAGGTTTCCGAGGAGGACGCACATGAGTGACCCCCTGAAAGAAGGTCTTGATAAGAGGGTGCTGGGCAAAGGTCTTCTGAAAGAAGACAGACAGGGCCGAAACCTGGCCCTTCAAGGTACTAAGCTTAAGACCCAAGTCTAGACCATGTTGTAAAAACTCCAGCACCCTGGTGACTAAGAATTCCCGGCAGGGAAGAGGCCTGGATTCACACCAGTCAATGTAAGCACGCCATACTCTATAATAGATAGCAGCAGAGGTCTTCTTCCTGGCTTGCACCATAGTAGCCACGACAGAAGCAGACAAACCCTTTTCCATTAAGATGGAGGTTTCAATAGCCAAGCCGTCAAAGCCAGAGTTAGTAAATTGGGATGGCGTAGAGACCCCTGGGTTAGAAGATCTGGCAACCTTGGCAGATCGTACTGATCTACTGCCATTTGAACCATGTCCGCGAACCACACTCTTCTTGGCCACCTTGGGGCCACCAGAATCGCGGGTACCCCTTCCAGAGCGATCTTGCGCAGTACTCTGCCCAGAAGGGGAATTGGTGAAACACATACAGGAGCCGAAACTCCCTCCAAGACATTGACAGGGCATCCGAAGCCAGAGCCAGAGGATCCTGAGACAGGGATACAAAGCTCGGTAGCTTGTGATTGTGACGGGACGCAAACAGATCCACGTCTGGCACATCCCAACGGTGACACGGGACGGGACGCCCCCCTGCTCAGAGCATCTGCTAGCAGATTTCCCGCCCCCGGAATGTAGACAGCCGAGATGCATTGGACATTGGTCTCTGCCCATGTTAGAATCAGAGATACTTCCTGGAGAGCACCCTTGCTCCGGGTTCCTCCCTGATGATTGATGTAGGCTACGGCCGTCCTGTTGTCTGAGCGTACCTGAACCGCCAGACCCTTCAGGTGCTGGGTCAATCGTTCCAGCACCAACCTGACCGCCCTGAGTTCCAGGACATTGATAGGAAGATGGGCCTCCTGAGGGCCCCACCTCCCCTGGAAGCGCAGGGACTTCCAGAATCCCCCCCAGCCCGAAAGACTGGCATCCGTTGTGACCGTCTCCCAAAAGGGAGCCAGGAAGGATCTGCCTCTTGTCAAGTTCCTGTGGTCCAACCACCATGCAAGGGATTGTCTGACCGAGGGGGGAACCACCCAGATCTCGTCCAAGGACGCTGGGTCCTTGTTCCATACTGACAGAAGGTGAAGCTGCAGGGTTCTCAAATGGAACTGGGCACCGCCTCGAAGCTTGCCACCATCGAGCCCACCAACTGCATTCCCTGCCGGATGGAGGGATGAGGGTTCGAGAGCAGGGACCTCGTCTGCGTTGTCAGAGCTTCCACATTCTGTGGAGGAAGGAATATCCTTGACTGAACCGAGCCCAGAATCATCCCCAGAAACGGGGTCACTGATGAGGGGGACAGAAAGGACTTTGGGTAATTGATCACCCAGCCGAAGGACTCCAGGGTGGACACTACCAACCGAGTGTCCAGCTCTGCCTGCCGCAGAGACCGAGAGGTAATGAGTATATCGTCCAGGTAGGGCAACACGCGTATGCCCTTTAGCCTTAAGAGGGACATCACCCCTGCCAGCACCTTGGTGAACACCCTGGGAGCCGACGTACGGCCGAATGGCAGGGCCACGAACTGATAATGCTGATCCAACAGCGCAAATCTGAGAAACCTTTGGTGCCCTGGGAACACCGGAACGTGCAGGTAAGCGTCCTTGATGTCCACAGACGTCATGAAGTCCCCTGGACGCAGTGAGGCAATGGCCGAGCGCAGAGTTTCCATTCGAAAATGCCTGTTTCTGACAAATCTGTTTAGGATTTTCAAATCCAGAATGGGTCTGACTGACCCGTCCTTTTTGGGCACCGTGAACAGGTTGGAGTAAAACCCGTGCCCCTGTCTCTTAAGGGGACCTCGCAGATGACCCCGAGCTCCAGAAGGTCCTGCACAGCCAGCATCAAGACTCGAGCTGAGGCAGGGTCCTGTGGGATCCAAGACCCCACGAACCTGGTAGGGGGCAGCACAGCAAATTCTATCTTGTAACCGGAGGACACTACCTCCTGAATCCACCGGTCTGGGACAAGGCATCTCCAGACATGTTCGAAGTGCTGTAGACGTTCCCCCACCCTGACGGGCGAGGGCGCCCCTTCATGCTTGGGGGGTCTTGGGGGGGGCTTTGGGCTTGGGCCCCCAGGAGGAACCAGGACGGCGTCCTCTGTTCTTGTTCCAGGACTCTGCGCGAGACCCAGCGAAGGACACCCCTCTACCCTGCTTGGCCCCACGGTAGGGGGTCCAATGGGAGCTTGGGCCACGAAAGGGCCGAATCTGACGCTTGCGCTGGGGCAACTTGCCACCCTTGGCAAAGATATCTAACCTTTCTCCAAACAGGCGCAGCTTTAAATGGAAGCCCGTAAGGGCCTTTTTGGCGACGTTGTCAGCAGCCCACTGGCGTAACCAGATTGCACAGCGTATGGCTACCACCAGAGCAGCGGATCTAGCGCTCAGTTTAATAGCATCGTCCGATGCAGATAGGATATAATTCACAAAGGTCTCACAGGTGGCCAGAGCGTTGGCGGCCTCAGAGGGCAAGTCATCCGCCCCTTCCAGAGCAGTCTTAACCACCGTCCTGAGCGCCACCGCCGTGATGGCTAAGGCGCAAACCGGGCGGAGCGACGCTCCCCCAAATGCAAAGGCATGACATGCCAATTGATCAACTCGCCGATCCTCTAAATCCCGCAGCGTAGTAGTGTCAGGGGAATGCATAATAGAGGTGTTGGACAGACTTAGAATCGGGGCATCGACCTCGGGCGGCGATGTCCAACACTTAACCAGATCGGCCGGAAATGGATACTTCTTATCCACAGCTTTAGGAATCCCCTGGAGTTTGCTGGGATGTTCCCATTCTTTCAGCACTAGGCTAATAAAATGAGTTTGTTCGGGAAACTCCAACCGCACCCTAGCGGTATGAAACAGATCGCCCCTTTGCCGAGGAGCCGCTGGAGAGGGAGAGAGGGATAACACATCAAAGATCTGGGACAGCAGTCTATCAATGTCGTCCTGGGACCAATGATCAGAACCAGACTCCTCCTGACTCCTGGACTCGTCATCGTAGGACCCTGAGTCAGAGAGCAGTTCCCCTTCCTCTGATGGGGAATGTGCATAGGAAAGCAGTAAATCATCAGATTCTACAGGGAGAATAGTAGATTCAGGATTCAAATGACGCCTCTTGGCAGTAGCCTTGCGCGCCAAGGAGCCAGCGATGACGTTTTCCACACTAGCCAGTCTAGAGGCCAAATCAGCGTGAGAATCCCCACTAGTATTGGGGGTTAGGCTCAACCTTGGGGGAGTAGGGGAAGTAAGGCGTGGTGCGGGCCCAGCCTCGGAAGAGGTGGGGAGACCGGCTAGCGCCTGCTGGGCACAAGGGACGCAGACCCGTGCATTGTAAAACCCCACAAGCTACACACAGACGGGCTTGTCCCAAAGGGACCCCGTTCACAATATCCTGGGATGCCTCCATATGGTGATTATTAAATTCAATATGCCAGTAGGGATTGACGCTATAAGCAACCCTGGATGCCCCAATAACCTGCTGGGAAGTGGGAGTAATTTCTGAAAAATGGTCTGGACCGGGCGCTACGTCGGGCCGGGAGAAGCCACCGAGGACCGCTGTCTGAAAGACAGAAGGGGAACAGGGATGTCAGAGCCGAGCGCGAAGAAGCAAGCTAGGGAAAAGATCGCCCATGAGGGCACTTACAGGTCTGCGAGGGGAGGACCGTCTTCACCACGCGCATGCGAGAAGGAAATGGCGCCCAGCGAACCTCGAAGGGCGGGCCAGAGCGGCGATGACGCGGAACGCGCCAGACCGAACCACGCCCCCCCCCCCCCCCCCCCGGAGAGCACGAAGCTTGAAGGCGCGCAGCCAATCAGGAGAGAACATTAGATACGTCAGAATCACTTCAGAGAAAACGTCTGACAGAGTGAATAAGGAGAAAGAAAAACGCCGTAGCTTCCCCGAACAGGGCTGCCGAATGCGCCATAGAGAACAATAAAAACGCTGCGGTTAGTTAAAAAGTTAAAAGTGAAGCGCACTCTGACACCCCGTAGCGGTAAAAGCCATAGGACTCTAGTGTAATTAGGGCAAGGATAGGCCGTCAAACACACAGCCCCCCCCCCCCCCCCCACTAATGGGGGAATATGGGGAGGAAGGTGACCCGAATACAGGGTTCACCGTTACATGGAACATGGGGGCACTGGTACGGGAGGGGCATCCAACTGAAGGCTCACCATTCGCCTTAACCGCCTACCCTATGGTGGGGGATTGCGGTGGAGACTAGCTCCGTAAGCACACTAGGTGCTGCCTACCTTCACCCGACCAACGCAGCCCAGGCTGGGAGGCATTAATTCACAATCAGGACGGGTGGAAATAGTCCCGCAGGGCCTCGGGCTGTCAAGCCCCGCTCACCTGCGAGAGCGTGATACTTCATGTCTTCGCAGTTCCAGCACTGCAGAGAAATCTGGGGATTTGTGGGAGGTCCCTCGGTATATGAAGGGCCGGGAGGAGCTTGTTTTCTACATGTCTGCAGTGCACGGCGCCGGAGGCGGAGGATTACCCACATGTTATTACTATCTTTGGAGCAGGACGTGCTGTATGCTTAGAATAAGGCAAATCTCAAAACAGAACACATGTAATGAAGGTTCCTCAGCAATCAGATAAGATAATGGAGAAGTGGCACTGATGTAAAAACATGATAAGAAAAGATCACCAGCCAGAGAACGGTGGATGTACCTGCTGCTTGTTCTCCTTCGAGTACGGCAACATTGTGGAGACATGGAACATGATCTCATGGCCCTGGTACACTGTGTAGATGGAATGAGTCCCCGTTGTGTCATCTGTAAAAAGAACCACAGAAACTCCACAAATCCGTCCTCTTCATCTGTCACACTTTGTTCTTCCTCCTTTATATGTCACTGTCCCTCATTTCCCTGTCACCCTTCAGTCTTCCTATTCAGCGGTCACCCTTGTTCCCTACCTGCAGCGGTAATCCTTGTTCTTTAACTGTTATGTTTTATCTGTCGCCCTCTCCCCACTGATCATCCATTATCCCCTCTTTCCACCTTTCATTCTCACTCATCACTTTGATTCTATAGCTTCCCACCCCACTGTCCCCTTATATCTTTCCTCACTGTGTGTCAACCTTTACCCTCTCTCTTCACCTGTCAGCCTTTGTTCCCCCCGCTTTATCTGTCATTTTCCCCTCATAACCTGTCACTGGTCATTTTCCCTCTTATGAAGCAATACTTGTTCTACGCATGTGCTGGTCATCCATTTTCTTCCCCTTGCATTTCTCTCTTTCTCTCATCCTTCACCTTCCCTCTTTTTCTTCCCTCATTACAGCTCATCCTTCAAAATCCCTCTTCCTACATGTCACCCCGCTTCTTTCTGCTTCCTCCCTCTTCACCAGTCCACCACCCTTTTTTTTCTTCCTTCTTGTGTTACCCCACATCCTCCTGATTCATCCTCCCTCTTCACTGGTAATCCTCCCTTGTCAAACTAATTTCTGTTTAATTCCACATCTTTCTGCTTCACCCCCCCCCCTTCACTGGTCATTTGTCCTATCTATGCTCCTTTGTGTTATCCTGCATTACCATTAGTCTTACTATTTGCCTGTCATTCTTCCTCCTCTCTTTTCACTAGGAGATTCAGGAAAAAAACAGTCCAACAACCCCTCTACCCCTGCTGTAGTGTGGCCCAGCATTATACGTGGTCATTAACACAGGAGGACTCTTACTTTTGGTGTCTAGTCCTCCCCTGTAGCCAATCCAGCTCTTCAGCAAGACAGTGTCTCCGAGCAAATTTAATAACTTCTGGAAACATTCACTTCCGACTTCTGTAGAGAGAAAAAAGCCACCATACCAAGAATTCAACTATTAGCAGGAGGCTGCAGATCCCTGAACCCCAGGGGCCGGCGCAGAAAGCAGCATTCTAGCACTAAGAATAATTTAAACTTTCTAGAATAAAGCTGGTTTCATCCCACCCCTCTGATCTCCCCTGATTCAAAGGAGATAAAAAGAAAAAAATGCCCTGCTTGGTGCTGCCAGCCTGATTCAACAGCGGAGATGTCAACCGGAGCCCTGTCCCTTTATTGATTTGTGATGGTTGCTGTAGTGGAAGCTCATAGATGCCTGTTAGTCATTCACTGCGCAGCAGCACAGGCTGAGCTCCCGCTGGAGTACCAGGCACATGGGGCTGAGCAACCAGTTATTTTTATTTTGGCCCTCAAATTGGGCTTACTGGGAAGAAGGGTAGGAAGCACACAGAGGACTGGACATCCACCTTCACTGTTCCCAATCTCTTAAATTGGGGAGTTGCATGGCTCCATACTTCCCCAGAGTAATAAGGTCAGTGTAGACTTACATAGATATTAATGCCATTGCTTGACCTCCTTAAAGGTCATCAGCTGTGACACAAAAGAAAAAAAAATCTCATAATTCTGGGTAAAAGTGACATGTAGAGAAATACTGCCACTGCTAATAACTGCATGTTTGTTATGTTCCCTCTTCAGTTTCACTGTTACAGTCACTGACCTGAAACAAGCATGGTGCCTGTGCCTGACTAAGATCTACACCAGCCACCATTGCTGGAGGGCTCCTTCCACTGGAACTCACCATTACTGAACATTTCATCATCCGTTAACTGTCCGTCTTTGGCATAAAGAACTCCAAACTTAAAATTCACTGAGCCCTGTGCAGAAAATACAGTACGCTTAGGATGAGCTAAACAAACAACACAGACTCACATGCACAATGTACTACCTTATACTGCCTACCTTATATTTGCATATACTGGTGAATGAGAAAAGTAGAGATGGCATGGGGGAGAAAGAGGCCAGCAGGCCAGAAGGAAGGCGCAAAATGATTGCTGAGCGCAAACATCACCAAAGCCGGCCAACTAGGGGCAAGTGTGTCAAAATATACCTCCCCTGATGAGAGTGTTTGGAGTATGGTAGGTTGAAAGATATCGCACTCATATCCATATGACAACCTGTTGCTTCAAGGAATCTCCTACACTGGGGAGGTCATCATATGGAACCTGTGGTGTTGGTGGGAGCACTTGCTTGAGTTTATCCATTTTCTTTCTTTCCCCCTATATTTTTCCAGGTAATACATGGCTTCCTGCTTTCCTCTGCAGATCCCATAATGACCAGGGAAGCCCCTTCACAGACTGAGGCATCAGGGTGGGAAATCTTGTTCCTGGTTGGCTAGAGAAATCTTCAGATGTCTGGTGTGATGGCAAATGCAGTGCAGGCTGGTGATCCATTTCTACAGTAGCTCTCTAAACCTGAACTCCACCCTTCTACTAATCTGCCTCAGAAATAAAAGTAGTGGTACCCACCTCCTGCTCTTCCAGAACCAGCAGATCCTAAAAACAAAGAAAACAAGCATCAGCTCTATATATGACAGGTAAGGGGATGCATATACACAGGGGGAGTTTCTGGGAAGTTTTAATATGGCACCAAACCCTCAAAGGGAGGCCCAGGACTCTAACAGACTCCAGTGCCGGCCGTTAGTTCTCTACTGGGGCATCATGATTTGGGATGGGTTGTGTGACCCCCCTTCCCCTGCTGCCCGTGCCCGCAGCCCTGGCTAGGATCAATGACAGAAATGCCGGCTGTAGTCTGGGAAGCACTCCCGCCCCCAAACTATCCAAATGATTGGGTGTGGGAGTGCCCCTTAGCTACAGGGAAGCGGCTGGCCACATCAGCTGGCATTCTTGAGATGGTGGGTGTGACCACGGTGGTGGAGAGCGGAATTTTGTACTGCTTTAAACTGGACCTTCACCCTAAATAAGAGCCTATCTTGTATGTTTCCCCCACCCTGTACATACAGATTGCTCACATTAAAAATCATCCTGCCTGCTTCTACTGCAATTTCTGAGCCTTTAAACATCCAAGATGGCGGTCCATGGAGTCTCAGGCTGTCTGCAGACAGGAAGTGTTTTCTGACTGCGCTGCACTGCATTCTGGCCTTTTCCTGACCCCCAGCACTGCTTTGTCTGTGCAAAGCACAGCTATGACCCCGTCCCCTGCACTGACCCCTCTCCTCTCCTCAGTATATGATGCTACCGAGCAAAGATTTCGGCGCCCGTATCCTAGAGTCCTGAACAGAGTTGCAGTCCAGCAGGGGAAAGAATAATACAATTCTGTGAATACTCACCTTGTAGAATTGTTATTATAAGTATGCAGCACGTCCTGCTCCAGTAATGATTCATAACAACTGGGATATAGTCCACAAGAGGGCGCTTTACTGCAGAGATGGCAAAAAAAAGAGGCCCCTACCGGTCCATATATACCCGGGACCTCCCAATAATTCCCCAGTATAAAACAGCAGTAAGGGAACCAGGAGAAGCCAATAACAAAAGTAACAATTTAACAAGGAACTAATCACCATATAAAGGATCCAAGAATAAAGTACTCAGGGTGGGATGGAGCCGGACGTGCTGCATACTTATAATAACAATTCTACAAGGTGAGTATGCACAGAATTGAATTATTCCAAGTATGCAGCACGTCCTACTCCAGTAATGATTCATAACAACTGGGACATCCAATAGCAGTGTCCAACAAACGGGTGGGGATCCCAAAAGGCAACAATGCGCAGTTCAAACCACTGCCGCCTGCAGAACCTTGCGGCCAAAAACAGCATCTGCTGAGGTCCGAACATCAACCTTGTAAAACTTGAAAAACGTATGAACAGAAGACCAAGTAGCAGCCTTACAAACTTGTTCAACAGAAGCCTGGTGCTGAAAAGAGGCCCCAACAGTACGGGTAGAATGAGCAGTGACTCGGAAAGGAAGATCCTTTCCTTTAGCAGAATAGGCCGTAACAATGGCTTGACAAATCCATTTACTAATAGAAGACTTAACAGGAGCCAAACCTTTCTTGGGACCTGAGGGTACCACAAACAAGGCATCCGTCTTTCTGAAAGGCGTTGTAGCCACCAGGTAGTATTTCAAATTCCTGACCACGTCCAGAGAATGCAGGGCCCTCTCCTTGTCATTACCAGGATTAGGGCACAAGGAAGGAAGCACAATGTCCTGATTGAGGTGGAAGGCAGAGACAACCTTAGGCAAGAAGTCTGGTTTAAAGCGGAAAACCACCTTGTCCTGGTGTCTCTCAAAGTAGGGGGCCTGAATAGACAGAGCTGCCAACTCAGAAACACGCCGGACAGAAGTGATAGCCACCAAGAAGGCAACCTTCAAAGTGAGAATAGACAGCACAGCCTCATGCACAGGCTCAAAAGGAGGACCCTGAAGGGCAGACAATACCAAATTCAAATCCCAGACCGGTACCATGGGTTTGCGGGGAGGGCGCACATGAGTGACCCCCTGGAAGAAAGTCTTGACCAGAGGATGAAGAGCGAAGGACCTCTGGAAGAAAACAGCCAAGGCGGAGACATGCCCCTTCAGAGTGCTGAGCTGAAAACCCAAATCCAAATCATGTTGAAGGAACTCCAGGATCCGAGGAATGGAGAACACTCGACAGGGAAAGGACCTAGCCTCACACCAGGCAATGCAGGTCCGCCAGGTCCTATAGTAGATGGTAGAAGAGGATTTCTTCCTAGCCCTGACAAGAGTCTGAACAACTGAATCTGACAGACCTTTTTCCCTTAGGATGGAGGTTTCAGCAGCCAGGCCGTTAAAGCCAGCGTTTGTAAATTGGGGTAACAGAGCCTTCCTTGAATGAGAAGATCCGGAACCAAGGGTAGAGGGTACTGATCCACTGCCAGCTGCACGACGTCTGCGAACCACACCCGTCTTGGCCACCTGGGGGCCACCAGAACAGCTGGCACCCTTTCCTGAACCAACTTGCGCAGAACCTTGCTCAGAAGGGGAAAAGGAGGAAAGAGGTACAGGAGACCGAACCCCTGCCAGGACAGAGACAGTGCATCCACCGCCAGAGCCAGAGGATCCTGGGACAGTGAGACAAATGCTGGCAGCTTGTGATTGTGGCGGGAAGCAAACAGATCCATGTCCGGCATCCCCCACCTGTGACAAAGAGATAGGAAGACCTCGCTGTTGAGAGACCATTCTCCCCGGTGAGAGGCCCCCCTGCTCAGTGTATCCGCTTCCAGATTCTCCGCTCCCAGAATGTAGACCGCAGAGATGTACGGGACATTGTCCTCGGCCCACGATAAGATCAACGACACCTCCCGGAGGGCACTCTTGCTCCGAGTCCCTCCCTGATGATTGATGTAGGCGACCGCAGTCCGGTTGTCGGAGCGAACCTGAACCGGCAGGCCCTGGAGGTGAGGCGCCAGCACCAACCGAACCGCCCTCAGCTCCAGAACATTGATGGGGGCGTGGCCCCTCGAATTGGAGGGCTCTCCAGTAGCCCCCCCAACCTGACAGACTGGCATCCGTAGTGACCGTCTCCCAACATGGAGTCAGAAATGACCTGCCCCCCAGAAGATTCCTCGAGTCCAGCCACCACAGAGGGGATAGAATAAAGGCCTGATCCAGAGACAGGGGACTCTTGTCCCAGACTGACAGAAGATGGAGCTGAAGGGTTCTCATGTTAAATTGCGCGTAAGGGACTGCCTCGAAGCAGGCCACCATCTGTACCACCAATTGCATCCCTCGCCGGATGGAGGGATGAGAGCTGGACAGCAAGAAATGAACCAGAGCTTGAAGAGAGTCCACCTTCTGCTGAGAAAGGAAAATCCTGGCCTGAATGGTATCCAGAGTCATACCCAGGAAGGGGGTCACCCGGGACGGGGAGGATTTGGGATAATTGATCACCCATCCGAACATTTCCAGGGTCGTCACCACCGTCCGCTGGAGTGAATGGGACATAATGAGAAGGTCGTCCAAATAAGGAAGAATGCAAATACCCCGGGCTCTGAGAAGGGCCATCACACCAGCCAGCACCTTGGTGAACACTCTGGGGGCTGGGGTGAGACCGAAGGGAAGTGCCACAAATTGGTAGTGTTGTTCCTCCACTGCGAACCTGAGGAACCGCTGATGCCCTGGGAAGACTGGCACATGAAGGTAAGCATCCTTGATGTCTATTGAAGTCATGAAGTCCCCCGGGTGCAGGGAGCTGATAACGGAGCGGAGAGTTTCCATGCGAAAACGTCTGGGTCTGATGGAACCATCATTTTTGGGCACTGTGAAGAGATTGGAATAGTAGCTCTGACCTCTCTTTCCCGGAGAAACCCGACAAATGACTCCCATGGCCAAGAGGTTTTGTACCGCCAGAAACAGACCCCGAGCTGCCCGAGGGTCCGTAGGAACCCTGGACCTGAGGAATCTGGGAAGCGGCCAGTCCGCAAACTCCAGCTTGTATTCGGAGACAACCTCCAGAATCCAATTGTCTGAGACTTGTTGAGCCCAGACTTGAGCGAAGAGCAGCAGCCGTCCCCCCACCCGCAAGGGTGAGGGCGCCCCCTCATGGCTGAGTGGGCTTGGCAGTAGATTTGGTTTTGGAGCCCCAGGAGGATCCGGGCCGGGCACGGCCTCTGCCCTTGCCCCAGAAATCTCCCCTGTCCCCGCGAAGGATACCCCCCTGCCTGACCTCGATCCGCGACAGGAGGAAGTGAAGGACCCAGAGCCCCGAAAGGGTCGCGGCTGTTTTTTGCGTTGGAGCAACTTACCTCCCTTTGCAAAAAGGTCCAAACGATCACCAAAAAGGCGCAGCCCCTTAAAAGGGAGCCCTGTGAGCGCTTTCTTAGCAGCATTGTCAGCTGCCCACTGGCGCAACCACACCGAGCGGCGGATAGAGACAACCAGGGCCGAGGTCCTGCTACACATCCGAATGGTGTCATCTAAGGCAGAGAAAACATAGGTGATGAACATCTCACATTGTGACAAGGCTCTAAAATCAGTACTAGAAGGATCCTCATGGGAGCCGTCCAGAAGGCCCTTGATCAAGGTCCTAATAGCCACGGCTGTAATAGCGGAAGCACAAACCGGGCGCAAGGCAGAACCCACACAGGCAAAGGCGTGGGAAGCCAGCTGGTCTATACACCTGTCCTCACCATCCTTCAAGGTAGTGGAGTCAGGGGAATGCACCACAGAAGTGTTAGACAACCCCAACACAGGGGCATCCACCTCTGGGGGAGTTGACCACATCTTAGGGATACCGGGGAGCCGACTAGGCCGCTCCCATTCCTTGAGAACCAGATTATTAAAATGTGTCTGTTCTGGGAATTCCAAACGTGGTTTTGCGGTGCCAAACAATTCCCCCTGCTGCTTAGGTGCCGCTGCGGGAAGGGAAATGGAAAGTACTTCAAAAATTTTAGTCAAAAGTCTATGGGTGTCATCAGCATCCCAATGCTCTGAGCCGGCATCAGCGCCAAGGCAATGCTGATCATCAGAAAAATCTGAATCTGAGAATAATTCCCCTTCCTCGAGAGGGGTATAGTCAGACAAATCAAGGAGATCATCTTGCTCCATAGCAAAGGCCGGCGCAGCAGGCGCCACATGCCGTCTTTTAGCTGGAGCCTTACGGGCCGCAGAGCTAGCAATCAGTCTCTCAATGTTGGCCAGCCTGGTGGAAACATCAGGTTGAGACTCCCCGCTAGTGTTGATCTCACTGGGAGCCATAATCAAGCGAGGGTGTGTGGGGGACGATACAGTGGGTGCCGACCCAGACACATGCAGCCCAGATTGCCGCGCAAGCGCCTGCTGGGCGCAGGGTACATTGGGGCTTGCCCCAATGGGACCCTGAGCACAGCATCCTGAGAATCCTCCACATGGTGATTTTTATTGTCACAATGACCAATGGGAATTACGCTGTGCAGCTACCCGGGATGCCCCTTAAATGTCCGCTAGTGGGAGGATTGAATAATTAAGCCTCTAACAGTGTCAATATGGCAAATAGAGGGCACAGGACCAGGAGAAACCTCTAATTAGGTTGTCCCGCCTGAAAGACACAACAAAATACACACAGTCAGCATAATATACACAATAAATGAAAAAAAGGCAAATTTAAATACAAGCCCGCTGAGTGCACTCACGGACGCTGAAGAGCTTGCACTCCACCGCAATGCCGGGACAAGATGGCGCTGAGAGGCTCAGGAGGGGCGGGCCGCCTGCGGAACGCGCCAAGCGCTAGGCCACGCCCCCTCCAGGAACGCGGGGACAGGCCGAAGACAGGCCGCCCCGCAGCCAATCATCATGCAGCCGGCCCCAGAGTGACGTCACCGCCCCGCTGCCGACGCCGAGCGTGCGCGGGTCGTTCAAATGTGAAGCAGGAGGAGAGGAGGAAAACGCTGAGCCCATGTACCAGCTCGGATTGTACAGTGTCACAAAGGCATAAGAGTTTACAGTGCATAATCACTCACACACACACACGGACACTGACCCCCCCCCCCCCCGACTAACAGGGCAAACGGGGGAAGGGGGAGTATGAGCCCTTGATTACATTTGGAACATGTAAGGGAGGGCTAAAGCGGACGGGGCATCCCAAATACAGGCTCACCAAAAAACCTGTGCCGCCTACGCTTTGGTGGGGGATTTGCGGTGGAGCAATACTCCAGTAAAGCACCTCTAATAGGTGCTGTCTACCGCCACCCGACCACGCAGCCAAAGCTGGGAGGCAAGTAAAGGTGGAACGCGTGGGAATAGAACAGCTTACCTGCGAGGAGAGAAGCCATCATCTTGACATTCGCAGCCCACTGCAGAGAAGGAACTGGGGAATTAGTGGGAGATCCCGGGTATATATGGACCGGGAGGGGCCTCTTTTTTTTTTCCATCTCTGCAGTAAAGCGCCCTCTTGTGGACTATATCCCAGTTGTTATGAATCATTACTGGAGCAGGACGTGCTGCATACTTGGAATAAAAAGTAAGTGACTGGAAATGTTAAATATATTAATTTTAGATGCTGGGGAATCGTTTTTAAAGGGTTTGAGCTTTTTATTAAATAATGCTGAAGGTCCGCTTTAAGTGCTGTTGTCATGAACAAGGGTACAAACTTCCTATCCATCTTCCTAGAGGCCTTAGAATATTACACAAAATAAGTTGCTACTACTTCATCACCCCCTTCTGACGCCGGCTGCACCCCCCCACAATGCTAAAGTGCCATGTACAAGATAATCTCACCTTCTGAATCTCTGGATTAAGAATCTCACGGGGGCTCTTCTCAAATCGGTCCAGGTTCATGGCACTAAAATGTGAGAGGATTTATTAGTAAAGAAACTCCACAGAAATGGAAGTCTGCCCATGCTAGACAGGCACCTATTTGACAACTAGGGAAAAAACCCTAATGCCCAATGTACACTTTGCAGCCAGGGCTTCTTGCTGGAGGAGTGTAACAGCCAGCACTGTGTGCAACAGCAAAGGATGCAACAGCATCAGACATACCTATTTTGTAAAATAAGGCAGAGATCTGCATTTGCATTGTGGCTCTTTGAATATATCCTTTTCAGCCAATGTCTGTTTACTTACCTTAATATAGATTTTACTGACAGCGTTTTTGTCGGGCTGTACGGAAGGCAGATTTTCTGAGTTCCCTGAAAAACAGCAGAAACCTTTGATAAATTAACTTGTGCTGATCAGTGTCTCCAGTGACTGGAGGTCCGCTACCCCCTACATCTACAGGCCATCCCACTATGGCCCATTGTGCATTGCAAGCTTGAGACCAGACAGAGCTACTTCCACTTTCCCTCGTCTCTGGAAACCAGTCCAGCCACCCGCATGACCACAAGTAGCAGACTATAAGCTTACATTTCCTTCTGACAGGCCCTGCCTCCATCACCAATCCCACCAGGCCATACAGCGTCACTTACTGTTTTCCGCCATAAGATGGCACGGTACTGGGGGACTCTCTGGTTGTTTTGGTCAGAAAGAACCACGGAGAGGAAGAAGGGGTTTCGCTCACCATCAGTTCCTATGTAGTTCTGGTGAACTGTTTGGAGACACATAGGCGCCATAAATAGCAGAACATGGATGTCACCCCATTGCCCGCCATCCTGACGGACATGGATGAAACCCACCTTTCCCGAGGAAATACTTGAAGTACCATCGTGTGTGATACTCAGGGTTCTCCAGATGGACGTCTGTCCTCCTCCAGATACCTGGCGTATGGTCTGAACTCTGCAACAAACAACGTGATTGTGACTCTCATTTTGCTCTACACAGGTCCTCCAATGGAGACCCACCTCTTTGACATGGGAGAGGAGATAAGCTTCAGATGGGGAGCAGTCTGGGTGCCAGCACTAGATGTATCTGAAGCTGCATAATGCTGGTGTGAGGGCAGTGTGAAGCCGGTTGTGTATGATGTGTGTGTATACTGTAGGTGGTAAAGAAGGTGAAGTCTGCATCAAGACTTTAGGTTTGATTTAGCACCATTTGCATAAAATTCTATTTTAGAAGCTCTTTTTACAAATGGCACTGAATCGACTCCTAGGAAGACATTGAAAGCCAATGGCACTTTTTACTCCAAAAAAAGGAGCACACTTTTTTTTTGCTCTTCGTGCTGACAGAAAAAAGTGATTCAACAACGGGAGTAAAAAGTGCCCTTTACTTTCATTGTCTACCTAGGTGGTTGATACAGCACCAGGTATGAAAAGAGTACTTCAATTTTATTTCCCATTAATCAAACTTTTTATAAATGGTGTTGAATTGACTCTATTGCCTTGGGACAGTCCCTCTTTAATCTTGCTGTGATGTACCGGCACCTCCTTACCTCGTCCAGAGATCCATTCTCCACGCGAAAGCGTCCAGCTCTCTGGATAGCTCCATCCGCGTCACTGGAGATGAGCTGCCAAGCAAAGAAGAGAGAAGTGAGGCAGGCGGTCTCCCACAAGCCAGAAAAGTTTCTTCTTCCAGTTAGTGTCAATAAAGGTGGAAAATGACTCATTTATGGGGTGCACAGAAAGGCATATTGCTGCACAATGAATTTGGGGGGTGTTTGCATTTAAAGCATACCTAAACCATCCCTCCCAAAAGGACCATACCCCTGTTGCCCTAAGTTCTGAATTTAGAAGACAATCTACTTCTTGGAGCTCTATATGACAAGATCCTGGCTGAACACTGCATTGCCGCACATCTCCTATTGATGGATGTGTGGCTAAGGCTTGTGTGTGCAGGTCTTTTCTGTCCCCTGTCATATGGGGCAATAAGTACCTCTCTAATACAGGACTCTCCGACCGTAAGGGGGTATGCGAAATTAGTGTAGTATCCCTATGGACCAGGACCATCACTGGCACAGAGCTTTAAGGAAGGGTTTAGGTGCAACCGCCTGTAATAGAACTGGGTACATATCTTTGTCTAACCAGCAGAGGCTCCCCATGTTGTCTTGCATTGCATTCACATTAGCACATTGCCATCAAAGACGTGTGAATGTGCACACACGCAAATGCAGACACAAGTGCATGTGCTATTCACTTTAGATAGCTGTGAGCCCTTAGCAAAAACACTAACTGATCCTGACATGTTAAATATTCTGTGTAGGACATTGGTCTGCCTAAGACTTTAATCTGCTTTACAGCCAGTCTACAATTAAGAACCTGTTCTGCCTGCCCATGGCCTTGGCTCGTTTGACTTATAGCTTTGGCCTAATACTTTTCAGCTCTTTAGAAGTATCTGGTGTATCCAATGTCTCGCCAGGTATGGCAACCCCTATTTCCGGCTTGCACGACATATGGCATCCCTGCAGCCCAAGCTGTACTCCCTGGCCAGTCACTCCAGTGAAGTCAAGGGTTGTCCTTATGGCCCATTTTCATGGACAGCGAGTGATGGGCATATGACTCATACGTTAGTGAACAGCAGAAGATTTGTGAGCTAATTGTTTGTTAAAGCGATCGTTCATGAACTCTCTTGTGCTGTGAGCTTCACATCCTATTTGTGGTCCATTTCTGTTTCCACTTGTGAACAGTCATGTGGCATGTGAAAAATGTCAGTCAAAACGATAAAATGCTCGCCCAACACACAAATTCTCATTCATCACTAGATTGCAGCGGGCATTTCCACTGATCCATTCACGTCTGATTGTGGTCAATTTAGTGATTTTTTGTTTGAAAACCAATTTGTGGAAATGAGCCATTAGACTCTGGGCTCCAGGTTGAGTGGCGAGCTGGGTCTATTAGTCTCCACAGTCTATGTAATTATGTTTCTCTAGGCATACAAGAGGCATACTACTAGCAGGCCTTTTCGATTTCACCTATATACACATACCCAATGATGAGTTCCTCTTTAAATGAAATCTTCATTTTGAATTCATTATCATCAACTTGAATCTTAATTATAACACACAGTATGATCATTGGTGCCTAATAGTTAAGTTCATCTTTATAACTTTTTGATTAATCTTTGTCACCTTACCCAGGCACACACTAAGGCCCTTATTTAACAAGGGATAGCGCCAGGTAGCGAATGGTGAGCGAATGGTAATGACGGTCACCGCCACGAGAAAGCCGGCTCCCCTCCGCAATCACACATTTATCAAGCCGATCCTGCTTAGCGACTGACAGAGCGCCAGATAGCGAATCATTCATCATTATACAAGCCTCACCCCACAGCGCCAGCGAGCGACCTTGAACAGCGACAGGTATGACCTCTCGCTACCTGGCGCTCTCCAATGCATTTCAATGGAGCAATCTTTAAATATTCATAATTAATTGCTATTAATGTTTTTTTTTTTTAAATGTCAAAAATTCTGTGACCACGTCTGCAATGTTAGATATTTTTTTTTTTTGTGACCACTTCTGAAATGTTAGATATTTTTTTTACGGTTGTGCAGAATTGATATTACAGGTCTGATATTAATGTATTCATATTACAAAATGTTTTGAAAAACTTGTATTTTTTTTTCCAAAAAAATATGGTTGTTTGGGGGTTAAAAAAACACTTTTAACCCATCGCCGCCAGCGCTCTGGGGTTTAAACAAGCATTTCACAGCGCGAGAATTTTTTGAGCGTGATTTGTTAATGAATATGCTGGGAGCCGTTCGCTATGGCCATTCGCTGTCATGCGCTCCCATACAGCGCGGAACCTGTCAAACAGCGACTCCTAACCCCGTATTCAACATTACCGCACACCGACTTAGTCGCTGTCAATAACCGAACAACGGCCAAGCACAGCGAATACTAGTGGGCGCTGTGAAAATAACGCTACTGTCGCTCATCTGTCGCTACCTGGCGCTATTAATGAATCGGCCTCTTTCTTGAGCCATATGAGAGCATCTCAAAATCTCCAATGATATGTAAATACCTTATGTATTCTTATCTAAGCCACTTTCTTTGCTTTAATATCTGGGTTGTGGCTGAGCTGGCAAGGGCGTGTCATGACCCAGCTTTATGAGCATATTCTGTGGTCAGACACCTGCTGAACCACTTTAGCTTGCCATGCTCTGTTACACCGAGAGCACCTAGGGATAGAATGGCTATTAGACACCTTTTTGTGTGGTCCTGGAGGAACAGAATTGAAAGGAGGACAAACTTTGGAGCCCTGCTATAGCTTCTATCTGGCTCTGTAATGGAGGACACATGGGACAGGTATCAAGTAAACAGCTTGCTGCCTTATTATTGCTACTGGGTTTTAGTCTCTTTAAGTGTTTTGCATGTACATCTTTATAATGTTCTATAATATTTACAGATTTGTTGATCCAGTGCATTTAGACACATAAACAGGTACAATGTGAATAGTCTTTGGGTGTTGTTGACAGCGTAGCATATATCATGTACTGTATTTATTCTTTTATAAAGCATCATTAAATATTACATTTGATTTGAAGTACCGTATTTCTACTACTGTAGGTGCATAAACAGTATTCACTATTCACATGACTTTGGGCTGCTATACGCGCGGGTGAGCTGACTTCACTTGCCAGGCTTGGGTGAACTGACAGACAAGGGCAGTTATACAATAACATACAATTGGCAAAATCTGAAGACCTGTGCTGTGTGACAGGTTTCAGGTGATATCCTTGCTGTCTTATTATTGACATTGCCTGGACTGTCCTGGACTATAGGAGACTATACTTTTAATTTGTAACATTAGGATTATCTGGGAATATTTGGGAGCACTAGGTTAGTACTAGGTTAGCTTGCTTAGAATGTTGAAGTTTAAAACTGGACTCTGTCACTGGTCCCCTCTCCCGGTGGCATGCTGGACTTGGGTATCTGAAAATAAAGCTTAGCTGTTACCCTGTTCCCTGGGCTCCTAACAGTAGTCTCTGGTGAAGCTCTCACTGAGAAATTCAGTGACTGTGAGTCACCCAATCACAGCAGCGCTGATTGGGCAACTCACCAGTTACCCCCAGCTGTGAACCCAAAAGCAATGCCACAATGTGCAGCTCTTGGTGGGGGCGCAGGCACTGCCATAGGCTCCTAAGGGCCTGTGCTAGTGTTGAATTACACTGAAAATGTCCCAGTGCATTGCATTGTAAACTGGCCCAATGAAAATAATAGACAGTGTTGCGTGGTGGCTACAAGGTGCAAAACAAGTGAATAGGATCCTAATAGTTTTTATACATCTCACTGCGTGTTTTGGCTAATTTCACACAACAGTTAGTATGTGCAAGGCTGATACGAGCATTTTAAGATTGGGATACACAACTAATTGTTACAAGGCAGTAAATAACGTTAATTCTATGTATACGGTTATGAAATATTGATCCTAATAATACCATTTTGTGATTACTCACCTGTAAAATGGGTATTATAAGTATGTCTCACACCCTGCTTCGGAAATATTCATTACACTTGGGTTATGTCCAGTAGAGGGCGAACTTCTGCAGAGATGAATAGAAAAAAGGAAGCCCCTCCCGGCCCATAAATACCTGGGACCTCCCACACATTCCCCAGTATAAGAAAGCAGTAAGGGAACCAGGAAGGGCAAAAAAAAATCCATGAGAAAATCAGTATCACCAAACAGAGGATCCAAGATACAACTCAGGGTGGGGCGAAGCAGGGTGTGAGACATACTTATAATACCCATTTTACAGGTGAGTAATCACAAAATGGTATTATTCTAAGTATGTCTCACACCCTGCTTCGGAAGTATTAATTACACTTGGGACATCCAATAGCAGTGTCCAAAAAGGGTGGGGATCCCAACAGGCAAAAGTGCACAAATTAAACCACTGCCGCTTGTAGAACTTTGCAGCCAAAAACAGCACATCAACCTTATAAAAACTTGGAAAAGGTATGAACAGAAGACCAAGTAGCAGCCGTACAAACTTGTTCAACAGAAGCCTGGTGCTAAAAAGCCTAGGAAGCCCCAACAGTACGAGTAGAAAAAGCAGTAAACTGAAAGGAGGAACCCTCCCTTTGGCAATATAGGCCCCAACAAAGACCAGACATATCCATTTACTAATGGCAGACTTGACGGCGCCAAACCCTTCTTGGGCCCAGAGGGCACCACAAACAAGGCGTCCGTCCTACAGAAAAGAGAAGTAGCCAACAAATAGTACTTCACACAACAAACAATCATCCAAAACGTGCAAGGCCCTCTCCTTGTCATTGCTAGGCTTAGGACACAAGGAAGAGAGAACCACATCCTGAATGAGATGGAAAGCAGAGACCACCTTAGGTAGGAAATCCGGCATAAAGCGGAAGACCACCTTGTCCTGGTGTCCTGGAAGTAATAGGCCCAAAAAGGCAATCATTTGTGTAAGCATAGAAAATGCAAAATTCAAATCCCCAACAGGCACAAGGCTTTCGAGGGGGCCGCACATGAGTGACCCCCTGGAAAAAAGTCTTAACCAAGGGATGCAGAGCAAAGGACCTTTGAAAGAAGACCGCCAGGGCAGAGACCTGCCCTTTCAAGGTACTAAGCTGGAGCCCCAGGCCCAGACCGTGTTGAAGAAAGTCCAAAATCCTAGGGATCGAAAACACCCTGCAAAGCAAGGCCCTAGCCTCACACCAATCAATATAGGACCTCCAAGTCCTGTAGAAGATGTTAGAGGAAAATCACTTCCTAGCCCTAACAAGTGTCTGACTCACAGCATCAAACAAACCTTCTTCTATGAAGATGGAGGAGGTTTCAGCAGCCACGCCGTCAAAGCCAGCGTTCCTAAATTGTGGTATGAACCAAACCCGTCTTGGCCACCCTGGGGCCAGAAGAATTGCTGGCGCACCCTCTTGAGCCAGCTTGCGCACCACCTTGCCCACCATGGAGAAGGGGGGAAACAGGTACAGAAACCCCAGATCCCTCCAGGCAACAGACATGGCGTCCACTGCCAGGGCCAGAGGAACCTGAGACAGAGACCCAAACGTTGAGAGCATGTGATTGCAACGTGAGGCAAAGAGATCCACCTCCGGAGTTGCGACAGAGGGCCCGGAATACCTTGTGGTTGAAAGATCATTCCCCTCGGCAAGAGGATCCCCTGTTCAGGGAGTCCGCCTCCGTGTTTTCCAATCCCGGAATGAATAACGCTGAGATGCATGGAACATTGCTCTCCGCCCATGCAAAAGTCAGAAAAACTTCCTTGAGGGCACTCCTGCTGCGAGTCCCCCCTTGGTGATTCATGCAAGTGACCGCAGCTCGATTGTCTGATCGAACCTGAACCGGCAAGCCCTGTAAGTGATGCATCAAGCATGACAGAACCAACCAAATAACTCTGAGCTCCAAGACATTGATGGTAGTCGCAATGACCAGCGGGAATTACGCTAGAAGCTACCCGGGATGCCCCTTAAGTCCGTTAATGGGAGGATTTGCAAGCCCTTATTTTTTGGCAAGGGAACCCAGGACACAATAACAAAATGGGGGCCCCCGTAAGGACGGTACACCATAGACAAGCACTCATACATGCAAAATGTACAAGGGGCGTGGCAAAACATATAAAAGAAATATATATATGTATATATAAAATTGTATATAATTGAATTATAATAGTAATGTATAAAATAATAATGTAGTACACTAAAACTAATGGCCGCCACCGCGCTGGATAAGGCGTATAAAATAAATACATATATAAATAAAGACATATACAATAAATACATATATATGTATATAAATAAGGCATCAAGGATGGCCCAGAGGGACAACTCATGGAAGGTAACAGGCATGGGAAAGATGGCGGCGTAGAGCCCGCAGACAGAAGGAGGATGAAGGCGGGCCGACGCGGATCGTGCCCGCGTAAGGCCCCGCCCCCTCCCGACGCGGGAAAGAACACAACAGCCGCGCTCCCAGCCAATAGGGCTGGGAGCAGGTCGAGCGCCAACTGGAGGGGCCGGCCGTCACCAGCACGGGGAGCGCCAGGCCCCGCCCCTTCCCCCTGACTGAAAACGAGCAGCGAACCGCGCTCCCCAACCAAGGCTGAGGAGCCGGCATAGATGACACCGGCCCGCCGCCGCCGCCCCAGAAAGCGAGCGTGCTGGCCACGAAGAATAAAAATTAAACCGAGTTAAAACACATTGAGGCGCACTAGCCAGCGCCCACCACACAGTAAAGAAAGTACAGCACCAATCATACTGACAACATCCACTCACACAATCTCAGGGGAGACAAAACAAACATGGAAGTACCCCCCCACCCTACTAACCGGGAACAGGGAGTAATGGGGGGGAAGCCGATAGCCAAATGTAGGATATGTGGTGAGGGCTTCAGAACGGACAGGGCATCCCATGTCAGGATCACCAAACCTGACGGCCGCCTACCCCTTGGTGGGGAATTCGCGGAGGAGCATGGTGCATGGCTCCTAGTCAAACACCTCTAAAGGTGTTCCCTACCCTCACCCAGACCCTCGGCCAAAGCTGGGAGGCATAGGGACTTAATAAGGAAGTCCGGGTGGAAATAGGAAAAGAAATGTGCCGGGTGTGAAACCGGCTTACCTGCAAGGAGGAGACTTCATCTTCTGACTTGCTCGCCGTCTGCAGAGACGATTACTGGGGAATGTGTGGGAGGTCCCAGGTATTTATGGGCTGGGAGGGGCTTCCTTTTTTTCTATTCATCTCTGCAGAAGTTCGCCCTCTACTGGACATAACCCAAGTGTAATGAATATTTCCGAAGCAGGGTGTGAGACATACTTCGATAAATCTTTTTTTAGTTCCAAAAATAATATTTTCTTTTTTTAACTGGAAACACCAATCTGGAAGATCACAGGACACTCACCTTTCACGTCAGAGTCGCAAGCCAGTATGTGGAGAGACCCATGTTAGGCTTAATATAGGGGGGCTAAAGAGACCCAAAAACCCTCTACTTAGGTAAAGGAAAAGAAAAAAGGAAAGCGCCTCTTTTTCTTTTACTTCAGTTTCTTGAACTGCAGATGCTACTGTAAAAGTTTTAGTCAATAATTGGACCAAAACAGCCTAGGACATGCCCAGTTGGAAAGTCATCTGATGTCCAGACTGATTGCTGTCTGGGCATAGTGATTGGTTATATGATTCCTGCCCCTCCGTTATTTACAAGGAGCCTTGCACCTTTGGCTGTACGGATGTCCAGGCAGTTTTAGATTGTCAGCATGTGCTATTTGATTTATGAATTTTAGAGGCAAAACCATTTATCACTGCCATTGCTTTCCTTTCCTACCTGCCACCTATACACCCTGTACCCTAATGGCAGGTTCACTAACAAACCAAACAGTGACTGGATACTCTCAAAGCAGCCTAAGGCTAAGCACGAGGGGCGCAAGGAACTCACAATCAGGTGCCATTTTGAAGAGACACTGCTGTTTATCAGGCTTTAAAATGGCAGCAGCGGAGTTCCCACTACAGGCGCAGACAAAGATGACACAAATAACACAATTATCCTGTTATGAGTCAGTAACACGCCGGCTCTGTCTCTCAGAATAAAAATTGTTCCTGTTAGATTCTTCCTGGGAGGAGGGGGCCACCTTTAATCAGCATAATCACCCTAATAGAATTTGTCAGCTCTCCCCCACCCCAGAACCTTCCAGAACACACAGAAATGGAGGATAATTGAATCTGTGACTTCTGGTCTCTGTCACTCTGTCAACCCCCACCAGGGGAACTGAGTAAAGCTATGCACAACCTAGGGATTCCATTCATATCTCCAATCACATATCCTACCACCCCCAGACCGACTAACTGCAGCCATACCATCCACACAGCCAATCATATGCCCCCTATCATCAGCAAATCGACCAACCCCTAATGTTATCCCCTGCTATCACCATTGCCAGACTTACCAGCTGCTGCCATTCAGTCCAAACTATCCAATTTACCCACACTCTACCACCATTAGCACTAGACCACTTGAGACTAGTTCTATATGACTTCGGAGCAACCCCTCACTGGTCCTACAAACATACTGTCTTAAATGGTCAAAGACGAATGAAAGGATATTTTTACTGTGAATAACAGTCTAATAATAAATATCTGCATCAAGCTAGATGGAGGAGGGGTTACCTATATTTCTTGTATTGCTTATTGCTATTATAATTCTCCTGACATGTATAGATGATTTTACCCATCACACAATGCTTTGGGCAGATATTAAAGTGGACCAAAACCTGAGATTTTGACTACCCCAGGTTTTGGCCCTGTCCTGTAGATGGAAATAAGATGGAGATGAGTTTTGGTCCACTTTAAGGGTGGTTAATGCTACTCTTTCCCACAGGCTGACTCGCAGGACAGGCCATAAGAGGTATGCAGTTCTCCCCCCTGAAAGTGCAATGGTACATTCGAAATCTTATTACCCCCATTTTTCCTCCTTCCAGTAAAGGAAAACATCAAGATTGTCAGGAACATTTTTTTATCATGGCTTGTACAAGTAACTCCACATCTTGCTACCCTACAGCATTTTATATAGATTTTCAATATTGGGCTGTTTGCATGACAGAGCTATTTCATTTACACTGACATGAGATCTTCCAGTAAGGAAAGTGCATCCGCGAGGATTGGGGAAATAAAATCATCCAGGAATGAACAAAGTGAATGGGGCCAGACAGAAGTCACATCAGTGAAGGTTCCAGAAGAGTCACTGGGGAGCCTGGCTGTCTGAATCATCCAGAGAAGAGCAGAGGAGTCTGGGCATTGCAGCACGGCGTGTCACAATATTTACAAAATTACCCGGCATGATGTTTGCAATTCTCCTCAGTACTGTCACGCAAGCACCCGCGCCGACCAGAGGAAACTCTATCCAATTCACCAGGCAGCCCTCATTTACTAATTGCCAATAACACGGCATCGCCCGAACATGGGCGACACACAATGCACAACAAATCTGCAAATGTCACCATGAATACTAATGCCTGCTGCCGTTACCTCTAAGCCCCCACAATGCTGAGAGTTACTGTGCCCCGCTACAGCAATGCCCTGGAGGATACTGAACATCTACTAGGAAAATAGAAACAATGTTATCTCTTGGGGATGCCTGAGGTGAATGGACGTAGCAGAGAGAAGATCAGAATTGCCCATAATGTGACTGACATGTGGCAGAGAGACTGGCTGCTGCCTGCTGTGCTGTGTTACAGGTCCTTTTCCATAGAGCAGCTATCGATCCACTGGAAGAGTCTATAGCCTGATTACATGCAACACCTTACCATCCACAGTGACCCCCCTAAACTTCCCATTGGCTTGACTTGGTGATAGGCAGGAGTGGAGAAGGGGAGATCTGAAGGGTGCAGCTGAGTGGCCAGCAGGTCCCAGCATGCATGTCCCCTAAATCTCTGTGCTGCATGATGCCATGTAACCTATCACAAGGCAACTGCACTTCATTGTGCTACCGGGTCAGGGAAGAGAAATTAAAACAACACCCCTTGTGTACATCTCAGAATGTTGTATGTGTGCCTGCGGATGTTCAATATGTTGTCTATGTGTGTGCCGTGTCAGGCGTGAGCTTGTATTTTGCTTGGGGGTGTATGTTTTTTTAGCGTGTATGAGTGCTGTGTCATGTATGTTGTCTGCGTGTCATGTTTGTGCTTACATGTTGTCTGCGTGTCATGTGCAGTTATGGCCACACATATCCATATTTTATTGTTCACTTAATTGTTCAGCAGCTATACTAAAAATGACGATGACGTTGCATCATACTTGTTTTTTATGATGACGTCATCTTACATTTGAAGTGTTTTATTAGTGTTTGTGTCGCCATCCCCAATAATGATGCACACACAGCATGAGGCATGTGTACACTAATCAGGAGGTTCCCCTTTGTTCAGGAGGTTCCCCTTTGATCTGTTGGACCTTTAAGAGCCTCTATTAGAAATGCAGAGCAGTAGTTTTAGTGTGTTTCAAGTTGGCACAGAAAGGTTGTGCAACATGAAAAGACGCAAAGGTCACCAGCAGGCTGGCGCACAGCTCCCACAAGATGTCAGCGGTGATGGCGCCTGAGAGGCCGCCGGCAGATGACTCATCCACACGGCTAATGATGTCTGATGCCTGCGGAAAGAAGACGCCTATTCGTGGCGTCAATAACCCGTCATCTGCCACATCATTGTGTGCCCAGAGGGCAGACCCTCTGGCCCGTCTAGAAAGCAGCATATCCAATATCCATGCTAGCTGGGTGGGGGGGCTTTTAGGGGGACACCTTAAAAGCAGAACTTTGCATCTCTGTGCCACCAATGCCACTAAATTTTCTCATGATATCAGTAAACCCTTCATTAGAGGTATATTCAGCATTTCCTAGCAGATCTCTGCAACATGGAAAATGGATAGATGGTCAAAACTGTGGAAACTAGAGTTTAATGTATCTAAATGTAAAATCATGCACTTGGGTAGAAGGAATCCCTGCTCTGAGTACCGTATGGGCAGCACTGTGTTAGCCAGGACCTCGGAGGAGAGAGATTTAGGAGTACTGATTACTGATAGCTGCAAGATGAGTGGACAGTGTAGCCAGGCAGTGGGAAAAGCAAGCAGGATGCTCGGCTGCATAGCTCGAGGCATCACCAGTAGGAAGAGGGAGGTTGTGATGCCGCTGTATAGAGCCCTGGTAAGGCCACAGCTAGAATACGGTGTGCAGTTCTGGAGACCTTACCTGCAAAAAGACATTATTCAAATAGAACGTGTCCAAAGGCGGGCAACAAAAATGGTGGAAGGACTTAAACTTAAAACTTATCAGGAGAGACTTAAAGAACTTAATTTGTACAGTCTGGAGGAAAGAAGGGAGAGGGGGGACATGATTGAGACCTTTAAATATGTGAAAGGATTGAATAAGGTTCAGGAGGGAAGTGTTTTTAAGAAGAAACCTAATGATAGAACAAGGGGGCACAACCTGAAGCTAGTCGGGGGGAAGATCAGGAGCAATGTTAGAAAATATTATTTTACAGAAAGAGTAGTAGATGCTTGGAACAAACTTCCAGCAGAGGTAGTTGAAAAATCAACAGTCACTGAATTTAAACATGCCTGGAATAAGCACACATCTATCCTAAGATAAAGAGTACATACAGTATACACATAAGGGCAGACTAGATGGACCGTATGGTCTCCTTCTGCCGTCAACCTTCTATGTTTCTAAGAGCTCCATCCGATGGTGGACAGGAAACAGATGCACACATGTAGCAGCCGCATCTCAAGAGTCAGTGGTGTGTCTGTTGTTGCCTTTCCTCTGTGATACAGTACTCCTTGTGCGATTTTGGCTTCCTAGTCATCTTTAAACCGGACCTTCACTGTGATTTATTGAAAAGCCCAAACCCTTAAAAACGATTCCCCAGCATCTAAAATTAAAGTTTTTAGTCACTTACTTATTATTCTTTCTCCCACTTGGCTGCAACTCTGTTAAGGACTTTAGGATACGGGCACCGCCATCTTGACTAAGAAACATCACACTTACTAAGGAGAGGAGAGCGGGATAAAGTACAGGGAGGCGGGTTACAGCTGTGCTTTACTCAGACAGAGCAGAGCTGGGGTCAGGAAAAGGTCAGCAGTCCCAGAATGCAGAGCAGCACAGTCAGAAGGCACTTCCTGTTTGCAGGCTGCCTGATGTTCCATAAGCCGCCATCTTGGATGTTTAAAGGCTCATAAACCGCAGCGGATGCAGGTAGGATGATTTTTAATGTGAGCAATCTGTATGTACAGGGTGTGGGAAACATATAAGATAGACTCTTATTCAGAGTGAAGGACCATTTTAACTGGAGGAGCATCCCAAATCCCAGAATTATCTAAAGCTGCCCTGTCCCAAGCAGTGACAGAGTAAGGGTGATAAAACAGAAACATTACATGCAAAAAAGGCTTTGTGCTTTCCTAGGGGCCCACACACCATACACCTGAGGGCATAAAGCGACACCTGATTCAACAAACTGTCCTGCCACAGTGCACATTCTCTGTGTGATCAATACTGCTCCCCGCTGCAAAGCCTGCCTCTCTGCCTGCAACACCGACCGCTCTGACTACAACTTCTCCTCTCAGCCTGCAACACCGACCGCTCTGACTACAACTTCTCCTCTCAGCCTGCAACACCGACCGCTCTGACTACAACTTCTCCTCTCTGCCTGCAACACCGACCGCTCTGACTACAACTTCTCCTCTCAGCCTGCAACACCGACCGCTCTGACTACAACTTCTCCTCTCAGCCTGCAACACCGACCGCTCTGACTACAACTTCTCCTCTCAGCCTGCAACACCGACCGCTCTGACTACAACTTCTCCTCTCAGCCTGCAACACCGACCGCTCTGACTACAACTTCTCCTCTCTGGCTGCAACACCGACAGCTCTGACTACAACTTCTCCTCTCTGGCTGCAACACCGACCGCTCTGACTACAACTTCTCCTCTCAGCCTGCAACACCGACCGCTCTGACTACAACTTCTCCTCCCAGCCTGCAACACCGACCGCTCTGACTACAACTTCTCCTCCCAGCCTGCAACACCGACCGCTCTGACTACAACTTCTCCTCCCAGCCTGCAACACCGACCGCTCTGACTACAACTTCTCCTCTCTGGCTGCAACACCGACCGCTCTGACTACAACTTCTCCTCTCAGCCTGCAACACCGACCGCTCTGACTACAACTTCTCCTCTCTGGCTGCAACACCGACCGCTCTGACTACAACTTCTCCTCTCTGGCTGCAACACCGACCGCTCTGACTACAACTTCTCCTCTCAGCCTGCAACACCGACCGCTCTGACTACAACTTCTCCTCCCAGCCTGCAACACCGACCGCTCTGACTACAACTTCTCCTCTCAGCCTGCAACACCGACCGCTCTGACTACAACTTCTCCTCTCTGGCTGCAACACCGACCGCTCTGACTACAACTTCTCCTCTCAGCCTGCAACACCGACCGCTCTGACTACAACTTCTCCTCCCAGCCTGCAACACCGACCGCTCTGACTACAACTTCTCCTCTCAGCCTGCAACACCGACCGCTCTGACTACAACTTCTCCTCTCAGCCTGCAACACCGACCGCTCTGACTACAACTTCTCCTCTCAGCCTGCAACTCCACCTCACTACCTCCAACACCTGTCTCTGCCTGCAACACCGACCGCTCTGACTACAACTTCTCCTCTCTGGCTGCAACTCCACCTCACTACCTCCAACACCTCTCTCTGCCTGCAACACCGACCGCTCTGACTACAACTTCTCCTCTCAGCCTGCAACACCGACCGCTCTGACTACAACTTCTCCTCTCAGCCTGCAACACCGACCGCTCTGACTACAACTTCTCCTCTCAGCCTGCAACACCGACCGCTCTGACTACAACTTCTCCTCTCAGCCTGCAACACCGACCGCTCTGACTACAACTTCTCCTCTCTGGCTGCAACACCGACAGCTCTGACTACAACTTCTCCTCTCTGGCTGCAACACCGACCGCTCTGACTACAACTTCTCCTCTCAGCCTGCAACACCGACCGCTCTGACTACAACTTCTCCTCCCAGCCTGAAACACCGACCGCTCTGACTACAACTTCTCCTCTCTGGCTGCAACACCGACCGCTCTGACTACAACTTCTCCTCTCAGCCTGCAACACCGACCGCTCTGACTACAACTTCTCCTCTCTGGCTGCAACACCGACCGCTCTGACTACAACTTCTCCTCTCTGGCTGCAACACCGACCGCTCTGACTACAACTTCTCCTCTCAGCCTGCAACACCGACCGCTCTGACTACAACTTCTCCTCCCAGCCTGCAACACCGACCGCTCTGACTACAACTTCTCCTCTCAGCCTGCAACACCGACCGCTCTGACTACAACTTCTCCTCTCTGGCTGCAACACCGACCGCTCTGACTACAACTTCTCCTCTCAGCCTGCAACACCGACCGCTCTGACTACAACTTCTCCTCCCAGCCTGCAACACCGACCGCTCTGACTACAACTTCTCCTCTCAGCCTGCAACACCGACCGCTCTGACTACAACTTCTCCTCTCAGCCTGCAACACCGACCGCTCTGACTACAACTTCTCCTCTCAGCCTGCAACTCCACCTCACTACCTCCAACACCTGTCTCTGCCTGCAACACCGACCGCTCTGACTACAACTTCTCCTCTCTGGCTGCAACTCCACCTCACTACCTCCAACACCTCTCTCTGCCTGCAACACCGACCGCTCTGACTACAACTTCTCCTCTCAGCCTGCAACACCGACCGCTCTGACTACAACTTCTCCTCTCAGCCTGCAACTCCACCTCACTACCTCCAACACCTGTCTCTCTGCCTGCAACTCTGCCTCACTACCTGCAACACCTGTCTCTCAGCCTGCAACACCTGTCTCTGCCTGCAACTCTGCCTCACTACCTGCAACACCTGTCTCTCTGCCTGCAACTCTGCCTCACTACCTGCAACACCTGTCTCTGCCTGCAACTCCGCCTCACAACCTGCAACACCTGCCTCTCAGCCTGCAACACCGACCGCTCTGACTACAACTTCTCCTCTCTGGCTGCAACTCCACCTCACTACCTGCAACACCTGTCACTCTGCCTGCAACTCCACCTCACTACCTGCAACACCTCTCTCTGCATGCAACTCCACCTCACTACCTGCAACACCTGTCTCTCTGTCTGCAACTCCGCCTCACTACCTGCAACACCTCTCTCTGCCTGCAACTCTGCCTCACTACCTGTAACACCTGTCTCTCTGCCTGCAACTCCACCTCACAACCTGCAACACCTGCCTCTCTGCCTGCAACTCCACCTCACTACCTGCAACACCTGTCTCTGCCTGCAACTCCACCTCACAACCTGCAACACCTGCCTCTCTGCCTGCAACTCCACCTCACAACCTGCAACACCTGCCTCTCAGCCTGCAACTCCACCTCACTACCTGTAACACCTGCCTCTCAGCCTGCAACACCGACCGCTCTGACTACAACTTCTCCTCTCTGCCTGCAACTCCGCCTCACAACCTGCAACACCTGTCTCTCTGCCTGCAACTCCACCTCACTACCTGCAACACCTGTCTCTCTGCCTGCAACTCCGCCTCACAACCTGCAACACCTGCCTCTCAGCCTGCAACACCGACCGCTCTGACTACAACTTCTCCTCTCTGGCTGCAACTCCACCTCACTACCTGCAACACCTGTCACTCTGCCTGCAACTCCACCTCACTACCTGCAACACCTCTCTCTGCCTGCAACTCCACCTCACTACCTGCAACACCTGTCTCTCTGTCTGCAACTCCGCCTCACTACCTGCAACACCTCTCTCTGCCTGCAACTCTGCCTCACTACCTGTAACACCTGTCTCTCTGCCTGCAACTCCACCTCACAACCTGCAACACCTGCCTCTCTGCCTGCAACTCCACCTCACTACCTGCAACACCTGTCTCTGCCTGCAACTCCACCTCACAACCTGCAACACCTGCCTCTCAGCCTGCAACTCCACCTCACTACCTGTAACACCTGCCTCTCAGCCTGCAACACCGACCGCTCTGACTACAACTTCTCCTCTCTGGCTGCAACTCCACCTCACTACCTCCAACACCTGTCTCTCTGCATGCAACTCCACCTCACTACCTCCAACACCTGTCTCTCTGCCTGCAACTCCGCCTCACTACCTGTAACACCTGTCTCTCTGCCTGCAACTCTGCCTCACTACCTGTAACACCTGTCTCTCTGCATGCAACTCCGCCTCACTACCTGTAACACCTGTCTCTCTGCCTGCAACTCCGCCTCACTACCTGTAACACCTGTCTCTCTGCCTGCAACTCCGCCTCACTACCTGCAACACCTGTCTCTCTGCATGCAACTCCGCCTCACTACCTGTAACACCTGTCTCTCTGCCTGCAACTCCGCCTCACTACCTGTAACACCTGTCTCTCTGCCTGCAACTCCACCTCACTACCTGTAACACCTGTCTCTCTGCATGCAACTCCGCCTCACTACCTGCAACACCTGTCTCTCTGCCTGCAACTCCACCTCACTACCTGTAACACCTGTCTCTCTGCATGCAACTCCACCTCACTACCTCCAACACCTGTCTCTCTGCCTGCAACTCCACCTCACTACCTGCAACACCTGTCTCTGCCTGCAACTCCGCCTCACTACCTGCAACACCTGTCTCTCTGCCTGCAACTCCACCTCACTACCTGTAACACCTGTCTCTCTGCATGCAACTCCGCCTCACTACCTGCAACACCTGTCTCTCTGCCTGCAACTCCACCTCACTACATGCAACACCTGTCTCTGCCTGCAACTCCGCCTCACAACCTGCAACACCTGTCTCTCTGCCTGCAACTCCGCCTCACTACCTGCAACACCTGTCTCTCTGCCTGCAACTCTGCCTCACTACCTGCAACACCTGTCTCTCAGCCTGCAACACCTGTCTCTGCCTGCAACTCTGCCTCACTACCTGCAACACCTGTCTCTCTGCCTGCAACTCTGCCTCACTACCTGCAACACCTGTCTCTGCCTGCAACTCCGCCTCACAACCTGCAACACCTGCCTCTCAGCCTGCAACACCGACCGCTCTGACTACAACTTCTCCTCTCTGGCTGCAACTCCACCTCACTACCTGCAACACCTGTCACTCTGCCTGCAACTCCACCTCACTACCTGCAACACCTCTCTCTGCATGCAACTCCACCTCACTACCTGCAACACCTGTCTCTCTGTCTGCAACTCCGCCTCACTACCTGCAACACCTCTCTCTGCCTGCAACTCTGCCTCACTACCTGTAACACCTGTCTCTCTGCCTGCAACTCCACCTCACAACCTGCAACACCTGCCTCTCTGCCTGCAACTCCACCTCACTACCTGCAACACCTGTCTCTGCCTGCAACTCCACCTCACAACCTGCAACACCTGCCTCTCAGCCTGCAACTCCACCTCACTACCTGTAACACCTGCCTCTCAGCCTGCAACACCGACCGCTCTGACTACAACTTCTCCTCTCTGCCTGCAACTCCGCCTCACAACCTGCAACACCTGTCTCTCTGCCTGCAACTCCACCTCACTACCTGCAACACCTGTCTCTCTGCCTGCAACTCCGCCTCACAACCTGCAACACCTGCCTCTCAGCCTGCAACACCGACCGCTCTGACTACAACTTCTCCTCTCTGGCTGCAACTCCACCTCACTACCTGCAACACCTGTCACTCTGCCTGCAACTCCACCTCACTACCTGCAACACCTCTCTCTGCCTGCAACTCCACCTCACTACCTGCAACACCTGTCTCTCTGTCTGCAACTCCGCCTCACTACCTGCAACACCTCTCTCTGCCTGCAACTCTGCCTCACTACCTGTAACACCTGTCTCTCTGCCTGCAACTCCACCTCACTACCTGCAACACCTGTCACTCTGCCTGCAACTCCACCTCACTACCTGCAACACCTCTCTCTGCCTGCAACTCCACCTCACTACCTGCAACACCTGTCTCTCTGTCTGCAACTCCGCCTCACTACCTGCAACACCTCTCTCTGCCTGCAACTCTGCCTCACTACCTGTAACACCTGTCTCTCTGCCTGCAACTCCACCTCACAACCTGCAACACCTGCCTCTCTGCCTGCAACTCCACCTCACTACCTGCAACACCTGTCTCTGCCTGCAACTCCACCTCACAACCTGCAACACCTGCCTCTCAGCCTGCAACTCCACCTCACTACCTGTAACACCTGCCTCTCAGCCTGCAACACCGACCGCTCTGACTACAACTTCTCCTCTCTGGCTGCAACTCCACCTCACTACCTCCAACACCTGTCTCTCTGCATGCAACTCCACCTCACTACCTCCAACACCTGTCTCTCTGCCTGCAACTCCGCCTCACTACCTGTAACACCTGTCTCTCTGCCTGCAACTCTGCCTCACTACCTGTAACACCTGTCTCTCTGCATGCAACTCCGCCTCACTACCTGTAACACCTGTCTCTCTGCCTGCAACTCCGCCTCACTACCTGTAACACCTGTCTCTCTGCCTGCAACTCCGCCTCACTACCTGCAACACCTGTCTCTCTGCATGCAACTCCGCCTCACTACCTGTAACACCTGTCTCTCTGCCTGCAACTCCGCCTCACTACCTGTAACACCTGTCTCTCTGCCTGCAACTCCACCTCACTACCTGTAACACCTGTCTCTCTGCATGCAACTCCGCCTCACTACCTGCAACACCTGTCTCTCTGCCTGCAACTCCACCTCACTACCTGTAACACCTGTCTCTCTGCATGCAACTCCACCTCACTACCTCCAACACCTGTCTCTCTGCCTGCAACTCCACCTCACTACCTGTAACACCTGTCTCTCTGCATGCAACTCCGCCTCACTACCTGCAACACCTGTCTCTCTGCCTGCAACTCCACCTCACTACATGCAACACCTGTCTCTGCCTGCAACTCCGCCTCACAACCTGCAACACCTGTCTCTCTGCCTGCAACTCCGCCTCACTACCTGCAACACCTGTCTCTCTGCCTGCAACTCTGCCTCACTACCTGCAACACCTGTCTCTCAGCCTGCAACACCTGTCTCTGCCTGCAACTCTGCCTCACTACCTGCAACACCTGTCTCTCTGCCTGCAACTCTGCCTCACTACCTGCAACACCTGTCTCTGCCTGCAACTCCGCCTCACAACCTGCAACACCTGCCTCTCAGCCTGCAACACCGACCGCTCTGACTACAACTTCTCCTCTCTGGCTGCAACTCCACCTCACTACCTGCAACACCTGTCACTCTGCCTGCAACTCCACCTCACTACCTGCAACACCTCTCTCTGCATGCAACTCCACCTCACTACCTGCAACACCTGTCTCTCTGTCTGCAACTCCGCCTCACTACCTGCAACACCTCTCTCTGCCTGCAACTCTGCCTCACTACCTGTAACACCTGTCTCTCTGCCTGCAACTCCACCTCACAACCTGCAACACCTGCCTCTCTGCCTGCAACTCCACCTCACTACCTGCAACACCTGTCTCTGCCTGCAACTCCACCTCACAACCTGCAACACCTGCCTCTCTGCCTGCAACTCCACCTCACAACCTGCAACACCTGCCTCTCAGCCTGCAACTCCACCTCACTACCTGTAACACCTGCCTCTCAGCCTGCAACACCGACCGCTCTGACTACAACTTCTCCTCTCTGCCTGCAACTCCGCCTCACAACCTGCAACACCTGTCTCTCTGCCTGCAACTCCACCTCACTACCTGCAACACCTGTCTCTCTGCCTGCAACTCCGCCTCACAACCTGCAACACCTGCCTCTCAGCCTGCAACACCGACCGCTCTGACTACAACTTCTCCTCTCTGGCTGCAACTCCACCTCACTACCTGCAACACCTGTCACTCTGCCTGCAACTCCACCTCACTACCTGCAACACCTCTCTCTGCCTGCAACTCCACCTCACTACCTGCAACACCTGTCTCTCTGTCTGCAACTCCGCCTCACTACCTGCAACACCTCTCTCTGCCTGCAACTCTGCCTCACTACCTGTAACACCTGTCTCTCTGCCTGCAACTCCACCTCACTACCTGCAACACCTGTCACTCTGCCTGCAACTCCACCTCACTACCTGCAACACCTCTCTCTGCCTGCAACTCTGCCTCACTACCTGTAACACCTGTCTCTCTGCCTGCAACTCCACCTCACAACCTGCAACACCTGCCTCTCTGCCTGCAACTCCACCTCACTACCTGCAACACCTGTCTCTGCCTGCAACTCCACCTCACAACCTGCAACACCTGCCTCTCAGCCTGCAACTCCACCTCACTACCTGTAACACCTGCCTCTCAGCCTGCAACACCGACCGCTCTGACTACAACTTCTCCTCTCTGGCTGCAACTCCACCTCACTACCTCCAACACCTGTCTCTCTGCCTGCAACTCCACCTCACTACCTGTAACACCTGTCTCTCTGCATGCAACTCTGCCTCACTACCTGCAACACCTGTCTCTCTGCCTGCAACTCCACCTCACTACATGCAACACCTGTCTCTGCCTGCAACTCCGCCTCACAACCTGCAACACCTGTCTCTCTGCCTGCAACTCCGCCTCACTACCTGCAACACCTGTCTCTCTGCCTGCAACTCTGCCTCACTACCTGCAACACCTGTCTCTCTGCCTGCAACTCCGCCTCACAACCTGCAACACCTGTCTCTCTGCCTGCAACTCTGCCTCACTACCTGCAACACCTGTCTCTCTGCCTGCAACTCCGCCTCACTACCTGCAACACCTGTCTCTCTGCCTGCAACTCTGCCTCACTACCTGCAACACCTGTCTCTCTGCCTGCAACTCCGCCTCACAACCTGTAACACCTGTCTCTCTGCCTGCAACTCCGCCTCACTACCTGCAACACCTGTCTCTCTGCCTGCAACTCTGCCTCACTACCTGCAACACCTGTCTCTGCCTGCAACTCCGCCTCACAACCTGCAACACCTGCCTCTCAGCCTGCAACACCGACCGCTCTGACTACAACTTCTCCTCTCTGGCTGCAACTCCACCTCACTACCTGCAACACCTGTCACTCTGCCTGCAACTCCACCTCACTACCTGCAACACCTCTCTCTGCATGCAACTCCACCTCACTACCTGCAACACCTGTCTCTCTGTCTGCAACTCCGCCTCACTACCTGCAACACCTCTCTCTGCCTGCAACTCTGCCTCACTACCTGTAACACCTGTCTCTCTGCCTGCAACTCCACCTCACAACCTGCAACACCTGCCTCTCTGCCTGCAACTCCACCTCACTACCTGCAACACCTGTCTCTGCCTGCAACTCCACCTCACAACCTGCAACACCTGCCTCTCAGCCTGCAACTCCACCTCACTACCTGTAACACCTGCCTCTCAGCCTGCAACACCGACCGCTCTGACTACAACTTCTCCTCTCTGCCTGCAACTCCGCCTCACAACCTGCAACACCTGTCTCTCTGCCTGCAACTCCACCTCACTACCTGCAACACCTGTCTCTCTGCCTGCAACTCCGCCTCACAACCTGCAACACCTGCCTCTCAGCCTGCAACACCGACCGCTCTGACTACAACTTCTCCTCTCTGGCTGCAACTCCACCTCACTACCTGCAACACCTGTCACTCTGCCTGCAACTCCACCTCACTACCTGCAACACCTCTCTCTGCCTGCAACTCCACCTCACTACCTGCAACACCTGTCTCTCTGTCTGCAACTCCGCCTCACTACCTGCAACACCTCTCTCTGCCTGCAACTCTGCCTCACTACCTGTAACACCTGTCTCTCTGCCTGCAACTCCACCTCACTACCTGCAACACCTGTCACTCTGCCTGCAACTCCACCTCACTACCTGCAACACCTCTCTCTGCCTGCAACTCCACCTCACTACCTGCAACACCTGTCTCTCTGTCTGCAACTCCGCCTCACTACCTGCAACACCTCTCTCTGCCTGCAACTCTGCCTCACTACCTGTAACACCTGTCTCTCTGCCTGCAACTCCACCTCACAACCTGCAACACCTGCCTCTCTGCCTGCAACTCCACCTCACTACCTGCAACACCTGTCTCTGCCTGCAACTCCACCTCACAACCTGCAACACCTGCCTCTCAGCCTGCAACTCCACCTCACTACCTGTAACACCTGCCTCTCAGCCTGCAACACCGACCGCTCTGACTACAACTTCTCCTCTCTGGCTGCAACTCCACCTCACTACCTCCAACACCTGTCTCTCTGCATGCAACTCCACCTCACTACCTCCAACACCTGTCTCTCTGCCTGCAACTCCGCCTCACTACCTGTAACACCTGTCTCTCTGCCTGCAACTCTGCCTCACTACCTGTAACACCTGTCTCTCTGCATGCAACTCCGCCTCACTACCTGTAACACCTGTCTCTCTGCCTGCAACTCCGCCTCACTACCTGTAACACCTGTCTCTCTGCCTGCAACTCCGCCTCACTACCTGCAACACCTGTCTCTCTGCATGCAACTCCGCCTCACTACCTGTAACACCTGTCTCTCTGCCTGCAACTCCGCCTCACTACCTGTAACACCTGTCTCTCTGCCTGCAACTCCACCTCACTACCTGTAACACCTGTCTCTCTGCATGCAACTCCGCCTCACTACCTGCAACACCTGTCTCTCTGCCTGCAACTCCACCTCACTACCTGTAACACCTGTCTCTCTGCATGCAACTCCACCTCACTACCTCCAACACCTGTCTCTCTGCCTGCAACTCCACCTCACTACCTGTAACACCTGTCTCTCTGCATGCAACTCCGCCTCACTACCTGCAACACCTGTCTCTCTGCCTGCAACTCCACCTCACTACATGCAACACCTGTCTCTGCCTGCAACTCCGCCTCACAACCTGCAACACCTGTCTCTCTGCCTGCAACTCCGCCTCACTACCTGCAACACCTGTCTCTCTGCCTGCAACTCTGCCTCACTACCTGCAACACCTGTCTCTCAGCCTGCAACACCTGTCTCTGCCTGCAACTCTGCCTCACTACCTGCAACACCTGTCTCTCTGCCTGCAACTCTGCCTCACTACCTGCAACACCTGTCTCTGCCTGCAACTCCGCCTCACAACCTGCAACACCTGCCTCTCAGCCTGCAACACCGACCGCTCTGACTACAACTTCTCCTCTCTGGCTGCAACTCCACCTCACTACCTGCAACACCTGTCACTCTGCCTGCAACTCCACCTCACTACCTGCAACACCTCTCTCTGCATGCAACTCCACCTCACTACCTGCAACACCTGTCTCTCTGTCTGCAACTCCGCCTCACTACCTGCAACACCTCTCTCTGCCTGCAACTCTGCCTCACTACCTGTAACACCTGTCTCTCTGCCTGCAACTCCACCTCACAACCTGCAACACCTGCCTCTCTGCCTGCAACTCCACCTCACTACCTGCAACACCTGTCTCTGCCTGCAACTCCACCTCACAACCTGCAACACCTGCCTCTCTGCCTGCAACTCCACCTCACAACCTGCAACACCTGCCTCTCAGCCTGCAACTCCACCTCACTACCTGTAACACCTGCCTCTCAGCCTGCAACACCGACCGCTCTGACTACAACTTCTCCTCTCTGCCTGCAACTCCGCCTCACAACCTGCAACACCTGTCTCTCTGCCTGCAACTCCACCTCACTACCTGCAACACCTGTCTCTCTGCCTGCAACTCCGCCTCACAACCTGCAACACCTGCCTCTCAGCCTGCAACACCGACCGCTCTGACTACAACTTCTCCTCTCTGGCTGCAACTCCACCTCACTACCTGCAACACCTGTCACTCTGCCTGCAACTCCACCTCACTACCTGCAACACCTCTCTCTGCCTGCAACTCCACCTCACTACCTGCAACACCTGTCTCTCTGTCTGCAACTCCGCCTCACTACCTGCAACACCTCTCTCTGCCTGCAACTCTGCCTCACTACCTGTAACACCTGTCTCTCTGCCTGCAACTCCACCTCACTACCTGCAACACCTGTCACTCTGCCTGCAACTCCACCTCACTACCTGCAACACCTCTCTCTGCCTGCAACTCCACCTCACTACCTGCAACACCTGTCTCTCTGTCTGCAACTCCGCCTCACTACCTGCAACACCTCTCTCTGCCTGCAACTCTGCCTCACTACCTGTAACACCTGTCTCTCTGCCTGCAACTCCACCTCACAACCTGCAACACCTGCCTCTCTGCCTGCAACTCCACCTCACTACCTGCAACACCTGTCTCTGCCTGCAACTCCACCTCACAACCTGCAACACCTGCCTCTCAGCCTGCAACTCCACCTCACTACCTGTAACACCTGCCTCTCAGCCTGCAACACCGACCGCTCTGACTACAACTTCTCCTCTCTGGCTGCAACTCCACCTCACTACCTCCAACACCTGTCTCTCTGCCTGCAACTCCACCTCACTACCTGTAACACCTGTCTCTCTGCATGCAACTCTGCCTCACTACCTGCAACACCTGTCTCTCTGCCTGCAACTCCACCTCACTACATGCAACACCTGTCTCTGCCTGCAACTCCGCCTCACAACCTGCAACACCTGTCTCTCTGCCTGCAACTCCGCCTCACTACCTGCAACACCTGTCTCTCTGCCTGCAACTCTGCCTCACTACCTGCAACACCTGTCTCTCTGCCTGCAACTCCGCCTCACAACCTGCAACACCTGTCTCTCTGCCTGCAACTCTGCCTCACTACCTGCAACACCTGTCTCTCTGCCTGCAACTCCGCCTCACTACCTGCAACACCTGTCTCTCTGCCTGCAACTCTGCCTCACTACCTGCAACACCTGTCTCTCTGCCTGCAACTCCGCCTCACAACCTGTAACACCTGTCTCTCTGCCTGCAACTCACCCTCACTACCTGCAGCACCTGTCTCTCTGCCTGCAACTCCGCCTCACTACCTGCAACACCTGTCTCTCTGCCTGCAACTCCGCTTCACTACCTGCAACACATGTTTCTCTGTCTGCAACTCCGCCTCACTACCTCTAACACCTGTCTCTCTGCCTGCATCTCCACTTCTGTTGCAACTCCACCGCACTACCTGCAACACCTGTCTCTCTGCCTGCAACTCTGCCTCACTACCTGCAACACCTGTCTCTGTGGCTGCAACTCCACCTCACTACCTGCCCCACCTGTCTCTTTGCCTTCAACTCTACCTCACTTCCTGCAACACCTATCTCTCTGGCTGCAGCCCCTCATCTTTGCCTGCAACACTGCCCCTTTGGCTGCAACTCCTCCTTCCTGGCTGCAACATTGATTCTCGGTTTGCAACTTTGCCTCCCTGGCTGAAATTTCGCCTCCCGCCATGGGAAAGCCCTGAATTCACAAGCGAGATATAACAATACATTGTTTACCTTAACCATCACCCCCAACCAGCCAATCACACATTTTCGTACACAGGTAAAGGATCCATGTGGGATACTTTAAAATAACCATAGCAGGTTCCTCTGGGGCAAAAACACTGAAAGTTGGCGGTTATAGCTAATATATGGCTCCAGCCTGATATCTTATCCTATCATGCCTCCAAGGAGCAAGATTTGCCCCTCTACTAGGCAGACAGTTATTGGCTGATGCAAGTGCAACACTCAACCTATCATTCATCACTTTATCACATATAACCAAGCATTTAATCGTTGCCTCCTTCCTGTTTAATGGAGAAGTCCTAATGTGATCTTCCACCAAGCATTCTGTAGAATTCAAGTGACCCCCACCCTCAGACATCAGATTCGGGGCTCTGGATTTAAAATTGATTTAAAATTTATTCTGTTTAGTGGGTCTGACTTGGTGATGAACACAACATGCATAGTTACAGCAAGAAGCAAACATGTCAGGGGGAAGTAGTGCAGATCTCCATTACTGCTGTATAATAGCACAACACCAGTGAGCCTCATAAAACCCCAAATTCAGGTGCCCCACCCCTGCAGCTGGAAGAGAATGCTCCTATGACTGAAATAAGCAGTGAAGACAAATACAAGGACCATTCCCAGCAGAAATAGCTGCCTGAAATAGATACAACACAGACTATGGATGCTAAGTCACTCTCCCTCCGACTAGAGAAAGCTTTCCAACTGACACAGCAAGGTGGAGACCCAGGAGAAAGGTCAGTCTATGAGATAAGCTTGACTTCACTGACCAAACCAGTTGGGATTTTTCTTCATGATTGTAACACATTTCTTCAAACACTGTACACGCATATTAGTGGGGGAGTTAAGTAGGTGACATCTGCTTCTACTTATCCCCAATTTGTGCTGCCTCCTTGTCCTCTCCCTTTCCATATCCACAATAATGTCTGGTTTCCTCTAATAATCTTAGCTACACCCTGATATGTGAGGGGTGTAAGAGTTCTCTAGGTTCCCCACCTCCCTTTGATAATGTTATAATTTTAGAACAACCACAGCCACATACACACAAACACACTTGTTATACACAGCTATCCTATATAACCAAGGTACAGCCTAGGACTTACAGACATGTCAAAGGGGGTACGACATATATGATGTCATTCTGCAGGCAGGCAATTATAACAGAACACCATTTCATGTCAGGAGAGGGTGTGACACAATTTCAGGTCAGGATGGCATACAAATATGGATGCCAGCTCATATCTATGATGTCATGATTAAAAGCATGCCCCCCCCCCCCCCCCCCTGCCATGTCTGGGGAGCCTAGCTGTCTGTGGCTGTAAATGGAGGGGTTGGGGTGGAGGCGCTTACCAGCTCCACAGAGCCATAGTGTTTCCTGCTGAACTCGCCGCGCCGGCAACCCAGGTCTTCAGAGACGGAGCTGGAAGAGAAAGGCTTCATTAGTAGACATGTCTAGAGGAGCACAGCGCAGACATTGCAGCAGTGGTGTCAGCAGCGATGACTTGGCTCACTGCTGTAGGCTTCAGCAAGGAGAGCAGCTTCCAGCAGACATTGCAGGTTGTCGCATCCTGGATCTGAATGGGGGTGTGTTTGATGAAGAGTGGCCTCACCCCCCCCCACCCCACCCCCAGCCATGTGCAGCTGCGTCTCCCTCCCGGCAGTCAATATTCATTCACTGACATTCATCAGGATTTGTAGAGTCACTGGCGCTCACAACATTCTATTTCCACACCATGACGTCTTCCAGCACCCGACCAGGAGATTGGACATCCAACCCATCAGGAGCATTAGCATACACCGCTGTTTCATAATATGGTGCATGGAGATATCACAAATTGTGTATACCCCAAAACATAATGCCGGCATCCATCCCAGAATGCCACACCCTGGTCATTACCACCACCTTTATTATCAAAACAGTGCAACCAAACCCTGCTAATCCTATATCACAGATGTCCTGTTGCTTTTACTAGCACATGCAAAGCAGCATCTTCCGACAGTCCCAACCCCCAATGTCCACCATAGAATGGGCAATGGCAGCTCCTTAGCATGAGGACAAGACTGAGCAGGCTTGGAATTTCCCGGCACTATAACCTCTCCCCATCACTCATGGGTGACAATAGCTGCCAATTTCTGACTATGGGAGACGTTTGTTCCTTAGCAAACCAAGTTGGTACAGGTAAATTATGAATTGTGGGTCTACTGGGTGCATAGGCAAGGTGGCAGCAATTAGTAGCAGCACTAAAGCCCCAACCAGTAAAAGATGAGACATCCGGAAATCCAAAGAAAATAACATCACTCCCCAACATGTCTAATCTATGGCGATAACCTGCCTCATTAGCCCAGCCCCAATTTAGCCATCTCCCTACAGCATACCAAACCCATGCTCTCCTCTAACAGCACTGTGCCTAGAAATCACATTACCACTACACTTTCTGTTTACATTACACTGGCTTCAATCACATGACCCCACCACACTGGCTCCAAACGATCACATGACCCCAACAAATACTGCCTGCTTACACTACACTGGCTCTGAACTCCCTCTCTTTGTTGTGTTGATGAATCAGGTCCTGCATAACCTTATTATCCAGAATTAATATAGATGCCAGTGCAAGCAGGGACTTAGGAGCACCCTTTGTGAAAACATCAGAATAAACTGAGTAATCAACAGGCAAGATTGTGGGAAATCGTTCCTTGTGTATCATCATCAAACTTTAGTCCTCTGATGATCTTTCCTTGCTGGACAGTGACCTGTCACACTGCAGAGGGGGAGAGTTCCCCAAGGAGAAAGATGTATTTACATATTCATGACGCGGCTAGGTCACATGACTAGCTGAAATGACAGACAGGAGTTGAGGTCAAGGTTGCCGAGCAACAGCACATAATCAAGCAGCAAGTGCCGCAGTGTCCTAAGGTTTGGAATGCAGAGGTATGGCTGGTGTTATTTTATAGAACACAATACCATTGTGTAAATGGAAATAGAGCAGCTCGTATTCAATGCACACCCCACTTCCTGCAGCACACCTCCAAATGTACTCCCTAAATATTGTACCTGAACCCAGCATGCCAGGTATTTAATAGCTCTGGTTGCAGGAAAAAATACCATTTTGTGAGTACTCACCTTTAAAATGGGTATTATGAGTGTGTCATACACCCCACTTCCACCATTCATGACATCTGGGTAGTCTCCAGTAGAGGGCGAACCTCTGCAGAGATGAATGCAAAAAAGAAGCTCCTCCCGGTCCATAAATACCTGGGACCTCCCACTAATCCCCCAGTGTATGATAGCAGTAAGAGGACCAGGAAGAACCAATATAACAAAAATAAAAAAGGTTCACCATATACAGGATCCGGAATACAACAAGGGTGGGGTGAAGCGGGGTGTATGACACACTCATAATACTCATTTTAAAGGTGAGTACTCACAAAATGGTATTATTCTAAGTGTGTCATACACCCCCGCTTCCACCATTCATGACATCTGGGACATCCAATAGCAGTGTCCATCATGGGTGGGAACCAACAAAAAAACAGGAAAAAAAAAAAATGCACCAACTTAAACCACTGCAGCTTGCAGAACCTTGCGGCCAAAAACAGCATTCGCTGAGGCCCGCACATCAACCTTATAAAACTTGGAAAAAGTATGAACGGAAGACCAAGTAGCAGCCTTACAAACTTGTTCAACAGAAGCCTGGTGCTGAAAAGCCCAGGACGCACCAACAGCACGAGTAGAATGCGCACTGATCTTAAAAGGGGGAGCCCTCCACTTAGCAGAATAGGCCCCAACAATGGCCCGGCGTAGCCATTTACTAATCCTAGACTTGCCGGACGCCAAACCTTTTCTGGGCACGGAAGGCACCACGAACAAGGCGTCCGTCTTACGAAAAGGAGAAGTAGCAACCAAATAGTACTTCACACAACGAACTACATCCAAAGAGTGCAAAACCCTCTCCTTGTCATTGTTAGGCTTAGGACACAAGGAAGGGAGAACTACATCCTGATTGAGATGGAAGGCAGAAACCACCTTAGGAAGGAAAGCTGGCTTAAAGCGAAAAACCACCTTATCCTGGTGTCTCTCAAAGTAAGGGGCCTGAATAGACAGAACCGCCAACTCAGAGACACGCCGAACAGAGGTAATAGCCACCAAAAAGGCAACCTTTTGAGTGAGCACAGAAAGAGCCACATCCTGCATCGGTTCAAAAGGAGGGTCCTGGAGGGCCGACAGAACCAAATTTAGGTCCCAAACGGGAACCAAAGACTTTCTAGGGGGCCGAACATGAGTGACCCCTTGGAAAAAGGTCTTGACCAGATGATGCAAGGCAAAAGACCTTTGAAAAAAGACAGCCAGGGCAGAAACCTGACCCTTCAAAGTACTGAGCTGAAAACCCCGATCCAGACCGTGTTGTAGAAACTCCAAAATCCTAGGAATCGAAAACACCCTGCAAGGTAAGGCCGTAGCCTCACACCAGTCAATATAGGAACGCCAAGTCCTATAGTAAATACCAGAGGAAGACCTCTTCCTAGCTCTAATCAAAGTCTGAACGACTGCCTCAGACAAACCTTCCTCCTTCAGAATGAAGGTTTCAGCAGCCAAGCCGTCAAAGCCAGCGTTTGTAAATTGGGGTAAAGTAGTTGACCCTGAGATATCAGGTCCGGAACCAGGGGCAGCCTGAGCTGCTCTACCGACAGTCTTACGACGTCTGCGTACCAAACCTGTCTTGGCCACATTGGGGCCACCAGAATTGCTGGCGCCCCCTCCAGAGCCAGCTTGCGAACTACCTTGCCCACCATGGAGAAGGGGGGAAACAGATACAGGAACCCCAGATCCCTCCAGGCAAAAGACAAGGCATCCACCGCCAGAGCCAGAGGATCCTGAGATAGAGACACAAAGGATGGAAGCTTGTGATTGTGCCGTGAGGCAAAGAGATCCACCTCCGGAGTCCCCCACTTGTGACACAGGGACCGAAAAATCCCAAGATTGAGAGACCACTCCCCTCGGCGAGAGAAGCCCCTGCTCAGGGCATCTGCCTCCGTGTTCTCCACTCCCGGAATGTAAACTGCCGAAATGCAAGAGACATTGCTCTCCGCCCAAGTCAAGATCAGAGAGACTTCCCTGAAGGACTGATCCGGAAGGACTGATCTAAGGACTGCGGACATCTGTCCCAATGCAACAACAGGTAAAGCTGGAGCGACCTAATGTGGAACTGGGCAAAGGGGACTGCCTCGAAGGACGCCACCATCAAACCTACCAGTTTCATGCCCATCTGGATAGAGGGGCAACGAAAGGCCAGAAGAAGGTGAATCAGATCCTGAACCCCCTGCACCTTGGGTCGAGGTAGAAACACTCTGGCCTGAGTGGTATTCAGATTCATGCCCAGGAATGAAATCTCCCTGGAAGGAGAAAGAGAGGATTTGGGGTGGTTGATCACCCATCCGAACCTCTCCAGAGTCGACACCACAGTCTTGGTGTCCAGTTCCGCCTGACGGAAGGAAGAAGCTGAAATCAGCAGGTTGTCCAGATACAGCACAATGCGAATGCCCTGGGCCCTGAACAGGGCCATTATGCCCGCCAGAACCTTGGTGAAAACCCTTGGTGCTGAGGTCAGCCCGAACGGGAGGGCCACAAACTGAAAATGAAGATCCTCCACCGGAAACCTGAGAAATCTCTGGTGCGCTGGGAAGACTGGAACATGCAGGTAAGCATCCTTGATGTCTATGGACGTCATAAAATCCCCTTGACGAAGGGAACCGATAGCAGAGCGCAAAGTCTCCATGCGAAACTTCTTGGATCTGATGAACCTGTTGAGAATTTTTAGATCCAGAATGGGTCTTATGGATCCATCCTTTTTGGGGACCGTGAAAAGATTGGAGTAGTAGCCCCTGCCTCTCTCCGAGGGAGGCACAGGACATATGACTCCCATGTCCTGAAGATTTTGGACCGCCAACAGGAGCCCCTGTGCAGCCTGAGAGTCCGTGGGCACCCGAGACCTTAAGAATCTTGGAGGGGGCCAGTACTCGAACTCCAGCTTGTACCCGGATGAGACCACTTCCAGAATCCATCTGTCTGTGACCTCCTGGGCCCAGACCTGGAAGAAGAGCCGCAGCCGTCCCCCCACCCGTACGGGTGAGGGCGCGCCCTCATTGCTGAGTTGGTTTGGCAGAGGGCTTAGGTTTGGAGCCCCAGGCAGATGCTGGACGGGCCCTTCCTCTGCCTCTGTCCCAGGAGGAACCTCTGACACCTGAGTAGGCGAAACCTCTGACGGCTCTGGCACCTCGAAAGGATGAAGGTGCTCGCCCCCCCAAAGGAGCAACGCTGCTTCTTACGTTGGGGTAGCTTACCACCCTTAGCCACTGCATCCAACTTATCTCCAAACAGCCGCGTACCCAGGAAGGGAAGAGCGGTGAGCGATTTCTTGGCTGCAAAGTCTGCCGCCCACTGGCGAAGCCAGACCGATCGGCGCATGGCCACCAATAAGGCCGAAGTTCTACTACACATAACAATAGTTTCTTCCATAGCAGCCAAGACAAAATCCATAAACAATTCACATCTTTTAAGGGCAGCAAACTCAGCGCTGGCTGGATCAAAATGGGCACCATTTAAAAACTCCCTGACAAGGGATCTATTAGCCACAGCCGCTAGCGCAGATGCACACACAGGCCGTAAGGCTGAACCCACACTGACATGGCAAGCCAACTGATCAATGCGCTTATCCTCATCATCTTTGAGGGTAGTGGCATCAGGGGTGTGGACCACAGAGGTGTTGGACAACCCCAAAACAGGCGCGTCGACCTCGGGAGGGGAAGACCAGCGCTTTACCGCATCAACCGGGAAGGGATACTTCCTATTCCAACCCTGAGGAACGCCGGGAAGCCGACTCGGTTTCTCCCATTCCCTAAGGATCAATGCATCAAAATGACTGCGTAGGAAACTCCAAGCGGGGCTTAGAGGACCCGAAAAATTCCCCTTTTTTGAGAGGGGCCGCCTCCGGTGGGGCAATGTCCAAAACCTCCAGGAGATGGGTCAATGGCATCCCCCAGTGCCTGCCCAACACCATTATCACACAACTGCACATCGTCAGATTCTGATTCCTCAAACAACTCCCCCTCCTCTAACGGGGAATAATCCGACCACTCATCCTCATCAAACTCCAAAGCCGGCCATACCGTTGAAAAATCTGCTTGGCATGGGCTTTTTTGCCCACTGCGTCGGAAAGAAATCTCTTAATGCTGGCCAGGCGAGCACAAACATCAGAGTGTGACTCCCCACTAGTGACGATGTCACTTGGGGTACGGATAAGACGGGGAGGGGTAGGCGGTGAAGCGGGCGGTGCTGACCCAGAAGCCGGGGAAGCAGACTGCCGCGATATGGCCTTTTGTGCACATGGAATACAAATTAGCACATTCTCCCCCATAAGGGATACCCCACAACCCACACACAGCCGGGATTGTCCCGAAGGAAGCCCAAGCCCAGTATCCTGCGGAGCCTCCATATGGTGATATTTTGGGGTAGTCGCAATGACCCTAGGGAATTAAGCTGGTAAGCAACCCTGGGATGCCCCTTTAAAGTCCCTGTGGGAGGATTTGGAAAAGGTGTAATTTAAAGCTAGGGACCCTAGGACCAGGAGAACCCCCTAACATGCAGAACACAGGGAGTCCTCCTGAAAGACACAAATGAAATGGGACCCATCAGCCAACACTCATACATTACCTAATACTATAATATATATATCCATATAGATACATCTATATACACAATATGTACAAAAAAGAACAGCGCAGCGCCCTGCGGAGAGGGGTGCAGCCATAACAGGAAGAGAGGGGGCCCACAGGGCACTCACAAAACAGCGGAATCCGCAGCAGCAACAGGAACAAGATGGCCCTGGAGGCCAGCACAGCCTTGCCTGGAGGGAGTGAAGAGAAGAAGAGGGGCGGGTCAGCGCAGAACGCGCGCTCGTTAGGCCACGCCCCCTCCCGCAAGTCCCGCAACGCGGATCCAGGCCGTGGGCTGAGCCTCAGCAAGGCGCCAAAACGAGGGGGAGGGGTGGGCCGCGGCCGCGCCGAGGGCCCGGCCCCGCCCCCCCCCAGCACGCAGCCTGAGGGCGAGAAGCTCCCTCTGCTAAATGCTGCACAGCATGGTGCAGACCTACAGCAAAGTGACAGTACACCGCAACATGCGCACACACACACACTGTAATCACCCACACAATAAAGAAATGTGAGCTACAAGACTACCCAGATGTCATGAATGGTGGAAGCGGAGTGTATGACACACTTAGAATAATACAATTCTGTGATTACTCACGTGTAGAATTGGTATTATATATATACAGCACATCCTGTTCCAGAAGATATTCCTTACACTTGGCATATACTCCAGTAGATGGCGCTGGACTGCAGAGACAGAAAAGTGGCTCCTCCCGGCCCCATATATACCCGGGACCTCCCACAAAATCCCCAGTATTGAAAAGCAGCTAGAAGAGACCGGGAGAACTATAACCATTATATGAAAATTTTAACATAAGAACAATCACCATAAAGAGGTACCTAAAGATAATGATAACAAGGGTGGGGTGGAACAGGACGTGCTGTATATATATAGTACCAATTCTACAGGTGAGTAATCACAGAATTGTATTATTCTAAGTATACAGCACGTCCTGTTCCAGAAGATATTCCTTACACTTGGGACATCCAATAGCAGTGTCCGTAAGGTAGGGTGGGATCCCCAAAAGTAACAGCAGACAGTTTAAACCACTGCCGCCTGCAGAACCTTGCGGCCAAAAGCAGCATCAGCTGAGGCCCTAACATCAACCTTGTAAAACTTTGAAAAAGTATGAACAGAAGACCAAGTATCGGCCTTGCAAACTTGTTCAACAGAAGCTTGGTGCTGAAAAGCCCAAGAGGCACCAATAGCACGAGTAGAATGAGCAGTAAGGCGGAAGGGTGGTTCCTTCCCCTTAGCAGAGTAGGCCTGAATCACAGCCTGACGTATCCACTTACTGATAGTGGACTTAGCCGGAGCCAGGCCTTTCTTAGGTCCAGACGGAAGCACAAAAAGAGCATCAGTCTTCCTGAAGGATTCAGTAGCCACTAAATAGAACTTCTGACTACATCCAAAGAATGCAAAAGCCTTTCCTTAGGGTTACTAGGATTAGGACACAGAGAAGGCAAAACAATGTCCTGATTGAGATTAAAGGCAGAAACAACCTTAGGTAGTAAATCTGGCTTTAAACGAAACACTACCTTGTCCTGGTGTCTCTCAAAATAAGGAGGCTTGATGGAAAGCGCCGCCAACTCAGAAACACGCCTCACTGAAGTGATAGCCACCAAAAAGACCACCTTAAGCGTAAGAATGGAAAAAGAGACCCCTGCAGGGCAGACAAGACCAAGTTCAAGTCCCAGAAAGGTAACATAGGCTTACGTGGGGGACGCACGTGAGTAACCCCCTGGAAAAAGGTTTTGACCAGGGAATGTTGAGCAAAGGATCTTTGGAAGAAAATAGCCAAAGCAGACACATGGCCTTTCAGAGTACTGAGCTGAAGACCCAGATCCAAACCATGTTGGAGAAACTCCAGAATCCTAGGAATAGAAAACACACAACAGGGAAGCAAGTGGGACTCACATCAGTCAATGTAAGTATGCCAGACCCTGTAATAGACGCTGCTGAGACCGCACCAGCTGTGTGACCGATTCTGGCGTGCACAACTCCTGGGGTGGGATTCAATAACTATAAAAAACCCAGAACATGGAGTCCCACTACTCCCTAGCCCACCCAGGCAAACTCGTGGCACCACCAACTATCTTAATGTACCAATGTTTATTGCAAGTAATAGTACATGACATACAAACATATTAAAGCATACTGATTAAAAAACATATACACTTCATTTGTCCTCTCTAAGGAACAAGGGGAAGGGGGTAACTACACCGGTTTAAATGATACAATAGGTAATGAGGACCTTGGAGGACACTATAAGATATTTGTATGGATTTAGGTCCGCCTTAATCCAGACTATGCCTCACCTCTAATACTCATATACCTGTATATGTGAGCATGTGCAAAACGTGCAATAACAAAAACAATCCTACCTATACAATCCTCTAACTAACAATAAAGTGCTGAGTGCCTATATGTAAACATGCCTTATGTGCAATTCCTAAAGTTTGGACCATAACTTAGATCAAGAGGACAGAGCCGAGTCAAGACAAAGGACAGACCCGTCTAACCATATGCAATACCAACAACAATAAAGCCTCACGTGTCCAATGGATATGTGAATCTCCGATGGGGGTCCCCCCACCCCAGCCGACGCGTTTCGCGACGAGCCAAGCGTCACTTCCTCAAGGCAGAACTTGCTCCTCACCATCACCCAGCTCCTTTTATATTCACCATGCCAGGCGTGCCCGTGTCCCGCGCCGCCCGTGACTTCCGCATTACTGACACGCTCCGGCCGGAAGCGCGTCAGTATGCGTCATCCCGGCGCCACCCGACCGGAAAACGTAGTCAGCCCGGACTGCGTTCCAAATACCGGAAGCGCTGGGTCCGTGTTTTCATATTTGTGGGCAAAGCTATAATGTGGTGCCACATAATGGCATCCAAATTGTATAACGGCGGCCCCTATAGATAGTCATGGCGCATAACTGGATACCCGGCAGGTGAGTATAAGGGAGCAAACCGGTGACTCTACGGTGCCCCACAGGCAGTATGACATGACCTGGGAGCCCGGACAGATGAGTGAAGAGCAAGGTCCTCACCTACTTAAAGAGAGACAACATTTACCCCTACACAACATACTAACATGTAATGCATGAATATGAACAGTCTACTACTTGTGTAATCCTAATCTCATTTGTAAATATATACAGCTATACACATATATACAACCAACCATGTCATAGATTCTGACACAGACTAACAAAATGTATGTCGAGTATACCTAGCCCATCAGGGCTGGCCTCAATACAGGGCATTAATATACTAATTCACAAACGTGATACTGAAGTCTACCTGAATCCTCCTTTTAATCACTAGGGGTTTCTCGCCCTATTAATCACAAATGTGTTTCACTCCCAATACAGGGAACTATGCATACATATAGGGCACCTGTCCCTATTTCCTACCAGTGCATGTCCACTTGTACACATACTTCTCTATACTGTCCCAAAAATGCCCACATGGGATGCCCCTGACAAGGTGGGCGAGAAACCCCTAGTGATTAAAAGGAGGATTCAGGTAGACTTCAGTATCACATTTGTGAATTAGTATATTAATGCCCTGTATTGAGGCCAGCCCTGATGGGCTAGGTATACTCGACATACATTTTGTTAGTCTGTGTCAGAATCTATGACATGGTTGGTTGTATATATGTGTATAGCTGTATATATTTACAAATGAGATTAGGATTACACAAGTAGTAGATTGTTCATATTCATGCATTACATGTTAGTATGTTGTGTAGGGGTAAATGTTGTCTCTCTTTAAGTAGGTGAGGACCTTGCTCCTCACTCATCTGTCCGGGCTCCCAGGTCATGTCATACTGCCTGTGGGGCACCGTAGAGTCACCGGTTTGCTCCCTTATACTCACCTGCCGGGTATCCAGTTATGTGCCATGACTATCTATAGGGGCCGCCGTTATACAATTTGGATGCCATTATGTGGCACCACATTATAGCTTTGCCCACAAATATGAAAACACGGACCCAGCGCTTCCGGTATTTGGAACGCAGTCCGGGCTGACTACGTTTTCCGGTCGGGTGGCGCCGGGATGACGCATACTGACGCGCTTCCAGCCGGAGCGTGTCAGTAATGCGGAAGTCACGGGCGGCGCGGGACACGGGCATGCCTGGCATGGTGAATATAAAAGGAGCTGGGTGACGGTGAGGAGCAAGTTCTGCCTTGAGGAAGTGACGCTTGGCTCGTCACGAAACGCGTCGGCTGGGGGGACCCCCATCGGAGATTCACATATCCATTGGACACGTGAGGCTTTATTGTTGTTGGTATTGCATATGGTTAGACGGGTCTGTCCTTTGTCTTGACTCAGCTCTGTCCTCTTGATCTAAGTTATGGTCCAAACTTTAGGAATTGCACATAAGGCATGTTTACATATAGGCACTCAGCACTTTATTGTTAGTTAGAGGATTGTATAGGTAGGATTGTTTTTGTTATTGCACGTTTTGCACATGCTCACATATACAGGTATATGAGTATTACAGGTGAGGCATAGTCTGGATTAAGGCGGACCTAAATCCATACAAATATCTTATAGTGTCCTCCAAGGTCCTCATTACCTATTGTATCATTTAAACCGGTGTAGTTACCCCCTGCCCCTTCCCCTTGTTCCTTAGAGAGGACAAATGAAGTGTATATGTTTTTTAATCAGTATGTTTGAATATGTTTGTATGTCATGTACTATTACTTGCAATAAACATTGGTACATTAAGATAGTTGGTGGTGCCACGAGTTTGCCTGGCTGGGCTAGGGAGTAGTGGGACTCCCTGTTCTGGGTTTTTTATAGACCCTGTAATAGATCGAAGAAGAGGACCTCTTCCTAGCCCTGATCATGGTATTCACCACCGAGGCAGGCAGCCCTTTTTCCATCAAGATGGAGGTTTCAACAGCCAGGCCGTCAAAGCCAGCGTTTGTAAATTGGGGTGGCGTAGGTGTCCCTGACTGAGCAGATCTGGAACCAGTGGCAGCGCGTACTGATCTACGGCCAACTGCACGATGTCTGCGAACCACACTCTTCTTGGCCAACAGGGGGCCACCAGGATGGTTGGCACCCCTTCCTGAACTATCTTGCGCAGCACCCTGCCCAGCAGTGGAAACGGGGGAAACACATACAGGAGCTGGAACCTCGTCCAGGACATTGCCAGGGCATCCGTGGCCAAGGCCACAGGATCCTGGGACAGAGAGACAAAGACTGGAAGCTTGTGATTGTGATGGGACGCAAATAGATCCACGTCCGGCTGACCCCAGCAGTGGCACAGGGAGCGAAACACCCTGCTGCTGAGGGACCACTCTCCCAGACGAGAGGTCCCCCTGCTCAGAGGGTCTGCCTCCAGATTCTCCACCCCTGAGATGTACACAGCCAAGGTATTAGCAAGCAACTTCTCAACACTAGCCAGTCTGGAAGACACATCAGGTTGAGAATCCCCACTGGTATGCAACTCAATAGGAGTCAAATTTAAGCTTGGGGGAGTAGGTGAAGCCATACGTGGCGCAGGCCCAGCTACTGGTAAACCAGGCTGCAGCGCAAGCACCTGCTGGGCACAAGGTATACAGACCCGCACATTGTCAGCACTAGTAGGGGACACCCCACAAGCTACACACAGCCGGGCTTGTCCCGAAGGAACCCCGAGCACATTATCCTGAGACGCCTCCATATGGTGATTATAGCGGCACAATAGGCCGATAGGGATTCACACTATAAAAGCAACCCAGGATGCCCCAATAGCCCGCTAGGGAAGTGGAAGTAATTTACACACTAGGCATCACAAGTTAAATAACTAAATTGAGGGAGTAGGGCCGGGAGAAACCAATAGAGTTCGACCCGCCTGAAAGTCATAAGCGAAGAGAACCCCATAAGTGACATGTATAATGACATAGGGTAAATAAAGCCGCCCGCGAGGGCACTCACGGTCAGCAGTAGGTAGATGCCAGCCACGCAGCAGCCGAATCCAGAGAAAAATGGCGCGGGGTATACCTCGAGGGGCGGGCCGCGGAGACAGTGACGTGGAACGCGCCAACCACCGGCCCCGCCCCCTCAAAGAGCGCGAAGAAGCACACGTGACGAGCAGCCAATGGCCGCGCAACAGCGCCTGAGGTAATGCCGCCACCAACCGCGGAATACAGTGGAAGCGGCGGCATTTTCAAAACGCAACCAGTGCAACCAAGTCAGCGTGGAGACTGACACCAACAAGAAGCACATAATACAGTGAAACACCAAGGAATATACACCCCCCCCCCCCGAGAACTACAAGGGAGAGCGAGGGAGGGCAGCAGCCACTTTACAGAGGGCCCACCGATAGACAGGGGAAAGGGGCAATAGGGCGGGAGGGGCATCCCATAGAGGCTTACCATATGCCTATACCGCCTACCCTTTGGTGGGGGATTGCGGTGGAGCAGCGCTCCTAAGCACCTGACAGTGGTGTTGCCTACCATCACCGGGACCAGCGCAGCCAAGGCTGGCAGGCACATTAAAATTGGAACGGGTGGGAATAGTCCTACAGGCTAATAGCCCCGCTCCCCTGCGAGAAGAGAGAGCCATCTTCTTGTCCTTCGCAGTCCAGACTGCAGAGCAAATACAATTCTGTGAAATACTCACCTGTAGAATTGATATTATTTGTATACAGTACGTCCTGCTCCAGATATAATACTTACACTTGGTTTATCCTCCGCCAGATGGCGCTGCACTGCAGAGACATGGAAAAACAGGCTCCTCCCGGCCCTTCAAATACCCAGGGACCTCCCACAAATCCCCAGCATTGAAAAGCAGTGAACAAGAAGCCGGGAGAATTTAAAACCACCCAGAACAACTGGTAATGATAACAAGATAACAATCACCATACAGGGGATCCAGAAAAATGCAAAAAGCAGGGTGGGGTGGAGTGGAGCAGGACGTACTGTATACAAATAATATCAATTCTACAGGTGAGTATTTCACAGAATTGTATTATTCTTAGTATACAGTACGTCCTGCTCCAGATATAATACTTACACTTGGGACATCCAAAAGCAGTGTCCATAAAGTAGGGTGGGATCCCCAACAAAAAACGACAACAGCAGACAGCACTGTCACCTACAGAACCATACGGCCAAGACAGCATGAGCTGAGGCCCTAACATCAACATTGTAAAACCTTGCAAAGGGTATGAGCAGAAGGCCAATGGTAATGACCTAACCAACCAGTTCAACAGCAAAACTGGTGCTGAAAGGCCCAAGAGGCATCAAGCACGCGTAGAAAAGTAATCAAGGCAACAAGGGAGATTCTTCCCCTTGCCTGAATAGGCCTGAGTAGCAGCCTGACAATCTGATCGCTAATAAATTTGGCAGAAGCCAAAGGCCGAAAACAAGGTACCAGGAGTAACATCCAATAAGGTAACAACCAGGACCAAACCGCCCAAGTCCCGAGAGCAGACGAGATCGGGCACATTCAGGATGTAATGACCACAAGCCCCAAGGAACCTCAGTTCCCCTAAGGACACAGTGACTCCTAAGGAAAAAAACTGCCAACACCTGTATAAGGAATGCAGAACCACTTCCTCAGCGTCGCTAGGAAGGGGGATAGCCGTGGATAACAATATCTCGAATAAATGAACATAAGACACCTTCAGATGTATGGAATCCGGCTTCAGGCAGAACTCCACCTTATCCTGGTGTATCTCAAGGAATGAGGGCTAGGTAGACCGAGCCGCCCGCTAACACACGCCTGACCAAGGTAACAGTCACCAGAAGGACAACCTTGAGGGTAAGGACATCCAGACAGCGTCCTGAATAGGACCAAGGGACAATCCTGCAAGCAGACGGAATTAATTCAATTTCAGTCCCAACAGGGACCATAGGAGTACATGGAGGACGCACCTGAGCACCCCCTGAAGGAGGTCTTAAACCAAGGAAGACTGAACCAGAGACTGCTAAGGCAAGGTGGACAGGGCAGAGCCTGACCCATCAGAGAACTGAGCTGGGGAACCAACTCCAATTCATGCTGAAAGCCTCACTGGAAACATGGGAACCGAGAACGTCCAACAAGTAAGAGAACTAGACTCGCCCCAATCAATGTGGGTATGCCATACCCTACAACAATAGAAGAAGACGAGGAAGAGGCTTACACCTAGCCTTCCCATAGTCACAAACACCGAGACAGCTAAACTTGTCTCCATCAAGATGTATGTTTCAGCAGTCAGATCGACTAGGCCAGGGACCATGAATTATAGTGACGTAAAGGGGGCCCTGAGTGATCAACTGGCACTCCTGGCAAGGTGCAGAACTACTGACCACAGTACCATGTCTGCAACCACACTATACTAGGTCAACTGGGGGCCACCAGAATCACTGGTCCCCTTACCAGAGTAATCTTCCGCATAACCCTGCCTAGCAGAGGGAATGGAGAAGGACATACAGAACCAAAAGTCCTGTCAAGACGGTACTAAAGCATCCGGACCACTGACATAGGATCCTGGGACAGGGAAACAAAGGCCGATAGCCTGTGAAGGTGACGGAACCCAACAGATCCACGACTGGTTGGACTCCATAACGACACAGGGATTAGCACATCCCGTCGCAGAGGGGCTTCGTCGGAGCTAATATCATTAACATGCAGGGAGCATTGTCTCCACCCAGAAGGGAACATAGACACTCCCTGGAAGGTCCGCCAGCTCCAGGCCCCTTCCAATGGTTAATGTAGTACGTCTGTCGTCAGACGGACCGAGCACCCCCAGCCTGGCAAATCCAGAAGGGGAGCGGTCAAGCGAGAAAGAGCCAACTGAAAAACGCTTACTGTTTAGACTTTAATAGGCGTAAGGACCCTCTAAGGGCCCCATCAACACCAGAATCACAGGGGGTTTTGGAAGAAACCATCCCCTCCAACCTGAAAGGTCGGCATCCATGGTGGCCGTTTCCAGAAAAGGGCAAGGGGGAACTGCCCCCAGACAGGTCCCTCGAGTTCATCCACTTTCAAGAGAAAACCGCCATACAGGTGGGAAGGCCCACAGGCCCTGCTCCAGGGATGCTGGATCCCTGTCCTATGTTACCAATAGAAGTTGCAGACGGGCTCAAGGGGAACTGAGCATAAGGGACCTCTTTAGCTACTCGGGCTCCTGCCGAGCAAGTTAACAACAGCCCACCAGTTGCATCCCTGCCTGGTGTTAAGAAACCGGTACAGTAGTGAGGGACTGGGCCCATGAGACCAGAATGCCCACCTAATTGCTGAGAGGGGGAGAATCTGGTTTGAACCTGATCCAGAATCATTCCTATTAATGGAACAGCGAGGACTCGAGGTTATTGAACACCCATCCAAATGACTCCCAATGGGCCCACCAGCCGGGTATCCAACTATCCTGACGCAGAGACAGGGAAGTGAGGAAGGGCGTCCGGGTAGACATCGCGATGACGTCCCTTGGTCTCATCAGAGACATTACCATCGACAGCACCTGAGTGAACACTCTGGGAGTTGAAGAGAGGCCAGATAACAGGGCCACAATTAACAGTGTTGGACTTCCAACACGAACCTGGAGAGCCTCAGAGATCTGAGGGCACAGGAATGTAAACATAAGCATTGAAGAGTTCCCCAGACGGCAAGACGCCCACTGGGCGCAAGGTGCTGATGGCCCAAGTCAATAGTTTCCATGCAGGAAACTGCCTGTAATTAGAGAATTGCTGTGAATCCAGAATGGGCCACCCGACCCATCCTTTGGGGGGGCTGTGGAAGGTGGTATAGCGGCCCTTGCCTCTGCCTATTACGGGCAATCTGCAAGAGACCCTCAGACCTTGCAGGCCTAGCATGGCCTGTGCCAGCAACTGAACAGGGGCAGGGACCAGGAGTACCTAGGACCTGATAAAAACTGGGGAAGGCCGTGCAGCAAACGCTATCCTGTATCTGGAGGACACAACCTCCTGAATCCACCAGAATGAGGCGAGATGCCTCCTGATAAGAGCAAGGTGCTGCAGCCATCCCCTCACCCAGCCGGGCGAGGGCGCCCCATCATGCTTGAGGGGGTTTGGTGGAAGATTCGGGCTTAGCCCCGCCGGAGGGGCCAGAGCGTTGTCTGTTGCTCGTGGGGCAGGAGTCTGCACAAAAAATCCGGAAAGACACCCCTGGTTCCTGTTTAACACTAAGGTAGGGGGGAGAAGGGGTGCTCCTGCCTCGAGGGGGCCGAGACAGCCGTCTGCGAAGGGGTGATTTGCCCTTTTTACCGAACAGGTCTAGACGGGCCCCAAATAGGTGTTGCCCTCTAAAGGGGAGCCCAGTAAGAGTCTTTTTAGTAGCATCATCAGCACCTCACTGTCGCAGCCAGACCAAGCCACGAATAGCCACCGCAAGGGCGGAAGTTCTTGCACACATTCTAATCGCGTCATCTAGCGCTAATAGAATAAACTTCACAAATACATCACAATTGGAGAGTGCGTTAAACACCTCCCAGGGGAGATCCTCGGGGTGATGATCGAGCAATTTTTTGATGAGGGTTCTAGCGGCCACTGGAGTAATGGCTGCGGCACAGACCGGGCGCAGCGCCGTCCCGGCACAAGAAAAGGCATGGGAGGCCAGCAGCTCAATGCGCCGGTCCTCAGCATCCTGAAGGGTACTATAAGCAGGGGTTGTAATAAAGGGGGGTTAGGGACCCCTATGATCGGCACATCCACCACGGGGGGTGATGACCAGCAATTAACCACCTCAGGGGGAAAAGGGTATTTCCTATCCCAGTCCCCTGGAACCCCTGGAAGTTTACTGGGGCATTCCCATTCTTTGAGCACAAGGGCATGGAAATGAGCCTGCTCTAAAAATTCCAAACGTGCAGTCGCAGTATGGAAACGCTCCCCTCTAGGCTTGGGGACCTGACCGGGGGGAGAGATAGACAGTGCCTTAAAGACCTTAATCAATAGGTCGTCAGTGTCACACTGGCCCCAGTATTCCGGGCCAGAATCGTCATGACTCCTCGGCCTCTCATCAGAAGAGCCTGAGTCAGAGAACAACTCCCCTTCATCAGAAGGGGTATAGTCACACGGAGTAGCAAACCCCTCAGTTCTCATAGAGCATACAGAAACATGGGGCGACAGGTGCCGCTTTCTACCAGGGCCCATTCGCTCTGACAACCTAGCAATAATCTGTTCAGCCGTAGGCAGTCTGGAAGGGCCAGCAGGCTGCAATTCTCCACTTGTAGGCGACTCAGCAGGAGAGAGATTTAAGCCTGGGGAGATTGAAGCTAGGTGTAGCCACTGGCCGACCAGATTGCAGGGCCAGGGCTTGCTCGGCAAAGGGTACGCAGACCCGTGCCCTGTCAGCATCAGCATGGGGTTGTCCACACGCTAAACACCGCCGGTCTTGTCCCAGAGGGACCACGGTCACATAATTCTGAGATGCCTCCATATGGTGATTAATCAAGGCACAATATGCGAGTAGGGATTTACACAATAAGTAACCCTGGATGCCCCAAAGACCCGCTATGGAAGTGGGAGAATATTACAAGGCCCGCTATAATTTTACACTGGGCCGGGAGAAGCCAATGGTGTTCACCAGTCTGAAAGACATAATGGGAATAAAGGGTGTCAGAACCATGCGCAGTAAACAAGGATCATGAAAATCGCCCGCGAGGGCACTTACAGACCAAGGGGGGAGGAGGACCGCTACCACGCGTGCGTGCGACCAGCATCAAAATGGCGCCAAGCGAACCTCGAAGGGCGGGCCAGAGCGGGCAGTGACGCGGAGCGCGCCAACCTAGGTCCCCGCCCCCCCCCGAAGAGCGCGAAGCTCTGAGGTAGTTACAAACTGTCATGAGGAGCGAAGTGAATGGTACACTTAGAAAAGATGATTTGCCAATGAAGACGCCGCAGCGTCTGAGGCGACGTCGCCGCCCGGCGCAGCACATCCAGTAAGGGAAGAAGTGCGCGCGGCGGCGACAATTACACGGTAAAGAACAAACAGCGCGTCTCTGACCCCAGGAATACTAGTCCGGGGCAAGACTAAGGCCATAACGTGTAAAACATACACTAAGACCACTACACACACACACACCCCCCCCCCCCCTTTCTTTCCCTCCGGGCTACGGGGAGGAATGAGGGAGGATGGCGACCCTTTGTACAGGGCCCACCGCTACACGGGGCATGGGGCAATAATGCGGGAGGGGCATCCCCTAGAGGCTCACCATCAGCCCGAAACCGCCTACCCTTTGGTGGGGGACTGCGGTGGAGCATGGCTCCGTTAAGCACGCATGGTGCTGCCTACCTTCACCCGACCAGCGCAGCCCAGGCTGGGAGGCTCATCACAGGGAGGACGGGTGGGAATAGTCCAACAGGGCCGCAGGCTGTAATAGCCCCGCTCACCTGCGAGAGAGTGATACATCATGTCTTCGCAGTCAGCACTGCAGAGAAATCTGGGGATTTGTGGGAGGTCCCTGGATATTTGAAGGGCCGGGAGGAGCCTGTTTTTCCATGTCTCTGCAGTGCAGCACCATCTGGCGGAGGATAACCCAAGTGTAAGTATTATATCTGGAGCAGGACGTACTGTATACTAAGAATATTCTGGGGATTTGTGGGAGGTCCCGGGTATTTGAGGGGCCGGGAGGAGCCAGTTTTGCGGTCTCTGCAGTCCAGCGCCATCTGGCGGAGTAATACCCAAGTGTAATGATTCTTATCTGGAGCAGGACGTACTGTATACTAAGAATAGACTTCACCATGGAAGGAGACAGGGAAGATTTGGGGTGATTGATCACCCAGCCGAATGATTCCAGTGTGGACACCACCCTCTGAGTGTCCAGCTCTGCCTGATGGAAGGACTGAGAAGCAATAAGCATGTCGTCCAGGTAGGGAAGAATGCGAATGCCCTGAGATCTCAGCAGGGCCATCACTCCTGCCAGCACCTTAGTGAATACCCTGGGGGCCGAGGTGAGGCCGAAGGGCAAGGCCACAAATTGGTAGTGCTGATCCTCCAGAGCGAACCTGAGGAACCTCTGATGACCTGGAAAGATAGGGACGTGAAGGTAAGCATCCTTGATGACTACAAAGGTCATGAAGTCCCCTGGGCGTAGGAAAGTCACAGGTGAGCGCAGAGTCTCCATGCGAAAGTGTCTGAATCTGACAAACTTGTTGAGAAGCTTTAAATCCAGGATAGGTCTGATGGACCCATCCTTTGTGGGCACAATGAAAAGATTGGAATAATACAATTCTGTGATTACTCACCTGTAGAATTGGTATTATGAGTATACAGTACGTCCTGCTCCAAATCTAATACTTACAGTTGGGATATACTTCGCCAGATGGCGCTGGACTGCAGAGACATCGAAAATAGGCTCCTCCTGGCCCCTCAAATACCCAGGGACCTCCCACAAATCCCCAGCATTGAAAAGCAGTTAAGGAGAAGCCGGGAGCATTAAACAATCCAAACTATCAACTATAACAATGATAACAATCACCATACAGGGGAACCAAGAAAATGCAAACCAAGGGTGGGTTGGAGCAGGACGTACTGTATACTCATAATACCAATTCTACAGGTGAGTAATCACAGAATTGTATTATTCTTAGTATACAGTACGTCCTGCTCAAAATCTAATACTTACAGTTGGGACATCCAAAAACAGTGTCCATAAAGTAGGGTGGGATCCCCAAGAAAAATCAGCAGCAGGCAGTTTAAACCACTGCCGCCTGCAGAACCTTTTAGCCAAAAACAGCGTCAGCTGAGGCCCTAACATCAACCTTGTAAAACTTTGAAAAGGTAAGAACAGAAGACCAAGTAGCAGCCTTGCAAACTTGTTCAACAGAAGCCTGGTGCTGAAAAGCCCAAGAGGCACCAATAGCACGAGTGGAATGAGCAGTAAGGCAGAAGGGAGGATTCTTCCCCTTAGCAGAGTAGGCCTGAATCACAGCCTCACGAATCCACTTGCTGATAGTAGACTTGGCAGGAGCCACACCCTTCCTAGGACCAGAAGGGACCACAAAAAGAGCATCAGTCTTCCTGAAAGGTGCAGTAGCAACCAGATAGTACTTCAGACACCTAACCACATCCAAAGAGTGCAAAACCCTCTCCTTAGCATTGCTAGGATTAGGGCACAAAGAAGGAAGAACAATATCCTGATTCAAATGAAAGGCAGACACTATCTTAGGCAGAAAATCAGTTTTGAAACGAAACACCACCTTGTCCTGGTGTCTCTCATAGTAGGGGACTGAATGGACAGCACCGCCAACTCAGACACACAGCTGACAGAAGTGATAGCCACCAGAAACACAACCTTGAGCGTAAGAATGGCCAAGGCAGCATCCTGCACAGGTTCAAAGGGAGCACCCTGCAAGGCTGACAGAACCAAGTTCAAATCCCAAACAGGCACCATAGGTTTACGTGGGGGATGCACATGAGTGACCCCCTGGAAAAAAGTCGTGGTCAGAGGGTGCTGAGCAAAGGACTTCTGGAATAGCCAGGGCAGAAACCTGACCCTTCAGAGTACTGAGTTGGAGCCCCATTTCCAACCCATGCTGCAGGAACTCCAGAATCCTGGGAATAGAGAAGACACGACAGGGAAGAGAATTGTAGGCACGCCAAACCCTGTAATAAATAGAAGAGGAAGACTTCTTCCTAGCTTTAATCAAAGTATCCACAACTGAGGAAGACAGCCCCTTCTCCATCAAGATGGAGGTTTCAGCAGCCAAGCCGTCAAAGCCAGAGTTTGTAAATTGGGATGGCGTAGTGGGCCCTGAGTGATCAGACCTGGCACCAAGAGTAGAGCGTACTGATCTACTGCCAGCTGTACCACGTCTGCGAACCACACTCTTCTTGGCCACCTGGGGGCACCAGAATTGCTGGCACCCCTTCCAGAGCAATCTTGCGCAGAACCCTGCCGAGCAGGGGAATTGGGGGGGAAGACATACAGAAACTGAAAGTCCTTCCATGACATTGCTAGCGCATCCAAGGTCAGGGCCAGAGGATCCCTGGACAGAGAGACAAAAGCTGGAAGCTTGTGATTGTGGCGGGACGCAAACAGATCCACATCTGGTTGGCCCCAACGGTGACACAGAGACTGGAACACCCTGCTGCATAGGGACCATTCTCCCTGGCGAGAGGTCCCCCTGCTCAGAGAGTCCGCCAGGTGATTTTCCACCCCCTGGGATGTACACAGCTGAAATGCAGGGGACATTGGCCTCCACCCAAGTCAGAATCAGAGACACTTCCTGGAGGGCCCCCTTGCTCCGGGACCCCCCCTGATGATTGATGTAGGAAACTGCCGTCTGGTTGTCCGAGCGCACCTGAACAGGCAGGCCCTGAAGATGAGTAGTCAGGCGAGCCAGAACTAACCCGATCACTCGCAGCTCCAAGACATTGTTATGTGTGTGGGCCTCCTGAGGGCCCCACCACCCCTGGAACCGCAGGGACTTCCAGAAACCCCCCCAACCTGACAGACTGGCATCCATGGTGACCGTCTCCCAGGAAGGGGCAAGAAAGGATCTGCTCCCCAACAGGTTCCTTGAGTCCATCCACCACAAGAGGGACTTCCTGACCAGGGGGAGAGCACACAGACCCTGTCCAGGGACGCTGGGTCCTTGTCCCATACAGACAATAGGTGAAGTTGCAGAGGCCTCAAGTGGAACTGAGCATAAGGGACCGCTTCGAAGCACGCCACCATCAGGCCCACCAGCTGCATCCCCTGCCTGATGGAGGGATGGGGAAAAGCTAGGAGGGACTGAGCCTGTGCAATCAGACTGTCCACCTTCTGCTGAGGAAGGAAGATCCTTGCCTGAACTGTATCCAGATTCATTCCTAGGAATGGAGTTACCAAGGACAGTGAGGACTTGGGGTGGTTGATCACCCATCCAAATGACTCCAGAGTGGACACCATCTGCCTGATGTAGAGACTGGTGATGAGGATGTCGTCCAGGTAGGGAAGCACGCGGACGCCCTGACATCTGAGCAGAGACATCACGCCAGCCAGCACCTTGGTGAACACCCTGGGAGCTGAAGTGAGACCGAAGGGCAAGGCCACAAATTGGTAGTGTTGATCCATCAGAGCGAACCTGAGGAACCTTTGATGACCTGGGAACACAGGAATATGAAGGTAAGCATCTTTGATGTCCACAGAAGTCATGAAATCCCCTTGGCGCAGGGAACTGATGGCAGAGTGCAGAGTCTCCATGCGAAAGTGCCTGCCCCTGACAAACTTGTTGAGAATCTTTAAGTCCAGGATGGGCCTGACAGAACCATCCTTTTTGGGTACTGTGAATAGGTTGGAATAAAAGCCCTTGCCTTTTTCTCTTAAAGGGACCTGGCAGATGACCCCCAGCTCCAGGAGGCCTTGCACTGCTTGCACTAGCTCCTGAGCTGACACAGGGTCCTGAGGAATCCGGGATCTGATGAATCTTGGAGGGGGATCGGCAGCAAACTCCAACTTGTAACCGGAGGACACTACCTCCTGAATCCACCGGTCTGAGACATGAAGCCTCCAGACGTGAGCGAAGTGCTGCAGCCGTCCCCCCACCCGGATGGGTGAGGGTGCCCCATCATGCCTGAGGGGGATTGGGAGAGGATTTAGCTTTGGGACCCCAGGAGGAGCCAGGATGTCCACGTCCTCTGCCTCTACCCCAGAAATCTCCCCGGCCCCAGGGAAAGAGACCCCCCTTCCCTGTCTTGCACCACGGTAAGGGGAGGAGAAGGAACCCTGACCCCGAAAGGGCCGAGGTTGCCGCCTGCGCTGGGGTAACCTGCCTCCCTTAGCAAAAAGGTCCAGCCGGTCTCCAAACAGACGCAGTCCTTTAAAGGGAAAACCAGTGAGGGCCTTCTTGGCAGCGTTGTCAGCAGCCCACTGGCGCAGCCAAACCGAGCGCGTATAGCCACCACGAGGGCAGAAGTTCTGGCACACATTCTGATGGTGTCATCCAATGCTGATAGTACAAAGTTTACAAAAACATCACAACTGGAGAGTGCATTAAACAACTCACAAGGCAATTCATCAGGGGCACTATCAAGCATATTTCTGATAAGGGTTCTAGTGGCCACAGCAGTAATGGCAGAGGCACAGACCGGGCGCAGCGCCGTCCCCGCACATGCAAAGGCGTGGGATGCCAGCTGATCAATACGCCGGTCTTCGGCATCCTGCAGGGTAGGAGAATCAGGGGAATGCATGACAGAGGTGTTAGATAGCCCTAGGATCGGGGCATCCACCTCGGGGGGGGGGGGGGGGGATGACCAACATTTAACCACCTCAGCAGGAAAGGGATACTTCCTATCCCAACTCTTTGGAACCCCGGGAAGTTTACTGGGGCGTTCCCATTCCTTGAGCACAAGGTTATGGAAATGTGCCTGCTCTGGAAATTCCAAACGTGATCTTGCTGTATGGAAAAGCTCCCCTCTTTGCCTGGGAGCCTCAACAGGGAGAGAAATAGACATAACCTCAAAAATCTGGGTCAATGATCTGTCAGTGTCATCCGGGGCCCAGGGGTCAGAGCCAGAATCGTCATGACCCTTTGGTCTCTCATCAGATGAGCCTGAATCAGAAAAGAGCTCCCCTTCATCAGACAGGGTATAGCCACACAGATTCATAAACTCCTCATTTCCCATAGGGAAATCAGTAACATTAGGCGTCAAGTGCCGCTTCTTAGCAGGGGCCTTACGCGCTAAAGACTTCGCAATAATCTGTTCAACAGTAGCCAGTCTAGAAGACACATCAGGCTGAGAATCCCCACTAGTATGCAACTCAACAGGAGTGAGATTTAAGCTTTGGGGAGTAGGTGAAGTGAAACGAGGTGCAGCCACTGGCAGGCCAGATTGCAATGCAAGCACCTGCTGAGCAGAGGGTACACAGACCCGCGCCTTGTCAGCGTCAGCATGAGGCTGCCCACACGCTACACACAGCCGATCTTGTCCCAAAGGACCCCGGTAACATTATCCTGGGATGCGTCCATATGGTGATTATAGCGGCGCTATACGCCGATAGGGAATAACGCTATATAGCAACCCCAATAACCCGCTAGGGACATGAGAGTATAATTTTTAAAAGGCCCACAAGTAATATACTAATACTAATATACTATATACTAATATACTCAGAGAAGCCAAGAAGGGTTCGTCCCGCCTGAAAGACATAAGCAGACAAGACCTTAAGCACCTCGTAACAAAAGTGAAGCAGATAAAGCCGCCCACTAGGGCACTTACGGACCGCGGTAGGTAGGAGTCCGTCGCGCATAGGCCAACCAAGTCAGAAAAGATGGCGTCGGTATACCTCGAGGGGCGGGCCAATAATAGCGATGACGCGGAACGCGCCAAAGAAGGGCCCCGCACCCCCCGAAGAGCGCGAAGCCAGAAAGGCCAACAGCCAATGATGGCGCACCAGGGCCTGAGGTAATGCCGCCGCCAAGCTCGGAACAAAGTCAGCGCGCGGCGGCGGAAATTTTAAAAGACAAGTCAGCGCGGCGGCTGACACAAGAATAAAGACATGTGAAAAGTGAAAGCACAGACTGCATAACATACATATCTATACACATAGACACCCTCCCCCCCCCTCTTTTCCCCCGAAGACTACAAGGAGGATGAGGGAGGATGGCGGCCACTTAAAGAGGAACCACCGATAGGTAGGGGCAAGGGGCAATAGTGCGGGAGGGGCATCCCATAGAGGCTCACCATAAGCCTGAACCGCCTACCCTTTGGTGGGGGATTGCGGTGGAGCAGCGCTCCTAAGCACCGACGGCGGTGCTGCCTACCTTCACCCGACCAGCGCAGCCAAGGCTGGGAGGCATATTACTAGTGGAACAGGTGGGAATAGTCCTACAGGGCCGCAGGTTAATAACCCTGCTCACCTGCGAGTAGAGAGCCAATTTCTCGTCCTTCGCAGCCAGACTGCAGAGAAATTCTGGGGATTTGTGGGAGGTCCCTGGGTATTTGGGGGGCCGTGAGGAGCCTATTTTCGATGTTTCTGCAGTCCAGCGCCATCTGGCGGAGTATATCCCAACTGTAAGTATTAGATTTGGAGCAGGACGTACTGTATACTAAGAATAATAGCCTTTGCCCCTTTCCTTCAAGGTCACCCGGCAGATGACACCTAGGTCTAGAAGGCCTTGGACAGCCAGGGAGAGACACTGAGCTGACAAGGGGTTTTGAGCTACACAAGATTTGATGAATCTTGGGGGCGGCCAGGCTGCTAATCTTGTAACCAGAGGAAACTACCTCGTGAATCCAACGGTCTGAGACATGCCGCCTCCAGACGTGAGCCAAGAGCCGAAGCCATCCCCCCACCCGGATGGGTGAGGGCGACCCTTCATGCCTGAGGGGGCTTGGGGGAGGACTTAGTCTTGGGACCCCAGGGGGGGCCAGGGTGGCCACGTCCTCGGCCCCTGCCCCAAAAATCTCCACGGGCTCCAGCAAAGGAAGCTCCCCGTCCAATTCTGGAGCCCCTGAAGGAAGGAGAAAGGACACCTGAACCCCGAAAGTACCGGGGCTGCCTTCTACGCTGAGGTAATTTGCCACCTTTAGCAAACAAGCCCAAACATTCCCCAAAGAGGCGCAGCCTCTTGAAGGGAAAACTAGTGAGGGCCTTTTTGGCAGCATTGTCAGCTGCCCACTGGCGCAGCCAGACCGAGCGGCGTATAGCCACCAACAAGGCAGAAGCCCTGCCACACATTCTAATGGTATCATCCAGGGCAGAGAGAACATATGCAACAACTTCCTCACAACGCAGAAGAGCTCTATACTCTTCACTACCAGCATCATCAGGGGACCCATCTAAGAGACCCCTGAGCAGGCTTTTAATAGCAACAGCCGTGATAGCAGAGGCACAGAACTGACAGAGCGCGGTCCCAACACAGGCAAAGGCATGGTTAGCCAGCTGATTCATGCGCCTGTCTTCCCCATCTCTCAATGTAGTAGTGTCAGGGGAGTGCATGGCAGATGTGTTAGACAACCCCAGAACTGGTGCATCTACCTCTGGAGGACATGACCAACATTTAACCATTTCAGCAGGGAAGGGATACCTCTTATCCCAACCCTTTGGTACCCCGGGAAGCCGGCTAGGCCGTTCCCACTCCTTGAGAATCAGATTATTAAAGTGAGTTTGTTCAGGAAACTCCAAACGTGGCTTAACAGTATGAAACAGCTGCCCAGGCTGCGGCGGGGCCACAGCAGGGGGAGAGATACAGAGTACTTCGAATATTTCAGCTAAAAGTCTGCCAGTATCATCTGAAGCCCATGGGTCAGACCCAGACTCAGCATAACCCCTAGGCTGATCCTCAGATGATTCTGAATCAGAGAATTCCCCTTCTTCCAGGAGGGTATAACCAGTTACATTAAAAAACTCCTCAGCTTCCATAGGAAAGAGAGTAACACCGGGTGCCAGATGCCGCCGCTTAGCAGGAGCCTTACGCGGACCAGACCCAGCAATATGCCTTTCAATGCTGGCTACCCTGGTAGCCAAATCAGGTTGAGACTCCCCACTGGTATGCACCTCACTGAGAGTCAGGTATAAGCGTGGGGGCTAGGTGAAGCCAGAGGGGGCGCAGCACTAGGCCCAGCCGCAGGTAAACCAGACTGCAGGGCAAGTACCTGCTGGGCGCAGGGTACACACACCCTAACATCATCACTTATAGGGGTTACCCCACACGCCACACACAGCCGGGCTTGTCCCGAAGGAACCCCGAGCACATTATCCTGAGAAGCCTCCATATGGTGATTATCACGGCACAACAGGCCAATAGGGATTGACGCTAGTAAAAGCAACCCGGGATGCCCCAACAACCCGCTAGGGAAGTGGGAGTAATGGTATGTAATAGCCATCCAATTAGAGTTAACACTAAATAGAGGGGATAGGACCGGGAGAAACCACAAAGTTTGACCCGCCTGCAAGACATAAGCAAAAGATCCCATAAGCGATATGCAATACAGATATGTACATAAATAAATCAGCCCGCCGGGGCAGTTACGGACCGCGATAGTGAGACGCCAGGCACACGCAGCAGAGAATTAAAATGGCGCCCGCATATACCTCGAGGGGCGGGCACAGAGACAGTGATGCAAAATGCGTCATCCGCAGGCCCGATCCCCCCCCGAAGAGCGCGAAAACGCGCCCACCTGACAAGACCAGCCAATGATGGCGCAGCAGCGCCTGAGGCGATGTCGCCGCCGACTGCGGAGCGCATTACAAACGTGCGGCGGTGGCGGCGGCGAAAGAAACCCTTGCAATCAATTCAACAGGGATCAAACACAACACACAATATATATAGCAAAGACATGCACCCCCCCCGCCGAGAACTACAAGGGAGAGCAAGGGGGAAGCAACGGCCAGCCTAAAGGGAGCCAACTGTGGGGACAGGGGGCGAGGGGCAATAAATGCGGGAGAGGCATCCCATAAGGCTCACCTTGGGCCTATACCGCCTACCCTTTGGTGGGGGACTGCGGTTGGAGCAGCACTCCTTAGCACCTGACAGCGGTGCTGCCTACCTTCACCCGAACCAGAGCAGCCTGAGCTGGGAGGCAGTAGAAGGAAACGGGTGGGAATAGTCCTACAGGGCGGCAGGCTAACAGCCCTGCTCACCTGCGAGTAGAGAGAGCCATCTTCTGGTCATCGCAGCCAGAACTGCAGAGAAGAACTGGGGATTTTGTGGGAGGTCCCGGGTATATATGGGGCCGGGAGGAGCCACTTTTCTGTCTCTGCAGTCCAGCGCCATCTACTGGAGTATATCCCAAGTGTAAGGAATATCTTCTGGAACAGACCGTGCTGTATACTTAGAATAATCTGGTAGCTGAAATAGTTTCAGAGAAGGGTGGGTCAGAAGATAGGCATCCTGAAGGTAGTGACCATGGGGTGTGATGTTGAGGGATATGGGGCATGATGGTAGAGCAGTCTTACCCTAACCCCGGTCTAAAACAGAGCTATAAAATGCAAGAGATCCCTAGACTACCGGTGACCAATAACACCAACAAGAGATCTGAAGTCTGCAAGAGATCCATAGATTGTATGAGGTCCACATACTGCAATAGATCAACTGCCAGTGGTCCACAGAGTACAGGAGACCCGTAGACTGCAAGAGACACATATACTACAGGGGACCCATAGACTGCAGGAAATCCATACACCGCAAAAGGCCAACAGACTGTAGGAGACTGCAAGGGACCCATTGAATGCAAGAAATGAATAGACTGCCATAAGCCCATATACTGCAGACCAGTAGACAGTGGGACACATACAGACTGCAAAAGACTCAAAGAGTGGCAATGACAACAAAAAGTCAGTCCACATCAATATACCCCATTAGATATTACTCCTGGGAGAGAGGCAGAGAGAAAGATTATAACTGCAAGGGACCAAGAGACTACACAGTAGACATGGGGGTTGAATTGAAGTGCACCTCTATTTCACTGTTTCATCTGAAGTGCATTTGTTTGCACCTGGTGCCACCCAACCCTATAGACTGCAGAAGGCCCACAGGTTGTGAGAGACTGATACAATGCAAGGGACCTATAGACTGTAAGGAATAGACTGTTGGAAGCCCTCAGACAGCAAAAGACCCATAGACATAGCTGCTAAAATGAAATCTTTGGAGTGCAAGCGACCAATAAGGTCCATGGGACCCACAGACTGCAAGAGGCCGATGTGCTTTTGGGTAGGAGTTACAGCAGTTCAGAACCCACCAGGAATGCAAAACCTAATTAGCCAATCTGACCTGACATAGTCTATTCCCGGTCTCCTGCTTTGTTTTGCCCCAGGGTATTTCATACAAAATGAAATGAAAAGAATGGGAGGACCCAGCGCTGTGGCATTTAAACATTGGCATGTTCCAATCACAGACACTGGCTTATGATGCAATCAGGCAATCGCTGGTCCTGCTACTCAACACTTGGCTATCTGTCAGATTGGATGGGACTTCGGGGAAATTGCCCCTGCCCAGTGCTCCAAAACAGACGAATGGCAGCCATATGCAAATTCAACAAGTTTAACTGTAACATAATGGTAGTTTAGTAAGAAAAGCTTTCAGATTTATTGCAGTTATTATAACTGATAAGGCTGACCCCCAATGCTGAGATGTGTTTACCTGAAATCTCAGAAGGGAACCAGGGAGCAATAGGACTGACCATTCAAACAGCAGACTGTTTCCTGTTAGTGTTTTTATGAATACTGGGCAAAGGCCTTAGTAACACAGGGCTGGGGATAGAAGGTGATGACATAAACCCCCTTTCTGAATATAGGATCACTTTAAAATGGACCAAAACCCAGGATTTTGACTATCCTGGGTTTTGGCCCTTGCCTCCAGGGCACTCCGATCAGGGTTGCCCCGCTGTGTAAAACTCTTCAGGTCGCCGGCCTTCGCAAGCAAAGCTGCACCAGGTGAAAAAGCCAAACCAAATGGCAACCAGAAAATAACCCACCGTACAAGGTAGTGATGTGGCAGGATGTACAGGTCTCAGGATAGTGATGTGGCAGGATGCACAGGTCTCAGGATAGTAATGTGGTGGGATGCACAGGTCTCAGGATAGTAATGTGGTGGGATGCACAGGTCTCAGGATAGTGATGTGGGCAGGATGAACAGGTCTAAGGATAGAGATGTGGCAGAACGAACAGGTCTCATGATAGTGATGTGGCAGGATGTACAGGTCTCAGGATAGTGATGTGGCAGGATGCACAGGTCTCAGGATAGTAATGTGGTGGGATGCACAGGTCTCAGGATAGTAATGTGGTGGGATGCACAGGTCTCAGGATAGTGATGTGGGCAGGATGAACAGGTCTCAGGATAGTGATGTGACAGGATGCACATATCTCAGGATAGTGATGTGGGCAGGATGAACAGGTCTCAGGATAGTGATGTAGCAGAATGCACAGTATCAGGTGAAAGATGGGGCAGGATGAACAGGTCTCAGGATAGTGATGTAGCAGAATGCACAGTATCAGGTGAAAGATGGGGCAGGATGCACAGGTCTCCGGATAGGGATGTGAAAGAATGAACCGGTCTCAGGATAGTGATGTGGCAGGATGCACAGGTCTCAGGCTAGTGATGTGGGCAGAATGAACAGGTCTCAGGATAAGGATGTGGCAGAATGCATAGATCTCAGGATAGTGATGTAGCAGGATACACAGGTCTCAGAATAGTGATGTGGAAGAATGAACAGGTCTCAGGATAGTGATGTGGCAGGATGCACAGGTCTCAGGCTAGTGATGTGGAAAAATGAACAGGTCTCATGATAGTGATGTAGCAGGATGCACAGGTCTCAGGAAAGTGATGTGGAAGAATGAACAGGTCTCAGGATAGTGATGTGGAAGAATGAACAGGTCTCATGATAGTGATGTAGCAGGATACACAGGTCTCAGGATAGTGATGTGGCAGGATGCACAGGTCTCAGGATAGTGATGTGGTGGGATGCACAGGTCTCAGGATAGTGATGTGATAGGATGCACAGGTCTCAGGATAGTGATGTGGGCAGGATGAACAGGTCTCAGGTTAGTGATGTGGGTAGGATGAACAGGATCAGGTGCAATATGGGGCAGGATGCACAGGTCTCAGGATAGTGATGTGGCAGGATGCACGGGTCTCAGGATAGTAATGTGGTGGGATGCACAGGTCTCAGGGTAGTGATGTAGCAGGATGAACAGGTCTCAGGAGAGTGAGGAGACAGGATGCACAGGTCCCAGGATAGTGATGTGGGCAGGATGAACAGGTCTCAGGATAGTGATGTGGAAGAATGCACAGGTCTCAAGATAGTGATGTAGCAGGATGCACAAAATCAGGTGCAAGATGGGGCAGGATGCACAGGTCTCGTGATGTGGCAGAATGAAAAGGTCTCAGGAGAGTGATGTGGAAGAATGAACAGGTCTCAGGATATTGATGTAGCAGGATGCACAGGTCTCAGGATAGTGATGTGGCAGGATGCACAGGATCAAGTGCAAGATGGGGCAGGATGCATAGGTCTCAAGATAGTGATGTGGAAGAATGCACAGGTACCATTATAGTGATGTAGCAGGATGCACAAAATCAGGTGCAAGATGGGGCAGGATGCACAGGTCTCAAGATAGTGATGTGGCAGAATGAAAAGGTCTCAGGAGAGTGATGTGGAAGAATGAACAGGTCTGATAATAGTGATGTAGCAGGATGCACAGGTCTCAGGAAAGTGATGTGGAAGAATGAACAGGTCTGATGTGGAAGAATGAACAGGTCTCATGATAGTGATGTAGCAGGATGCACAGGTCTCAGGATAGTGATGTAGCAGGATGCACAGGTCTCAGAATAGTGATGTGGCAGGATGAACAGGATCAAGTGCAAGATGGGGCAGGATGCACAGGTCTCAAGATAGTGATGTGGCAGAATGAAAAGATCTCAGGTGAGTGACGTGGAAGGATGAACAGGTCTCAGGATAGTGATGTAGCAGGGTGCACAGGATCAGGTGAAAGGTGTGGCAGGATGCACAGGTCTCAAGATAGTGATGTGAAAGAATGCACAGGTACCATTATAGTGATGTAGCAGGATGCACAAAATCAGGTGCAAGATGGGGCAGGATGCACAGGTCTCAAGAAAGTGATGTGGCAGAATGAAAAGGTCTCAGGAGAGTGATGTGGAAGAATGAACAGGTCTCAGGATAGTGGTGTAGCAGGATGCACAGGTCTCAGGATAGTGGTGTAGCAGGATGCACAGGTCTCAGGATAGTGATGTGGCAGGATGTGCAGGATCAAATGCAAGATGGGGCAGGATGCATAGGTCTCAAGATAGTGATGTGGCAGGATGCACAGGTCTAAGGATAGTGATGTAGAAGGATACACAGGTCTCAGGATAGTGATGTAGAAGGATGCACAGGTCTCAGGATAGTGATGTGGCAGGATGCACAAGTCTCAGGATAGGGATGTGGTAGGATACACAGGCCTCAGGATAAGGATGTGGCAGAATGCATAAGTCTCAGGATAGTGATGTAGCAGGATGCACAGGTCTCAGAATAGTGATGTGGCAGGATGCACAGGTCTCAGGCTAGTGATGTGGAAAAAAGACAATTCTGTGAGTACTCACCTGTAGAATTGCTTTTACTATGCATGGCACGGCCTGCTTCAAGAAGTCCTTACGAATGGGTTATTCCGCCACAAGGTGGCGCAGTGTACTGCAGAAGAGTTGTGGCTCCTCCCGGTACCATATAAAAACAGGATCACCAATAGACCAATCCAGCGTTGACAAGCAGTCATTCAAGAAACCGGGAGATAATAAAGGTAAAAAAGGTAACAAACCCCAACTAACTTGGAACAATCACCATAAAGAGGCAACCAAGAATAACGATAACAAGGGTGGGGTGAAGCAGGCCGTGCCATGCATAGTAAAAGCAATTCTACAGGTGAGTACTCACAGAATTGTCTTTTTCCTATTGCATGGCACGGCCTGCTTCAAGAAGTCCTTACATATGGGACGTCCAACAGCAGTGTCCGTAAGGTAGGGTGGGATCCCCAAAAAGTAACAACAGGCAGCTCAAACCACTACCGCCTGAAGTACCTTGCGGCCAAAAGCCGCATCAGCTGAGGACTTAACATCAACCTTGTAAAACTTTGAAAAAGTATGAACAAGACCAAGTTGCGGCATTACAAACTTGTTCAACAGAAGCTTGGTGCTGAAAAGCCCAAGACGCACCAATAGAACGAGTGTAATGAGCAGTAACCCTAAACGGAGGAACCTTCCCCCTGGTAGAGTAGGCCTGCTCCACCGCCTGACGGATCCACTTGCTGATAGTGGATTTAGCCGGAGGCAAAACCTTTCTAGGTCCAGCAGAAAGAACAAAAAGAGCGTCAGATTTCCTGAAAGCAACCAAATAAAACTTCAGAGCCCTGACAACATCCAAAGATTGAAGGGTCCGCTCCTTGGAATTAGCAGGGTTAGTACACAAAGAAGGCAAAACAATGTCCTGAGATGAAAAGCAGACACAACCTTAGGCAAGAAATCCGGCTTAAGCCGAAACACCACCTTATCCTGATGCCGCTCAAAATAAGGAGGTTTGATGGAAAGCGCCGCCAGCTCAGAAACTCGCCTGACCAAAGTAATGGCCACCAAAAAGGCCACCTTAAGAGTCAGAATGGGCAAAGCAGCCCCACGGATAGGCTCAAAGGGAGGACCCTGCAGAGCAGACAACACCAGATTCAGGTCAAACCGGCAGCATAGGCTTACGTGGTGGACTCACATGAGTAACTCCCTGGAAAAAGGTCTTAACCAACCGGTGATTGGCAAAGGATCTTTGGAAAAAAATTGCCAGAGCTGACACCTGTCCCTTGAGGGTACTAAGTTGAAGGCCCGAATCCAAACCATGTTGCAAAAATTCCAGAATCCTGGGGATAGAAAACACCAGACAAGGAAGAGACTTAGACTCACACCAGGCAATGTAAGCATGGCAGAGCCTGTAGTAGATAAAGGACGAGGACTTCTTCCTAGCCCTAAACATGTTATCAACAACAGAAGCCGGCAACCCCTTATCCATGAAGATGGAGGTTTCAGCAGCCAAGCCGTTAAAGCGACAGGGAGACAAACCTGGGAAGCTTGTGATTGTGGCGGGACGCAAACAGGTCCACATCCGGCTGACCTCAGCGGTGACACAGGGAGTGAAACACCTTGTTGCTGAGAGACAATTCCCCCAGCCGAGACGTCCCCCTGCTCAGGGAGTCTGCCTCCTGGTTCTCCACCCCCGGAATGTAAACCGCCGAAATGCAAGGGACATTCTCTTCCGCCCAAGACAGTATCAGGGACACTTCCTTGAGGGCTCCCTTGCTCCGAGTCCCTCCCTGATGATTGATGTAGGCAACCGGCGTCTGGTTGTCCCAGCGGATCTGAACAGCCCGACCCCGAAAGTGTGAGGTCAGCTGAGAAAGAACCAACCTGATCGCCCTCAGTTCCAAGACATTGATGGGAGCATGGGCCTCCTGGGGGCCCCACTGACCCTGGAACTTCAGAGACTTCCAAAAGCCCCCCCAACCGGTCAGACTGGCATCTGTGGTGACAGTCTCCCAGCATGCAGGCAGAAAGGTCCTGCCCACTAGAAGGTTACTTGAGTCCAGCCACCATGAGAGGGACTGTCTGGCCGGTGGGGACAGAGCAAATTCCTGATCCAGGGACACAGGGTCCCGATCCCGAACTGACAAGAGGTGCAACTGAAGAGGCCTCATGTGAAACTGAGCAAAGGGGACCACATCGAAGCAGGACATCATCAGGCCCACTAACTGCATCCCTTGCCGGATGGAGGGATGGGGACACAAGAGCAGAGACCGTGCCTGCTTCTGAAGGCCCTCCACTTTCTGCTGAGGCAGGAATACCTTGACCTGAGAGTTATCCAGAGTCATGCCCAGAAAGGACCTCACCAAAGACGGAGACAGTGAAGACTTGGGATAGTTGATCACCCAGCCGAAGGACTCGAGGGTGGAGGTCACACCTGAGTATCCTTCTCGGCCTGATGAAGAGACTGAGCTGTAATCAGAATGTCGTCCAGGTAAGGGAGGATGTGAATGCCCTGATTCCGCAGCAGAGCCATCACGCCCGCCAGCACCTTGGTGAACACCCGAGGCGCCGAGGTGATACCGAACGGTAAGGCCACAAACTGGTAATGCTGATCCTCTAGAGCGAACCTGAGAAATCTCTGATGACCTGGAAAGATTGGCACGTGAAGATAGGCATCCTTGATGTCCACGGAGGTCATGAAGTCGCCCAGGCGAAGGATACTGACAGCCGAGCGTAGCGTCTCCATGCAAAAGTGCTTGAACCTGACAAACTTGTTGGGACCCTTCAAGTCCAGCATGGGCCTCAAGGACCCGTCTTTTTTGGGGACTGTGAAAAGATTGGAGTAGAACCCCTGACCCCGTTCGTGGGGAGGCACCAGTCAAATGACTCCTGACTCCAACAGACGTTGAACCGCAAGGCGCAAACCCTGAGCTGACAGAGGGTTTTGAGACATCCGGGATCTTGTGAATCTTGGGGGCGGCCAGGCTGCAAACTCTATGTTGTAACCGGAGGACACCACCTCCTGAATCCACCGCTCTGAGACGCGGAGCCTCCAGACGTGAGCAAAGAGCCGAAGCTGTCCCCCCACCCCTTGGCCCCAAGAATCTCTGCGGCTACCCGAAAAGAGGGAGTCAGGACCTCCTCTGGGAGCACGAAAGGAGGGGAGGGAAGCGGAGGACCCCCGAAAAGGCCGAGGCTGCCTCCTACGCTGAGGCAGCCTACCATCCTTGGCTAGAACATCCAGACGCTCACCAAAGAGCCGCAGCCCCGTAAAGGGGAGCCCAGTCAGAGCCTTCTTAGCAGCAGCATCAGCCGCCCACTGACGCAACCAAACAGAGCGATGTATAGCCACCAAAAGGGCAGATGCCCTACCACTCAGCCGTACCTCATCATCCATGGCAGTAAGGACAAAGGCAACAAAATCAGAGCAAAGCAAGAGGGCCCTGTAATCCTCCCCCTCCTACCAGCCGTAGCGCCATCAAGGAGACGCTTGAGTTGCTTCTTAAGGGCAATAGCTGTAATGGCTGCCGCGCAGACCGGACGCAACACAGCCCCCGCAAATGTAAAAGCATGGCAGGCCAGCTGATCCATGCGCTGGTCCTCGCTGTCCCGCAGTGTAGTAGTGTCAGGGGAAGGCATGACCGAGGTGTTGGACAGCCCTAGAACGGGAGCGTCCCCCACAGGGGGACACGACCATCGCTTGACCAGGTCAGCAGGAAAGGGATACCTGTTATCCAACCCTTTGGGCACCACGGGCAATCTACTAGGACGTTCCCACTCCTTGAGCACATTAGTGAAATGGCCCTGCTCAGGGAACTCCAGACGCTGTTTATCAGGATGAAAGAGTTCACCCTGCTTCCTCTTACAATGTGCAAGATTTCAAAAATGTGAGCCAACAAGTTATCAGTGTCATTAGGGAACCATGAGTCCTCCCCAGACGCAGACCCAGGGTCACTGTCGTAACCCTCCTACTGGTCCCCAGAGGAGTCAGAGTCCTGGAAAAGCTCCCCCTCCTCTAGGGAGTAACGGCCACCAAAAGCATCAATTCCCTCATCCTCCTCAGGAAAGAGGGAGGGCACGGGAGCCAGGTGCCGCTTCTTGCCAGAGGCCTTATGTGGAACAGGCCTGGCAAGCTGCCTTTCAATGCTGGCCACACGAAGTGCCAGATCAGATTGTGACCCCCTGCTAAAATGCCCCTCACTGGGTGCTAAATGCAGGCGGGGAGGGGTAGGCGATGCCGAAGGGGGCGCAGAGCTGGGAAGCGAAGTGGGTAGCCCAGCCTGGGCCGCAAAAATACCCTGGGCGTACGGCACGCACACCGCGGCACTGTTACTCAAAGGGGATACCCCACACATGGCACACAGCCAGGATTGCCCCGAAGGACCCCCGAGCACACTATCCCCAGAAGCCTCCATATGGTGATTAACACAGGCACAATAGGCCAGCACAGGGTAAGGGCTACTAAAAAAGCCACCCGGGATGCTCCTCCAAGGGATGCCCCCAGAGCCAGTAAAGGGAAGATGGGGGGGGGATAAGGAGCAGAACCGGGAGAAACCACAACCCACAGTTGTCCCGCCTGAAAGACATAAGTAACATACACATAAGCATCCCACAGCACATGGCCCAAGGAACCAAAACCCCCAAAGGGTACTCACGGACCAAGTAGGCCGTTGGATCGCCAAGCCGCCAGAACACAGGAGGAAGCGTGATCACCGCCACAGCCCGGGGAGGAAGAGGGGCCCCGGACGCGCAGCAGACTCAAGATGGCGCTGGCAGAGGAACCTCGAGGGGCGGGCCGCACAAAGACGACACGATATGCGTCAGCCCCGGCCCCGCCCCACCGAAGAGTGCAAAAGCGGCTCACGTGACCGCGCCGGCGCCATCACAATACAACAAACGCATTAGAGTTATAGTGCCGCCCACCGCAAGCGGAGTACAAAGCGGCAACGGCGGCGAAAAACACAGTTAAAACACAATTAAAGACACAATAAAGAACCCTCCCCGCTACCACCCCCCCCCCCTCCGAACACACATCGGGGAGAGGGGGGGAAGGAGAGCGAGCAGGCAGTGGCGAGAGCCAGGCCAGGGACGGGCGCCCAGACACCAGAGAAACAGGGAACAACACTTACCCCCTCAGAAGCTAGGATAGGAACTCCGCATCCCTCAGTAGGCTCACCATAAAGCCTATGGCCGGCTACCCTTTGTGGTACAGGGTCTGCGGCTTGGAGCAGCGCTCCTTGAGCACTTGACCCTAGTGCTCCTCTACCTTCACCAGATCCGTCAGCCAAGGCTGGGAGGCACAGAGGGTCCAGAAATGGGTGGAAATAGACAAGCAGGGCCGCAGGCTTGGTTGCCCCGCTCACCTGCGCAATATAAAGAGCCGTCTTCTATCTTCGCAGAATCACTGCAGAGGAAACACTGGATTGGTCTATTGGTGATCCTGTTTTTATATGGTACCGGGAGGAGCCACAACTCTTCTGCAGTACACTGCGCCACCTTGTGGCGGAATAACCCATATGTAAGGACTTCTTGAAGCAGGCCGTGCCATGCAATAGGGTAATGAACAGGTCTCAAATAGTGATGTAGCAGGATGCACAGGTCTCAGGATAGTGATGTGGTGGAATGCACAGGTCTCAGGATAGTAATGTGGTGGGATGCACAGGTCTCTGGATAGTGATGTGGGCAGGATGATCAGGTCTCAGATAGTAATGTAGCAGAATGCACATGATCAGGTGCAAGATGGGGCAGGATGCACAGGTCTCGAGATAGTGATGTGGAAGAATCCACAGGTACCATTATAGTGATGTAGCAGGATGCACAAAATCAGGTGCAAGATGGGGCAGAATGCACAGGTCTCAAGATAGTGATGTGGCAGAATGAAAAGGTCTCAGGAAAGTGATGTGGAAGAATGAACAGGTCTCAGGATAGTGATGTAGCAGGATGCACAGGTCTCAGGATAGTGATGTGGCAGGATGCACAGGATCAAGTGCAAGATGGGGCAGGATGCATAGGTCTCAGGATAGTGATGTGGCAGAATGAACAGGTCTCAGGATATTGATGTTGAAGAATGAACAGGTCTCGAGATAGTGATGTGGCAGGATGCACAGGTCTCAGGATAGTAATGTGGTGGGATGCACAGGTCTCAGGATAGTGATGTGACAGGATGAACAGGTCTCAGGATAGTGATGTAGCAGAATGCACAGGATCAGGTGCACGATGGGGCAGGATGCACAGGTCTCAAGATAGTGATGTGGAAGAATGCACAGGTACCATTATAGTGATGTAGCAGGATGCACAAAATCAGGTGCACGATGGGGCAGGATGCACAAGTCTCAAGATAGTGATGTGGCAAAATAAAAAGGTCTCAGGAGAGTGATGTGGAAGAATGAACAGGTCTCAGGAGAGTGATGTGGCAGAATGCATAGGTCTCAGGATAGTGATGTAGCAGGATGCACAGGTCTCAGGATAGTGATGTGGCAGAATGAACAGATCTCAGGATATTGATGTTGAAGAATGAACAGGTCTCAGGATAGTGATGTGGCAGGATGCACAGGTCTCAGGATAGTGATGTGGCAGGATGTACAAGTCTCAGGATAGTGATGAGGCAGAATGAACAGGTCTAAGGATAGAGATGTGGCAGAACGAACAGGTCTCATGATAGTGGTGTGGCAGGATGCACAGGTCTCAGGATAGTGATGTGGAAGAATGAACCAGTCTCAGGATAGTGATGTGGCAGGATGCACAGGTCTCAGGCAAGTGATGAAGCAGGATGCACAGGATCAAGTGCAAGTTGGGGCAGGATGCACAGGTCTCAGGATAGGGATGTGGCAGGATACACAGGCCTCAGGATACGGATGTGGCAGAATGCATAGGTCTCAGGATAGTGATGTAGCAGGATGCACAGGTCTCAGGATAGTGATGTGGAAGAATGAACCGGTCTCAGGATAGTGATGTGGCAGGATGCACAGGTCTCAGGCAAGTGATGAAGCAGGATGCACAGGATCAAGTGCAAGTTGAGGCAGGATGCACAGGTCTCAGGATAGTGATGTGGCAGGATGCACATGCCTCAGGATAGGGATGTGGCAGGATACACAGGCCTCAGGATAAGGATGTGGCAGAATGCATAGGTCTCAAGATAGTGATGTAGCAGGATGCACAGGTCTCAGGATAGTGATGTGGAAGAATGAACAGGTCTCAGGATAGTGATGTGTCAGGATGCACAGGTCTCAGGCTAGTGATGTGGAAGAATGAACAGGTTTCATGATAGTGATGTAGCAGGATGCACAGGTCTCAGGATAGTGATGTGGAAGAATGAACAGGTCTCAGGATAGTGATGTAGCAGGATGCACAGGATCAGGTGAAAGGTGTGGGAGAATGCACAGGTCTCAAGATAGTGATGTGAAAGAATGCACAGGTACCATTATAGTGATGTAGCAGGATGCACAAAATCAGGTGCAAGATGGGGCAGGATGCACAAGATAATGATGTGGCAGAATGAAAAGGTCTCAGGAGAGTGATGTGGAAGAATGAACAGGTCTCATGATAGTGATGTAGCAGGATGCACAGGTCTCAGGATAGTGATGTGGCAGGATGCACAGGATCAAGTGCAAGATGGGGCAGGATGCATAGGTCTCAGGATAGTGATGTGGCAGAATGAACAGGTCTCAGGATATTGATGTTGAAGAATGAACAGGTCTCGGGATAGTGATGTGGCAGGATGCACAGGTCTCAGGATAGTGATGTAGAAGGATGCACAGGTCATAGGATAGTGATGTGGCAGGATGCACAGGTCTCAGGATAGTGATGTGGCAGGGTGCACAAGTCTCAGTATAGTGATGAGGCAGAATGAACAGGTCTCAGGTAAGTGATGTAGCAGGATGCACTGGCCTCAGGACGGTGATATGGCAGAATGCACAGGTCCCAGGATAGTGATATAGCAGAATGCTCAAGTCTCAGGATAGTGATGTGGAAGAATGAACATGTCTTATAATAGTGATGTGGCAGGATGCACAGGTCTCAGGATAGTGATGTAGTAGAATGCACAGGTCCCAGGATAGTGATGTAGCAGAATGAACAGGTCTTAGGATAGTGATGTGGCAGTATTCACAGGTCTCAGGATAGTGATGTGGCAGGATTCACAGGTCTCAGGATAGTGATGTAGTAGGATGCACGGGTCTCGGGATAGTGATGTGGCAGGATGCACAGTTCTCAGGATAGTGATGTGGCAGGATGAACAGGTCTCGGGAATGTGATATAGCAGGATGCACAGGATCAGGTGCAAGATGGGGCAGGATGCACAGGTGTAAGGAATGTGATGTGGCAGGATGCAGAGGTCTAAGGACTTTTATGAAACAGAATGCAGAGGGTCAGGTGCAAAATGGGGCAGAATGCATCAGGATAGTAATGGGACAACATGCTCAGAATGAGATGGTGCCCAAGTTCATACTACTGATATGGCAGTATGCACAAGGATTATGATAGTAATAAAGCGGTATGCACAAAGATCACGATAGTGATAGGGCAGTATGCACAAGGATCGTGATAGTGATAGGGAAGTATGTATAAGGATCATGATGGTGATAAGTCAGTATGCACAGGAAGCGTGATAGTGATAAGGTATTATGCACAGGAATAGTGATAGTGATAGGGCAGTATGCACAGGGATCATGATAGCGATAGAGCAGTATGCACAAGGATCATGATAGTAAAAGTGCAGTATGCACAGGGTTCATGATAGTGATAGGGCAGTATGCACAAGAATCATGATAGTGATAGGCCAGTGTGCACAAGGGTCATGAGAGTAATAGGGCAGTGTGCACAAGGATCCTGTAAGTGATAGTGCAAGATGAACAAGAGACATGATAATGATATGACAGTGTGCACATGGATCATAATAGTACTAGAGCAGTATGCACAGGAATTATTATAGTGATATGGCAGTATGCACAGGGATAGTGACAGTGACAGGGACGTATGCACAGGGATAGTGATAGGGCAGTATTGAAAGGGTTAGGTGATGGATGGGTCAGGATGCACAGGATTCAAGATGATGATGGGGCAGAATGCACAGGGCCGGGTGATAGGTGGGGCAGGATGCACGATGATCAGAAAAGTGATGGGACAGCATGCAATGCAGTAGGATGCAGCAGATCAGGTAAGTAATGGGGCAGGATGCACTTAATCAGTAGCAGGATGCACATGGTCAGGTGATGGATGGAGCAGAATGCACAAGGATCAGGATAGTGATAGACAGGATGTTCTTGGGCAGGAGCAGGATGGAATAAGATGCAAGGAATAAAATTAAAGTGATATTTCAGGCACATCAAATCGTTAGATTATTGTGTCAGGCTATGTTTTGCACTGTCCTAAAATGTTCAGTTTTTGAATTGAAAAAAAAAAAACAATTCTGTGAGTACTCACCTGTAAAATTGTTTTTGTAGTATACAGCACGTCCTGTTTCACTAAATTCTTTACGCTTGGGGATATCCACCACAAGGTGTTGCAGTGGACTGCAGAAAAGACTTGTGGCATCTCCCGGCCCTATAAAAGGACAGGAACCTCCCACAAATTCCCAGTGTTACAAAGCAGTTGCCGGGAGAATAAAAATGAAGGAACCCCAACCAAACATCTGAACAAATCACCATACAGAGGTAACCAAGAATGATGATAATAATGGAGGGGGGAAACAGGACATGCTGTATACTACAAAATCAATTCTACAGGTGAGTATTCACAGAATTGTATTTTTCCAAGTATACAGCACGTCCTGTTTCACTAAATTCTTTATGCTTAGGACGTCCAAAAGCAGTGTCCGTAAAGTAGGGTGGGATCCCCAAAGAACAACGGTGGGCAGTTTAAACCACTGCCACCTGAAGAACTTTGCGGCCAAAAGCAGCATCAGCTGAAGCCCTAACATCAACCTTGAAAACTTGGAAAAAGTATGAACAGAAGACCAAGTTGCGGCCTTACAAACTTGTTCAACAGAAGACTGGTGCTGAAAGGCCCAAGAGGCACCAATAACATGAGTGGAGTGAACAGTAAGGCCGAAGGAAGGTTCCTTCCCCTTAGCAGAATAGGCTTGCACCACCGCCTGACAAATCCACTTGCTGATAGTGGACTTAGCCGGAGGCAAACCCTTCCTAGGACCAGAAGGAAGAACAGAAAGAGCATCAGTCTTCCTGAATGTTTCAGTAGCTACCAAGTAAGACTTCAGAACCCTGACCACATCTAAAGAATGCAGAGTCCTCTCCTTGGAATTAGCAGGATTAGGACACAAGGAAGGCAAGACAATGTCCTGATTGAGATGAAAAGCAGACACAAGAAATCTGGCTTAAACTGAAACACCACCTTGTCCTGGTGCCGCTCAAAATAAGGAGGTTTGATGGAAAGCGCCGCCAACTCAGAAACACACCTGACAGAAGTGATAGCCACCAAAAAGGCTACCTTATGAGTCAAAATGGGCAAAGCAGCCTCACGGAGAGGCTCAAAGGGACGACCCTGCAAAGCAGATAACACCAGATTCAAATCCCAAACTGGTAACATAGGCTTACGTGGCGGACGCACGTGAGAAACCCCCTGGAAAAATGTCTTAACCAAACGGTGAGTGGCAAAAGATCTTTGGAAAAAAATTGCCAGAGCTGAAACATGACCCCTGAGGGTACTAAGTTGAAGGCCCAAATCCAAACCATGTTGCAAGAATTCCAGAATCCTGGGAATAGAAAACACCCGACAGGGAAGAGATTTAGACTCACACCAGGCAATGTAAGCATGCCAGACCCTGTAGTAGATAAAGGACGAGGATTTCTTCCTAGCCCTAATCATGGTATCAACAACAGAGGCAGGCAAACCCTTTTCCTTCAAGATGGAGGTTTCAGCAGCCAAGCCATCAAAGCCAGCGTTTGTAAATTGGGATGGTACAGCTGCCCCTGAGTGAGCAGATCTGGATCCTTGGGCAGGACGTACTGATCTACTGCCAACTGCACGATGTCTGCAAACCACACCCTTTTTGGCCAACAGGGGGCCACCAGAATGGTTGGCACCCCTTTCTGGGCTACCTTGCGCAGCACCCTGCCCAACAGAGGAAACGGAGGGAACACATAGAGGAGCCGAAACCCCTTCCAAGGCCAGAGGATCCTGTGACAGAAAGACAAAGAATGGAAGCTTGTGATTGTGACGTGAAGCAAACAGGTCCACATCCGGCAGACCCCAGTGGTGGCACAGGGAGTGAAACACCCTGTTGCTGAGGGACCACTCCCCCACCCGAGACATTCCCCTGCTCAAGGAGTCTGCCTCCAGGTTCTCCACCCCCGGGATGTAAACTTCAGAGATGCAGGGGACATTCTCCTCCACCCAGGACAGTATCAGGGACACTTCCTTGAGGGCTCGCTTTCTCCAAGTCCCTCCCTGATGATTGATGTAGGCGACAGCCGTCTGGTTGTCCGATCGGATCTGAACTGCCTGACCCCGAAGGTGTGGGGTCAACTGGGAAAGGACCAACTTTATCGCCCGCAGTTCCAGAATGTTGATGGGGGCATGGGCCTCCTGAGGGCCCCACTGACCCTGGAAATTCAGAGACTTCCAAAAGACCCCCCCAACCTGTCAGACTGGCATCTGTGGTGACAGTCTCCCAGCACGGGGGCAGAAAGGTCCTGCCCTCTAGGAGATTCCTTGAGTCCAGCCACCACAAGAGGGACTGACTGACCCGAGGGGACAGAGCAAATTCCTGATCCAGGGACAAAGGGTCCCGATCCCAAACCGACAAGAGGTGCAACTGAAGAGGTCTCATGTGAAACTGAGCATAGGGGACCACCTCGAAGCATGACACCATCAGGCCCACCAACTGCATCCCCTGCCGAATGGAGGGATGAGGGCAAGAAATTAGAGACCATGCCTGCGTCTGCAGGCTCTCCACCTTCTGCTGAGGCAGAAAAACCTTGACCTGAGATGTATCCAGAGTCATGCCCAGAAAGGAGGTCACCAAGGACGGAGACAGTGAAGACTTGGAGGACTCGAGTGTGGAGACCACCATCTGGGTATCCAGCTCGGCTTGATGGAAGGACTGAGACGCAATCAGAATATCGTCCAAATAAGGAAGGATGTGAATGCCCTGAGATCTCAACAGAGTCATCACCCCCGCCAGCACCTTGGTGAAGACCCGAGGGGCTGAGGTAAGACCGAACGGTAAGGCCACAAATTGGTAGTGTTGATCCTCCAGAGCGAACCTGAGAAATCTCTGCTGACCTGGAAAGATTGGAACATGAAGGTAAGCATCTTTGATGTCCACAGAAGTCAGGAAGTCGCCCGGGCGCAAGGTACTGACCGCCGAGCGCAGTCTCCATGCGAAAATGCTTGAACCTGACAAATTTGTTGAGGCGCTTCAAATCCAGGATGGGCCTCAGGGACCCATCTTTTTTGGGAACAGTGAACAGATTGGAATAGAAGCCTCTGCCCCTTTCCTGAAAGGGCACCAAGCAGATGACACCCAAATCCACAAGGCTTTGGACAGCAAGCCACAAGCCCTGAGTTGGCAAGGGGTTTTGAACCATCCGGGATCTGATGAATCTTGGGGGCCTTACCACACATCCTGACCGCATCATCCAAAGCAGAAAGAATGAATGCCACAAATTCATAGCAAAGCAGGAGGGATCTATACTCCTCCCCCCTACTGGCATCCGAGGCATTATCCAGAAGGCACTTGAGTAGCCCTTTAATAGCAAGAGCCGTGTGTCACGCTCAGGGTACTCTAATGACACGCTCAGGTAACTCCAGCCCTCCAGGTAAGCCCTCAACCCCCAATCTCCGCAGCCAGCTTCACCTGTAGGAGCCTCTGCTTGCCGGGACGCAGTATACACCTGCCCGGGATCGGTTGCCCCCAGGACTTCAATAGCTCAAAGGATGGGAGCTTACTGCTTGGAGGTCTGAAGAACCAGTAGCTGGGAGCGGTATAGAGCGAGTCCAATAGCTAGAGCGAGTAGCGGAAGTCCAGACAGGCTAGAGGTCGGCACCGGGTGTTCAGAGATAGCAGCGGTACAGAGGGATGAGGCAGCTCGAGGTCAGGGTACAAGGCAGAGGTCGGCTACAAGGATCAGACGGAGAGTGGTCGATTCAGGCAGGGGTCGGCAACGGAGATCAGACAAAGAATGGTCGGTTCAGGCAGTGGTCAGCAACGGAGATCAGACAAAGAATGGTCGGTTCAGGCAGTGGTCAGCAACAGGGATCAGACGGAGAATGGTCGGTTCAGGCAGGGGTCGGCAACGAAGATCAATCACAGAATAACACAAGCCAAAGCTAGGTTCAAGGCGCTATCACAGGCACTGAACATTGTAACAATGACGCTTATATAGAGTAAAACCAGGATTGGAAAACTGGAAGGTGTGCGTGATTGGTGCGATTACGATTCACTGGCTGATGGTTCAGCAGGGCGAATAGCCCACAAGTCTCCTTCGGGCTCATTGGCCCACACATGAAAAGGGGCGTTCCTGCCCCTGCTGGGCTCAAAGGCCCTTAAACTGAAAGGGGCATTCCCCTTCACGCTGAGCCCGAGGTTAACTCCTCCTCCGGCGGCCGCGACCGGTGGGGGGACACGACCAGCGCTTAACCACATCAGTAGGAAAGGGATACCTTCTGTCCCAACTCTTGGGAACCGCCATCAATTTGCTAGGACGTTCCCACTCCTTGAGCACCAAATTATTAAAGTGGTTCTGCTCAGGGAACTCCAAGTGATGTTTAACAGTGTGAAAAAGCTCACCCTGCTGCTTTTTAGCCGGGACAGGAGGGGTAATACACAATACTTCAAAAATGTGAGCCAACAGCCTAGCAATATCATCAGGAGACCATGGATCTTCCCCAAATGGAGACCCAGTACCACAAATCTCCTGCTGTTCCTCAGAGGACTCCGAATCAGAGAAGAGTTCCCCCTGGTAATGACCAGACAGAGTGTAATGTCCCTTATCCTCAACAGGAAAAAGGGAAACAGTGGGGGTTAGGTGTCGCTTCTTGCCAGAAGCCTTGCGGGGGACAGGCCCCGTAATGTGCCTTTCCAGGCTGGCCATCCGCATAGCCAAATCATAATGGCATTCCCCGCTAGCATGTCCCTCGCTGGGGGTCAGAGGCAGGCGCGGGGGGGGTAGGTGATGCAGAAGGGGGTGCAGAGCTGGGAAGCGAGGCAGGCAACCTAGACTACAGCACAAGTACCTTCTGAGCGCAGGGCACACATACCCTGACATCGTTACTCACAGGGGACACCCCACACACAGCCCACAGCTGGGCTTGTCCCGAAGGAACCCCAAGCATATTATCCCCGGAAGCCTCCATATGGTAATTAGAGTGGGCACACAGGCCAGTATAGGGTTAAGGCTAGCAAGAGCCACCCGGGATGCCCCAACCCCCCCTAGGTAAGGTGGGAGATGGAAGGGAAGAGGGCCAGGAAAAAACCACAGTCACGTTTATCCCGCCTGAAAGACATAAGAAAACCACACATAACGTCCCATAATGTGGCGAAAATAGCAAAATACAACCCCGAAGGGGACTCACGGACCAGGAAGCCGATCACACAATCCAGGCAGGCCAGCAGCGCGCCGCAGTATCGCAGGACAGGAAGAGAAAGTCTCAGACCAAAATGGCGCCCGCACGGACCTTGAGGGGCGGGCCACGGAGGTATGGCGCAAAAGGCGTAATCCGCGGGACCCCCCCCCCCCCGGAAGAGCGCAAATCACTCTCCACGTGACCCCCCAGCACCAATGACAGCGCAGTAAAACACAAGGTGAATGTGGCCGCCAGCCGCGGAGCGCCGCACAAAGCGCTGCGGCGGCGCGTGCGCACAATATAAAGTCAAAAACTGACAAAAACGAATGCGGGCACCACTGCCTACCCTCCCCTCCCCGGAGAGCTCCCCAGGGAGAGAGCGAGGCGGGGAAGAGCAGCAGCAGGCGCATCCAAGGCATGTCTTAGCTAGGGGGGGGGGTTGGGGAAGGCCCACAATAATAATACAGGAAGGGGCATCCCACAAGGCTCACCATAAGCCTGAACCGCCTACCCTTGTAGGTGCAGGGATTGAGGATGGAGCAGCGCTCCTCAAGCACCTGACCCTGGTGCTGTCCTACCTTCACCCGAACCAGTCAGCCGAGGCTGGGAGGAAGTGGGTCCAGACCGGCGGAAATAGTCCTGCAGGGCCGCAGGCTGGTAAGCCCCGTTCGCCTGCGTAATATAGAGAGCCATCTTCTATCTTCGCAGTCCTGACTGCAGAAGGAAACTGGGAATTTGTGGGAGGTTCCTGTCCTTTTATAGGGCTGGGAGATGCCACAAGTCTTTTCTGCAGTCCACTGCGCCACCTTGTGGCGTATATCCCCAAAAGTAAAGAATTTAGTGAAACAGGACGTGCTGTATACTTGGAAAAATGGCCGAAATATCAAGGGTTACAGTTTTACCCCATGATATCTATTCTGAAGCATGTGGGCAAAGTAATATACTGTTTATTTTTAACCTTTTGGATCATGGTAGTTTTGGGGCAAAATGCAGATGAGCCAGGATAGTTATGGGGCAGAATGCACAATTTCACATTTAGGGTGGGGTAGGGTGCACAGGGTCATGTGATGGATGGGGCAGGATGAACAGGCATAACAATTGTAATGGGGCAGGATGTAGTGGGTTGGGTACAGGACGGGGCAGCATGCAGGAAACTACCAGGTGCTGGTAGTGGGTGACTCCATTATTAGGGGAGCAGACAGGGCAATCTGTAAAAATGAATCTGAGGGTGGGGGGTATATGTAGCAGGCTCAAAAGCAATATACAAAATAACCAAAAGCATTTAAAATGCATGCTTACCAATGCTAGAAGCTTGAGAAATAAAGTGAACGAACTAGAACTAATAACAGAGGATCAATATGACATAGTGGGGGTAACAGAGGCGAAAGCAATGACTGGGAAGTAAACCTACAAGGTTACTGTGTGTTTAGGAGGGGCCGTAAAAAACACAAGGTGGATGGAGTCTGCTTATTTGTAAAATCCTCTCTACAGCCCACAATGTGGGAGGACATATGTGAGGGGAATTACCATGTGGAGTCTGTATAGGTCGAAATACATGAAGGAAAAAAACAAAAATAAAATACTACAAGCCTTCAAATATATCGGAATCCACTGAAAACTTGATGCTAAGGCAAGTAGATATAACCGCTAAAATAAATGAGGTAGTTATTATGGGGGACTTTAGCTACCCAGATATAGATTGTGATGCTGAAACCTGTGAAGCTCATAAAGGTAAAAGTACAAGCTCCAACAAGGGGGAGGGCCATCCTGGACTTAAAATGGACCAACACCCAGGATTTTGGTGCACTTCCCGATCGGGGGTGCCCCACTGTGTGAAACCCCCCAATCACCCGATTCTACTCACCTGACCCCGCTCCCACGGCGCATGCACGGCCGCTCGTCCAATCAGTGCGCTCGGAGCCGCTGAGGTATGCGCGTCAAAGCCGTGTCTAACCTCAGCGGCTCCGAGCACGCTGGCGGCCGCATCTCGCGCTTCCCTCTAACAGGGAGTGCGCCGGCGCGGGCCATTCGCAAATGGACGCTGTGGGCACGCGCCCTGCTAGAGAGAAGCGTGAGATGCGGCTGCGGCCCGCGCATGCGCCGTTGGACTGGTAAGGTAAGGTTTGCTCGTGTCCTGGGGGGTTTCACACAGCGGGGCACCCCGATCTTGGATGCCTCGCGGGGAGGAACTGGATCGGCCCAGGAATCTTATAGATTTCCGGGCCGATGGGGCTGGGTGTTGGTCCGCTTTAATACTAACCAATGTACCAGACAAAGCGACAAAGGTTACAGGTTGGGGGCCACCTTGGAAACAGTGATCATATTATTAGTCTCCACTTAGCAGTCACTAGGGTGCCTTATCAAGGAGCCACAAAAATGTAGAACTTCATAAAGGTAAAGTTTGACAAGCTAGAAGATGCCCTAAACCACACTGACTGGGAAAATGTCCTCAAAAACAAAAAAGACACTAAATGGGATACTTTCATTTAAATCCTTAATATTGACTGTGATAGATATATACCTTACAAGAATAAAAAGGTTAGTAACAGGAGTAAATCTATGTGGCTAAACAAAAGGGTTGGGGGCAATAGACAAAAAAATGTTTAAAACGAAGGCACCAAAAAAGTTTAACAAAACTAAAGAAGAAAATAAGCTATGTAAACAACAGACAAGGGCTACTAAGCTGGAGCTGGAAAAATACATTTCCAAAGTGAGTAAAAGTAACCCAAATATGTTCTTTAGCTACATAAACAGTATAAGATACAAACATGAAGGTGTGGGCCCCCTGAAAAGCAAGGAGGGGACACCTATAGAGGGGAATAGGGGGAGAAAGCCAACGTCTTCTTCTCTTCCATATTCACAGTGGTGTGTGATTTGCTAGGTGAAAAGTTGAGAAATATAGCAAACTCTCCATTAAATGTCACTTGTTTAACCAAGGAAGAAGTGCAGCACCACCTTAAAAAAATACAATTCTGTGAAATACTCACCTGTAGAATTGGTATTATGAGTATACAGTACGTCCTGCTCCAGATAGATTACTTACACTTGGGTTATCCTCCGCCAGATGGCGCTGTGCACTGCAGAGACATGCAAAACAGGCTCCTCCTGGCCCCTCAAATACCCGGGGACCTCCCACAAATCCCCAGCATTGAAAAGCAGTGAAAGAGAAGCCGGGAGAATTTAACAACCAAAAACTGGTAACCATAACAATGATAACAATCACCATACAGGGGACCGAGAATAATGCAACAACAGGGTGGGGTGGAGCAGGACGTAATGTAAACTCATAATACCAATTCTACAGGTGAGTATTTCACAGAATTGTATTATTCTTAGTATACAGTACGTCCTGCTCCAGATAGATTACTTACACTTGGGACATCCAATAGCAGTGTCCGTAAGGTAGGGTGGGATCCCCCAATAAAAAGGTAACAGCAGTTTAAACCACTGCCGCGTGCAAAACCTTGTGGGCAAAAAACAGCAACAGCTGAGGCCTTAACATCAACCTTGTAAAACTTGAAAAGGTATGAACAAAAGACCAAGTAGCGGTCTTGCACACTGGTGTAATAGAAGCCTGGTGCTGCAAGGCCCAAGGGGGCACCAATAGCACGAGAAGCAAGAGCAATAAAGCAAAGGGAGTATTCTTCCCCTTAGCAGCGCAGGCCTGAATCACAGCCTGACGAATCCACATGCTGATAATAGACTTGGCAGAAGCCAAAAACCCTTCCTAGGACCAGAAGGGACCACAAGCAGAGCATCAGTGTTCTTGAAAGGTGTAGTAGCCACCAGATAGTACTTCAGACACCTAACCACATCCAAAGAGTGCAAAACTCTCTCCTTAAACCGGACCTTCACCATGATTTAATGAAAAGCCCAAACTCTTAAAAAACGATTCCCCAGCATCTAAAATTAATATATTTAACATTTTTAGTCACTAACTTATTATTCTTTCCCCCACTGAGCTGCAACTCTGTTCAGGAATTTAGGATACGGGCGCCGCCATCTTGACTCAGAAGCATCACACTTACTGAGGAGAGGAGAGTGGGATAAGGTACAGGGGGGCAGGTTATAGCTGTGCTTTGCTCAGACAGAGCAGAGCTGGGGTCAGGGAAAGGTCAGCAGTCCCAGAATGCAGAGCAGCACAGTCACTTCCTGTTTGCAGGCACTTCCTGTTTGCAGGCTGCCTGATAAAATGGCGGCTTCCATAAGCCGCCATCTTGGATGTTTAAAGGCTCATAACATGCAGTAGATGCAGGTAGGATGATTTTTAATGTGAGCAATCTGTATGTACAGTGTGGGGGAAACATATAAGATAGACTCTTATTCAGAGTGAAGGTCCGCTTTAACATTGCTAGGGTTAGGGCACAAAGAAGGAAGAACAATATCCTGATTCAGATGAAAGGCAGACACTACCTTTAGACAGAAATTCTGGATTGAATGAGACAACACCTTGTCCTGGTGCCTCTCAAAGTAGGGGGGCTGAATGGACAGCACCGCCAAGTCAGACACACGCCTGACAGAAGTGATAGCTACCAGAAACACGACCTAGAGTGTAAGAATAGCCAAGGCAGCAACCTGTACAGGTTCAAAGGGAGCACCCTGCAAAGCAGGCAAGACCAATTCCAAATCCCAAAAACAGGGACCATAGGTTGTCGTGGGGAACACACATGAGCAACCCCCTAAAAGCAGTCTTAATCAAGAAATGCTGAACAAAAAACTTCTGAAAGAAGACAGACCTGACCCTTCAAGGTACTGAGTTAGAGACCGACTCCAACCCATGCAGTAAAACTCCAGATCCCTGGGAACTGAGAACACCCGTCAGGAAAGAGACCAAGACTCAACCAGTCAATGTAGGTACACCATACCATATAACAGATGGAAGAAGAAGTCATCTTCCTAGCCTTCACCATGGACTCAACCAACGAGGGAGACAAACCCTTCTCCATCAAGATGGAGGTTTCAGCAGTCAGGCCGTCAAGGCCCGAGTATGTAATTGGGATGGCGTAAGTGGTCCTAAGTGAGCAGAACTGGCACTCCAGGCAGAAGGCACTGATCTACTGCCATCTGCACCACGTCAGCGAACCACACTCTTCTAGGCCACCTGAGGCCACCAGAACCACTGGCACCCCTTCCAGAGCAAGCTTGCGCAGAACCCTGCCTAGCAGGGGGAATGTAGAAAGACATACAGAAACTGAATGTCCTGCCTTGACATTACTAAGGCCTCCATGGGCACGGCCAGAGGATCCTGGGACAGGGAGACAAAGGCCGGGAGCTTGTGATTGTGACGGAACGCAAACAGGTATACATCAGGTTGGCTTCAACGGTGGTACAGAGATTGGAACACCCTGTTGCAGAGGGACACCCCCGGAATGTATACCGCTGAAATGCAAGGAACATTGGCCTCCACCCAGATCAGAATCAGAGACACTTCCTGGAGGACCCTCTTGCTCCGGGTCCCTCCCTGATGATTGATGTAGGCAACTGCCATCAGAGTGACTGTGCGCCCCTGAGCAGACAGGCCCTGAAATGAGTAGTCAAACGAATCAGAACTAACCTGATCACCCACACCTTCAAGACATTGATAGGTGAATGGGCCTCCTAAGGGCCCCACCTCCCCTAGAACTGCAGGGACCTCCAGAAGAACCCCCCCAACCTGGCATCCATGGTGACCGTCTCCCAGGAAGGAGCAAGAAGGTTCCGCCCCCCAATAGGTTCCTTGAGTCCATCCACTACAAGAGGGACCTCCTCACCAGGGGGGAAGACACCCAGACCCTGACCAGAGATGCTGGGTCCTTGTCCCATACAGACAATAGGAGAAGTTGCAGAAGCCCCAAGGGGGACTGAGCACAAAGGGCCGCTGTGAAGCACGTCACCATCAGGCCCATCAGCTGCATCCCCTGCCTAGGAGAAACTGAACTTGTGCGAGCAGATGTCTTGCCTTAACAGTGTCCAGATTCATTCCTAGGAATGAAATTCTCAAAGAAGGGGACAGCGAGAACCTGGTGGTGGCTGATCACCAATCCAGATGACTCCAGGATGGACACCACCAGCTGAGTATCCAACTATGCCCGATGTAGAGGCTGGGAAATGATGAGGACATCCAGGTAGTGCAGCCCGCGGACGCCCCTTGGCCTCATCAGAGACATCACCCCCGCCAGCACCTTGGTGAGCACTCTGGGAGCTGAAGAGAGGCCAGATGTCAAGGCCACAAATTGGCAGTGATGATCCTCCAACATGGACCTAAGGAATCTTGGTGTCCTGAAAACCCAAGGATGTGAAAGTAAGCATCTTTAATATCCCCAAACGGCATGAAGCCCACGGTTCGCAAGGAGCAAATGGCCGAGCGCAGAGTTTCCATGAGGAAGGCGCCTGTACTTGACAAGTTGCTGAAGATCTGTGCAACCAGAATGGGCCAGACTGACCCATCTTTGTTGGGAACAATGATAAGGTTGGAGTAGGGTCCCTTGCCTCTGTCCGTTAAGGGAAATCTTCAAATGACCCCCATACGCAGCAGACCTTGCACGGCCTGCGCCAACATCTGAGCAGAAGCAGGGACCAGGAGTACCCGGTAATCATAGGGGGAGGGCGCACAGCAACACCATCTTGCAGCCGGAGGCCACTACCTCCTAAAACCACCGGTCTGAGGCGTGGTGCCTCCAGACTTAAGCAAGGTACCGCAGCCCCATCACGCTTGAGGGGACTTGGGAGAGGATTTGAGCATAGCCCCCCCAGAGGAGCAGGGGTGTTGTCTTCTGCTCCTGGGACAGGGAGTTGCAGGAACCCCCACGAAGGACGCCCCTGGTTCCTGTTTAACACCATGGTGGGGGGTGGAAGGGGGGCCCTGGCCCCGAAGGGCCCGAGACAGCCATCTACGCTGGGGTAACTTACCTCTCCTACCAAACAGGTCTAGGCGGGCCCCAAACAGACGCAGCCCTTTAAAGGGGAGCCCGGTAAGGGTCTTCTTCGCAGCATTGTCAGCACCCCACTGTCGCAGCCAGAGTAAGCGACGTATAGCCACCACAAGGGCAGAAGTTCTTGCACACATTCTAATGGTGTCATCCAATGCTAATAGGATACATTTTACAAACTCATCACAATTGGAGAGTGCATTAAGCACATCCCAAGGGAGATCATCAGGAGCACGATTGAGCATTTTCCTGATGAGGGTTCTAGTGGCCACAGCAGTAATGGCAGAGGCACAGACCGGGCGAAGCGCCGTCCCCGCACATGCAAAGGCGTGGGAGGCTAGCAGGTCAATGCGCCGGTCCTCAGCATCCCGAAGGGTAGTATAGTCGGGGGGATGTAAGAAAGGGGTGTTAGATGGCCCTATGATCGGGACATCCACCTCAGGGGGGGAAGGCCAACATTTAATCACGTCAGGGGGAAAAGGGTAAATACTATCCCAATCTCCTGGAATCCCTGGAAGTTTACTGGGGCACTCCCATTCCTTGAGCACAAGGGTATGGAAATGTGCCTGCTCTAGAAATTCCAAGCGTGATGATGCTGTATGGAAACGCTCCCCTCTTTGCCTGGGAGCCTCACCAGGGGGAGAGATAGACAGAACCTCAAAGATCTTGATCAATAATCTGTCAGTGTCGTCCTGGATCCAGGGGTCAGGGTCAGAGTCTTCATGAGCCTCCGGTCTCTCATCAGATGAGCCTGAGTCAGAAAAGAGCTCCCCTTCATCAGAAGGGGTATAGCCACACAGAGTCATAAACTCCTCAGTTCCCATAGGGAAAACAGTAACATTAGGCGTCAAGAGCCGCTTCTTACCAGGGCCCTTACGCGCTAAGGACCTCGCAAAAATCTGTTCAGCCGTAGGTAGTCTAGGCGCCACTTCAGGCTGAGAATCCCCACTTGTGTGCGACTCAGCAGGAGTGAGATTTAAGCCAGGGGGAATAGGTGAAGTGAGACGAGGTATAGCCACTGGCAGGCCAGATTGCAAAGCCAGCGCTTGCTCAGCACAAGGTACGCAGACCCGTGTCTTGTCAGCATCAGCATGGGGTTGTCCACACGCCATACACCGCCGGTCATGTCCCAGAAGGACCCCGGTCACATTATCCTTAGATGCCTCCATATGGTGATTATTAGGCACAATATGCCAGTAGGGATTGACGCTATAAAGCAACCCTGGATGCCCCAATGACTCGCTAGGTAGCGGGAGTAAATTTACAAGGCCTGCTATCAATTACACCGGGCCGGGAGAAGCCAATGGATTCACCCTCTGAAAGACACAATGAGAAGAAGGGTGTCAGCACCGAAACACACTACAGTGATTATAAAGCCGCCTGGGCTACTGGGGCACTCCCATTCCTTGAGCACAAGGGTATGGAAATGTGCCTGCTCTAGAAATTCCAAGCGTGATGATGCTGTATGGAAACGCTCCCCTCTTTGCCTGGGAGCCTCACCAGGGGGAGAGATAGACAGAACCTCAAAGATCTTGATCAATAATCTGTCAGTGTCGTCCTGGATCCAGGGGTCAGGGTCAGAGTCTTCATGAGCCTCCGGTCTCTCATCAGATGAGCCTGAGTCAGAAAAGAGCTCCCCTTCATCAGAAGGGGTATAGCCACACAGAGTCATAAACTCCTCAGTTCCCATAGGGAAAACAGTAACATTAGGCGTCAAGAGCCGCTTCTTACCAGGGCCCTTACGCGCTAAGGACCTCGCAAAAATCTGTTCAGCCGTAGGTAGTCTAGGCGCCACTTCAGGCTGAGAATCCCCACTTGTGTGCGACTCAGCAGGAGTGAGATTTAAGCCAGGGGGAATAGGTGAAGTGAGACGAGGTATAGCCACTGGCAGGCCAGATTGCAAAGCCAGCGCTTGCTCAGCACAAGGTACGCAGACCCGTGTCTTGTCAGCATCAGCATGGGGTTGTCCACACGCCATACACCGCCGGTCATGTCCCAGAAGGACCCCGGTCACATTATCCTTAGATGCCTCCATATGGTGATTATTAGGCACAATATGCCAGTAGGGATTGACGCTATAAAGCAACCCTGGATGCCCCAATGACTCGCTAGGTAGCGGGAGTAAATTTACAAGGCCTGCTATCAATTACACCGGGCCGGGAGAAGCCAATGGATTCACCCTCTGAAAGACACAATGAGAAGAAGGGTGTCAGCACCGAAACACACTACAGTGATTATAAAGCCGCCCGTGAGGGCACTTATGGACCACGGTAAGTAAGAAGGTCACACACGCGCAACCAGACAATATGGCGCCGAGAACCTCGAAGGGCGGGCCAGCGCGAGCCATGACACGAGGCGCGCCATGCCAGGCCCTGCCTCCCCGAAGAGCGCGAAGTCCACAGACAAGCGGCCAATGAGGACGCAGAAGCGTCTGAGGTGACGCCGCCGCCCGGCGCTGAACATCCAAATGAAGGAAAAGGCGCGCGGCGGCGGCCTTAACAGTGTAAAAAGACAAGGCAGCGCGGCGGTTGACACCACATACACCAGTCCAAGCAGACATTACAAAGAGGACCATAAGCGTGTAATCACAGTACACGGACATCCACACGCAAACACACACACCCCCCCCTTCTCTTCCTCCCGAGGGTCTATTGGGAGAATGAGGGAGGATGGCGGCCCTTTGCACAGGGCCCACCGCTACCGGGGCATGGGACAATAATGCGGGAGGGGCATCCCATAAGGATCACCATCAGCCTATACCGCCTACCCTTTGGTGGGGGACTGCGGTGGAGCAACGCTCCTTAAGCACACATGGTGCTGCCTACCTTCACCCAACCAGCGCAGCCCAGGCTGGGAGGCACATCACATCAAGTATGGGTGAGAATAGTCCAACAGGGCCGCAGGCTTTAATAGCCCCGCTCACCTGCGACAGAGTGATCATTTCATGTCTTCGCAGTCAGCACTGCAGAGAAATCTGGGGATTTGTGGGAGGTCCCCGGGTATTTGAGGGGCCGGGAGGAGCATGTTTTGCATGTCTCTGCAGTGCAGCGCCATCTGGCGGAGGATAACCCAAGTGTAAGTAATCTATCTGGAGCAGGACGTACTGTATACTAAGAATATTAAAACAGACAAATCCCTGGGACCAGGTGGCATTCATCTCCGTGTTTTAAGGGAATTATATATAGACAAGCCACTATTTTTAATATTTGTAGATTCAATAATGACAGGGGTTGTTCCACGGGATTGGCGCTTAGCAAATGTGGTTGAGAACTTCAGGCCAGTAAGTATAACATCTGTGGTGGGCAAGCTGGGATGCTATTGTGGAGTATCTTAGTAAAAATGACCGGTCCTGCCTGACAAACCTTCTTAGTTTTTATGAGGAAGTTCAGAAGTGGATGTCATATATCTTGACTTTCCTAAAGCATTTGACACTGTGCCACATAAAAGACTGGTGCAAAAGATGAGAATGCTTGGATTGGGGAAAAAAGAGTGTGGCTATCAGCACCTCAAAGGGGCACCTTGGCGCTGGTTATGTAGCTTAAGCATACTTCTGCAGATGTGTGTGACCGAGCCCTCTGTTTTTAACTAAGTTTAGAGACAGATTGTAGGTTGGTCAGCAAGCAAACCGGTTTGAGTGCTGTGGCTCCTTTAAGACTTTTGTATCCTAATTGCCCTGCTAACGTGCACCTCCCAGGTTAGTTATAAAATGGCCTGAGCGGCTGCCACCCCTCCTTTGTTTCTTTTGAATTTGTGCAAGCACATGGGGTGTGGGGTCTAGGCTGTATTGCAAGGTCGACCCTTCCACCCCATGGCTTGCACTTGAGGTTTAGGGCAACCTCAGGTAAGCCTGCTCCCAATTTATCTATTGCATTGTATGTCCCAAATGGGGCTCTCAGAGATTAGAGTTAGGACTGCACCTCACAGGGGCACCTTGGCGCTGGTGGTGCAGCTTAAGCATACTTCTGCAGATGTGTGTGACCGAGCCCTCTGTTTTTAACTAAGTTTAGAGACAGATTGTAGGTTGGTCAGCAAGCTAACCGGTTTGAGTGCTGTAGCTCCTTTAAGACTTTTGTATCAACGGTACATACTCGTATTGAATCACTGTTTCTAGCAGAATACCGCAAGGGTCAGTTTGGGGTCCAGTCCTTTTGAATATATATATTAATGACATTGGGGATGGATTACACAGTAACGTATCAATCTTTGCAGATAATACTAACCTGTGTGAAGTAATTAACAAAAAAGAGGACAGCAGGCAGCTACAAACAGATTTAGACAAACTGGAAGCATGGGCAGCAAAATGGCAAATGACGTTTAATACAGATAAATGAAAGGTTATGCACATGGGCAGGAGCAATCTGTGCCATGATTACTTACTAAATAAGAAAATGCTTGGTAAAACTACAATGGAAAAGGACCTAGGGCTTTTAATAAACAATAAACTTAATCCGGAGCAACACCCGTTTTTTACTTTAACAAGTGTTGGTCCCGCTGTCTGGTGATCGTAAGTAGCTCGGGGGGGCATCCAGAATGCTGGAGCCCCCTTCGCTGCAAACCGCACACAAAGCTTGTAATACTCACCTTCATTACCAGCCAGCGGCGAGAACAGAGTCCCGCGACTGGCCGACAGGTGGTCACGAGTTCTCTGCGCCGGCCACTGGCAGGACCTGTCCGGCGGCCAATCGCCAGACTCTGTTCTCACCGCTGGCTCGTAATAAAGGTATTAAAAGCTTTGTGTGCGGTTTGCTGCGCGGGGGGCTCCAACATTCTGGAAGCCCCCCCCCCCCCCGAGCTACTTAAGATCACCAGGCAGCGGGACCAACACTTGTTAAAGTAAAAGCGGGTGTTGGTCCGGTTTAACTGTAGTGCCCAATGTCCGTCTCTTATGTTTTAAGGGGGCGCTGCACTGCGATTGGTAGGCTGTCCAGCCTCCTACACACCTGACAGGGATCAGGGGCTGGTCAGCCTTGCTGCCAAGACTGACCAGCCCCTGGGAAATGTGTACATTTGCACCACACATCACCACACACTCCTTCTCTGGTTACCATTGGTCAGTCACCCTATAACTAGCCCTTTCCTCAGTGGCTGTTATAGTTTCTTGAGCTTAGGGTGTGAGTTACTATCTGCTTATCTGATACCAACTCTGCTTGATCGACCTTCCCAGTTTGCTGCCTGAAACTGACCTTTTGCTTGCCTGACCTTGAACCTGCTTTACTCTTTTGGATACCTCACTACCTCTGACCTCCCGGCTTGACCCTTCGGCTACTCCTGACTATGCTCCTGTCTCATCCCTGTGTATTGACGCATCCTCGGACTGACTACCTGTGTACGACCTCGGCTTTGCAATGCCTTTGTGGTTCATCTGCCTTCACCGTAAGCTGACATCCTTTGTGCCTTTTAAGACCTGGGGGCAACAGTGTCCAGCGAGGCATTTCAAGCGCCCCGACAAACGGGGGTTTGACTATAGGCGGAAGTGGCGGCGGAGATTGGGGGTTGTCAGCTTACAGAAGCCAAGTATCCCGCTGGGCATCACACTATGAAGCGCAGAATCCTGCGATTTAATAAAATCTTGAGAAGGGACCATAGCATACTTTGCCTTGCAATATTCTGCAGAAAGACCTGTCTCACATCTTCTGTATTCAGTCCACAGAAATAAAGCATTGTGGGAACTGGCGCAGACAGTGCTGCATGCCTCACTTTGGTCTGCATGGCTGTCTTTTAATGCAGCTATGTAAAAAGGACAGGAACCCCAGTGCTGCACCCTCTGTATCATTGTGACCACAGAACTTTGATAGGTAACTACCAACCACCCCCCACAAAATGCCACACCCCCAGCCACTCCATTTTAAGTCACTTTTCATTTTAGGTATATCATTAAAGCGGTCCTTCATTCTGAATAAGAGTCTATCTTATATGTTTCCCACACCCTGCACATACAGATTGCCTACATTAAAAATCATCCTACCTGCATCTATTGCATGTTATGAGCCTTTAACCCTTTAACCGCCAGCCTACCTTGAGATTTTGTCACCCTTTGTTGCCAGACCATTTTGCACTATTTTGCGCTCCCCATATTCAACTGTGATTTTTGAAGGGATTTCCCGGGAAAGTAATATATTGTTTTTTTTCAGCAGAGCCTGGGCTTTAACATGAAATGGCTTGTTTGTCATTTTCTAAGTGTATTCTCAATATTTTGGGGTGAAAAGTGTGCAAAAAAATGAAAAAAAAAATTTTTTTTACAATTTGTAGTGTTTTTTGGGAATAAAAAATGTAAGTTTGTCAATAAAATCTTATTGTGTGTGAAACCCCAATTTCTCCCGGTTACAGCGGTACCACATATATGTATAGGTAGACACCCTTTCCTGCCCAGGAGACTCCCCCAAACTGAAACAACGCTTTAGGAGATTTTCAGATAAAATACAACTATGCTATGCAATATGCGCACCTTGCAGTTTTTCAAGAAAAACAACCCTTTACATTTGAAATACCCCCAACAAACTATATATTCCCTAGAAGTACACATCTCAGGCTTTCTAGGCGTACCAGGCTTGTTGACATAGGTGCAGTTTTCTGGAAGTAATCCCTCAATGTATTCTTTGGTTGCACAGGGTTTCCCTAAAAATGAATAAAAAAGCAGAATCAAAACCACATTTTCCTAAAAAAAACTATGCAAACCAGAAAAAAACTGAAAATCTGAAAAAGCAACATCCCCCAAACAGAACAATACCCAACATGCATAGGTTCTGTCAAGGAGAGAGTTGCCAAACACACCAAAGTAAAGCATGCGCATAATGGTAATTTTACTTCAAAATTTCAGCTCTGCAAAGTGCGCACCTTGTGCTTTTTCTACCAAAACAACCCTTTATATTTGGAATATCCCCAATAAACCATATATTCCCTGAAAGTACACATGTTAAGCTTTCTAAGCGTACCCAGCTTGTTGTAGTGGGCTCATCTTTCTGGAAGTAATATCTTGATGAATTCTTAGGTTGCACAGGGTTTCACAAAAAAATGTATAAAAAAGCAGAATAAAAAACAACTTTTCCTAAAATATCAATATGCCAATAAGAAAAAACAAGCAAAATCTGAAAGCGCAAGGTCCGCCGAGCAGAACAATACCCAACATGCATAGGTACCTGTAACCTTTTAACTGCCAGCCTACTTGAGATTTTGTCACCCTCTGCTGACAGGTCATTTTTCACCATTTTGCGTGATGTTTAACTGTGATTTTTCCAGGAATTTCCAAGAAAATGGCATATTTTCTTTTTGTGGCAGAGTTTAGACTTTAACATGAAATGTCTTGTTTGTATTTTTTCTACTTTTTTTATATATATTTTTAAGTAAATAAGTAAAAAAAAATAAAAAATATATATATTTTTTAAATTGTCTCCTTTATTTTAACAAAAACATTTTTTAAATAAAAGTTATTTTGAAAAAGTGTGTGTGTCTTTTTTACTTTTAACCCTTTGTGAACTGGTAAGGGGTCCATGTGACCCCTATACCAGTTCACAAGGCTCGGGGGTCTGGCAAGTCACCTGCAACTAGCGGGTGACTTGCCATTAACCCCTCGCCACCCAAATGACCTGCCTCCCCAAAGCCCAGGGGGCGGCAGAAGAGCCGTGGCCCTAGGCTATGACGGCTTGTACCGGCAGGGCCAGGGGCCACTAAAGCTGGCCCCTGCGCCCTGTTCTACAAGCCCCTATAGCTGGTCACAGGCTGGTTACGCTGGGTAGGGGGGACCTCACGCCATTTTTTGGGGGGATTTTTAAGGGTTTTAACCCTTAAAAATCCAAAAAAAAATGGGATCCCCCTCCCTGGGAGGGGGGACCCTATGTCATTTTTTTTTTTAATTAACCCTATGTTACCTGTAACCCAGTAGGTATAAAAGGCTTCCAGCAGCAGCAGGAGTGGTCAGCGTGGGACACAGGGATGGATGGGAGTATTAAAAAAAAATAATAAAAAAAAATATATTTTTTTAATAAAGTTATTTTTAAAGTGTGTCTCTGTGTGTGTGTGTTTTTCTTTTACTTTTAACCCTTTGTGAACTGGTAAGAGATCTTTGAGACCCCTATACCAGTTCACAAGGCTCTGGGTCTGGCAAGTCACCTGCGGCTAGTGGGTGACTTGCCATTAACCCCGAGACCCCCCATTACCTGCCTCCCAAACAAACCCTTATATTCCCCCAAGAAATGGTGTCCCCCCCCCCCCTGTGAAGGGGGACCCCACACCAATTTTTTTTTATTTAACCCTTTATTATGTGGATAGTAGTTGTATTTTATTTGTAAATGTTATAAAGTGCTCTTTTCAGTTTAGGGGATCACCTGGACAGGAACGGGGGGGCTAACGATACATATGTGTTATCATTGTAGTCGGGAGAAATGGGGCTTTCACATGCAATATGGTTTTCTTTAATAAAATAAAATAAATTTTTACTCACCTCCGATCTGCATCTCCTGTGTCCCGCGGCGATCATATGCAGGTGACGGCTGGGGCGATCGGAGGATCGCCTACCTCCCTCCTCCTCTGTCCAGCCCTCACCGGCATCTGAAAGTTGAACTGCCGGGTGCCCCTACGACACCCGGATCTAAAATCCAAGATGGCGGCTGCCATCGGAAGCTGTTGAGGGAGGAGGGCTGTTATGCCCCCTCCAGAAGACGGAAGAGCCGGGGGGAAGTGATCGGAGCCCCCCCCCCCCCCCCCCCGTGAAGAGGAGAGCCGGCGGGCACGAAAGTAAGTAACTGTCATTTTTTTTTTTGCAGGCAATCCCGGCGGCTGCTGAAACGGGGGGGGGGGCACCCTATTTTGGGCACTCCCCTGCAGCCGTTGGAGCCCCAATCGGCGATCGGAGCCCCCTCTGGCTGAAGAGGAGACCCGGCCGGATCGAACGAGGGGTCAGGTAAAACTTTTTTTACTGTTAGTGGGGCAAGGCACGTAAAATTTATGTGGCTGGCGGTTAACTGCAGGGGAGGCAGCCACGTAAATTTTACGTGGCTGGCGGTTAAAGGGTTAAACATTCAAGATGGCGGCTCATGGGACATCAGGCAGCCTGCAAACAGAAAGTGCCTTCTGACTGTGCTGCTCTGCATTCTGGGATTGCTGACCTTTTGCTGACCTTTTCCTGACCCCAGCTCTGCTCTGTCTGAGCAAAGCACAGCTATAACCCGCCCCCCCCGTCTGAGTCAAGATGAATGTGTCTCTGAATCAAGCCTCATATCCTGGCTCACCTCTAACCGTTCGCTCGGCTCCCTGCAGCTTAGCCATCAGCGGCGCTGAATTGGTGCCGAATTGAACCAAGTGAATGGGATGACCTTGGTCGATACACACAGGGAAACTCAGGTGTGTTTTTCCTCTTTAAACAGAACCTTCACCATGATTTATTGAAAGCCCAAACCCTTAAAAAACGATTCCCCAACATATAAAATTAATAAATTTTAGGTCACTTACTTACTTATTTTTTCCCCCACTGGGCTGCAACTCTGTTCAGGACTTTAGAGTTGCAGCCCAGTGAGGGAAAAAATAAGTAAGTAAGTGACCTAAAATTTATTAATTTTATATGTTGGGGAATCGTTTTTTAAGGGTTTGGGCTTTCAATAAATCATGGTGAAGGTTCTGTTTAAAGAGGAAAAACACACCTGAGTTTCCCTGTGTGTATCGACCAAGGTCATCCCATTCACTTGGTTCAATTCGGCACCAATTCAGCGCCGCTGATGGCTAAGCTGCAGGGAGCCGAGCGAACGGTTAGAGGTGAGCCAGGATATGAGGCTTGATTCAGAGACACATTCATCTGGACTTCCGTAGCTGTCTGTGAAAGTTTTGGTGGGTGTTTGTAATTTTTTGACTTTTTTTCGTTCATTTTTCATTCGTACGACCGTTCGGGAATGCGCTTTCGATGAACGGAAGCAAATCGGAACATTTCCGTTAGTTCGGATCATTTTCCAAACCAAATCGGACATTTTTCGTTCGTTCAGATAACTTCCGTTGTTGGGATGGATTTCCGTCTGATTCAGAGAGCTGATTTCCGACGGACCACCACCCTATAAATCCGTTTCATTTCCGATCCACTTACGGGACCTTTGAGGGCTCGGATTGCTATTGTTGAACATGTTTTGAGGCTATGTGGAGGAGTCTGCGTGCCTTTAGCACCAAGGCATTGCATGTATCAGCATGGCCGAGGCCATAAATTGTCTAGCAATGCATACCTGAATCAATACATTTCATGTATGCCTTATAGAAGCATTTTAATGCTCAATGCTGACCTTAATTAGTCCTTAGCATGTAAACATTTATTTTCCCACACATCCATATAATTGCTATATTTTTTTTCGACTTATGTCCTTTGTGAATTATATTTGGATTGTTGAACTTGAATCTTAATTTGTTGTAGGAGTTATTGTTTTAGTTGGTTACCTTTGCTTTGTGTAATTATTTTATATTTGGTTGCAGGAACCGCAAGATGTGCCACTCGCCCTTGCTCCTGATGCCCGTTCTTTACCTGCAGAATGAGGGCCAGGGGTTCTCTAATCGGGCACTATGCAAAACCCGGCCCGTGGTGGCGAGGGCCCTCTGGCTTTTGAAGTCCAGATTTAGGTGTTTGGACCATCCGGGGGGGGGGGGGGGGGTGGGGGGTTGGCACTGCAGTATGACCCCAACAAGGTTATACCAATATTTTAATTACGTTTTTTAACAGGGACCACACGTGCCAGAGTGGCACAACTGAGTGTCAGGGTCCTTCAGTTGGTGGGCGAAATGCAGGAGCTGCGCAACTCGTTGGGGACCACAGATGAAGAATAATGTTTTGTGGCCTGCCATTGCTATGTATTTTGTTTTTTATAGTTGTAAGAATTTGAAATTTTCAAAATTTTCTAAAATGTTATATTTTATGATGGAATAAAAAAAAATGTTACATTGTCATTTCATTTACAAAATACATTAACACAAAACTAATGGGCCCATAAATATTTAAAGATGAATATTCACATGACCGAGAAGTGATTTGGGTAAGGGGGCTAAAATGGAAGAGGAACCTAACCGAGAAGTGGTTTGGGTGAGCTTTAAGGGTCCAAAAGGGAAGATGGAGGATAGTGCTAAGTGATTTAGCTAAACATTGTAGTAGAAGTGAGGGTGGCAAATATGTAGGCGAGCACTTTAATGAGTTAAGTTTGTAGTGCGCAGGCGCAAGATCGTAAGGATTTCCATCTGGACGATTATTTATTGAAAAAGGGAAACAGAAACTAACGGGAAACGTAAAGGATTCGTGGGAGGATACGATGGGAAAAGGGCAAAAACGAAAGCCTACGTTGTAACATGTGAAAATGAAACGGAAAAGTCTGGATGGAAAATGACATCCTCGTATTCGTATTCTGTCGTACGAACGGAGGAAACTTTACAGAAGGTTTTCAATGCATGCATAGAATCGCTCCTACACTCATACGAGAGCGGAAACATTTCCAAAAAAAAAAAACAGATCGGAACTAAAACTGAAGTTTTTTTTTTGTCTCTCTGAATCGAGCCTATGGTGCAGAGACACGGCGAGAGCTCCAGGACAAGGTGAATGAAATGGGGCTTCTGGGGGGGTTTTACACAGCAGGGCATCCCAATTCCAGATACCCCAAGGAGTGGAAATCTGATGGCCCTGGAGTCTTTTAGTCTCCAGGGCCTCCGATGTTCCTCACAACACACCTTTTTTTATTTTTAACGGAGACGGCGAACGCTGTTAATGCACAGGGGGCAATCAGGATGCTGCCATGCACCTGGAGCATTTTGCTTTGGTTTAAGTTTATAATTCATTTGACCAGCTAGTTTTAGTACTGTAGCTCCCCCATACCAGTGTGACTGATTTCTGCATCTTCTGCGCGCCTTTAGAGCATATGTGCGTTTTCTGTCTCATGAGAGGATCCATTTCCTCCAAATCAGTTATCGCCAATGCTGCTGGGCATGTGTTAAAAGTCACTGAACTCTCTCTTCTCAGCTGAAAACAAAATACTAGAAAAAATACTAGCCCTTCCCAATCATCTAGGACACCAGACCACCACACACATCAGACCATAATACATAAGGGAGCCCAAAGCTCAGAAAGGTGGAAACCCACAAGTCCCTGAAACACCAGAAAACTCAACCCTTAAAGCCAATGGCAATAATTAGCCAGTAAACAGGTCATCTGATGCCTGTTCCATGTGCCTCTACTCCCATTTCCTGCAGAGCAGGGTAGAAGCTGTAGCGGAGCTCCAAATGTGCCCTTTTTCAATTTTATTCATCCAGGAAACATCCACACAAAAAAGTGGTCCTACAGCTACTCTGTCACTTGGTGTTCAGTAAAAGCAATAGTAAAGCTTTGCCTAGAATACATAAGCTTAAACAAATACATAAACACAGATTTTCAGGCGCCGTGAAATGGCTCATTTAATAATGTTGCCAAGGGGTGTGTATTAGACAGGGAATTTAATTACAGTAGTGTCCAAACATTGGACCCCCCCCCAGGGTTCCCCAAATATCAGAGACTGGGAGTCCACCTCCCCCCGCTAATATCAGAAATCCCCAAACATAAAAAAATACAATTCTGTGAGTACTCACCTGTAGAATTGTTTTTACTATGCACCGTACGGCCAGTTTCATGTAGTCCTTACATCTGGGTATTCCACCACAAGGTGGCGCAGTGGACTGCAGAAGATTTGTGGCTCCTCCCGGCCCCATATAAAAACAGGAATCACCCATAGACCTCCAGTATTGAAAAGCAGTTATACAAGAAGCCAGGAGGTAATAAAGGTAAAAGAAAAAAGGTAACAACCCTCACAACTAACTTTGGAACAAATCACCATAAAGAGGCAACCAAGAATGACGATAACAAGGGAGGGATGAAACAGGCCGTGCTGTGCATAGTAAAAACAATTCTACAGGTGAGTACTCACAGAATTGTATTTTTCCTAGTGCACAGCACGGCCTGTTTCATGTATTCCCTACATCTGGGACATCCAAAAGCAGTGCCCATAAGGTAGGGTGGGATCCCCAAAGAGTAACGGCAGGCAGTTTAAACCACTACCGCCTGAAGTACCTTGCGGCCAAAATCAGCATCAGCTGAAGCCTTAACATCAACCTTGTAAAACTTGGAAAAAGTTTGAACAGAAGACCAAGTAGCGGCCTTACAAACTTGTTCAACAGAAGCTTGGTGCTGAAAAGCCCAAGAAGCACCAATAGCCCGAGTGGAATGAGCAGTAACCCGGAAAGGAGGTTCCTTCCCTTTAGCAGAATAGGCTTGTACCACCGCCTGACGGATCCACTTGCTAAGTGATTGATTGATGATTGATGTAGGCTACCGCCGTCTGGTTGTCCGAGCGGATCTGAACAGCCCGACCCCGAAGGTGAGGAGTCAACTGGGAGAGAACCAACCTGATCGCCCGCAGCTCTAGAATGTTGATGGGTGCATGGGCCTCCTGGGGGCCCCACTGACCCTGGAATTTCAGAGACTTCCAAACTCCCCCCCAACCGGTCAGACTGGCATCCGGGGTGACAATCTCCCAGCACGGAGGCAGAAAGGTCCTGCCCACTAGAAGATTCCTCGAATCCAACCACCACGAGAGGGACTGCCTGGCCAGACGGGACAGAACAAATTCCTGATCCAGGGACACAGGTTTCCGATCCCAAACGGACAGGAGAAGCAACTGAAGAGATCTCATGGGCCCACCAACTGCATCCCCTGCCGAATGGAGGGATGAGGACACAAGAGCAGGGCCTGTGCCTGCTTCTGAAGGCCCTCCAACTTCTGCTGAGAAAGAAATACCTTGACCTGAGAGGTATCCAGAGTCATGCCCAGAAAGGACCTCGCCAAAGACGGAGACAGTGAAGACTTGGGATAGTTGATCACCCAGCCGAAGGACTCGAGAGTGGACGTCACCACCTGAGTATCCTTCTCGGCCTGAAGAAAAGACTGAGCAGCAATAAGAATGTCGTCCAGGTAAGGGAGGATGCGAATGCCCTGGTTCCTCAGAAGAGCCATTACGCCCGCCAGCACCTTGGTGAATACCCGAGGAGCCGAGGTGATACCGAACGGTAAGGCCACAAACTGGTAATGCTGATCCCCCAGAGGGAACCTCAAGAATCTCTGATGACCTGGAAAGATTGGTATGTGAAGATAGGCATCCTTGATGTCCACAGTGGTCATGAAGTTGCCCGACCAAAGGGAACTGACAGCCGAGCGTAGCGTCATGCGAAAGTGCTTGAACCGGACAAACCTGTTGAGACCCTTCAAGTCCAGAATGGGCCTCAGAGAACCGTTCTTTTTGGGCACCGTGAATAGATTGGAATAGTACCCCTGACCCTGTTCCTGATGAGGCACCGGACAGATGACTCCAGACTCCACCAGGCGTGGAACTGCTAGGCGCAGCCCCTGAGCTGACAGAGGATTCTGAGATATCAGGGATCTGAGAAATCTTTGGGGCGGCCAGGCTGCAAACTCTATCTTGTAACTGGAGGACACCACCTCCTGAATCCACCGGTCTGAGACGCAAAGCCTCCAGACGTGAACAAAGAGCCGAAGCCGTCCTCCCACCCGGACGGGTGAGGGCGCCTCCTCATGCCTGAGGGGCCTTGGGAGGGGGTTTGGGCTTGGAGCCCCATGAGAGACCGGGACGACCACGGGATCTGCCACGGCCCCAAGAGTATCTGCGGCTACCAGGGAAGTGTGCGCCACGACCTCCCCTTGAGCCCAGAAAGGAGGAGGTGGAGCACCCCCGAAAGGGCCGGGACTGCTTCCTACGCTGAGGTAGCCTACCATCCTTGGTCAGAAAATCCAGACGTTCACCAAAGAGACGAAGCCCCGTAAAGAGGAGCCCGTTGAGAGACTTCTTAGCTGCAGTGTCAGCTGCCCACTGGCGCAACCAAACAGACCGGCGCATAGCCACCAAGAGGGCTGAAGCCCTACCGTCCAGCCGGACGGCATCATCCATGGCAGCGTGCACAAAGGCAACAAAATCAGAGCAAAGCAAGAGGGCCCTATAATCCTCCCTTCTCCTACCAGCCATGGCGCCATCAGCGAGACGCTTGAGCTTCCTCTTAAGGGCAATGGCCGTAATGGTTGCGGCACAGATCGGACGCAGGCCTGCCCCTACAAAGGTGAAAGCATGACATGTCAGCTGATCCATACGCTGGTCCGCGGAGTGTAGTAGTGTCAGGGGACGGCATGACCGAAGTGTTGGACAATCCTAGAACAGGAGCGTCCACCTCAGGAGCACACGACCAGCGCTTGACCAGATCACCCGAAAAGGGATACCTTCTGTCCAATCCCTTAGGCACCGTGGGCAATCTGTAAGGACGTTCCCACTCCTTGAGCACCATATTGGAGAAATGGCCCTGCTCCGGGAACTACAAGCGTTGCTTGCCCGGGCGAAAGAGCTCACCCTGCTTCCTCTTCGCTGCCTTGGGGGGGCGATGTGCAATGTCTCAAATATGGCTGACAACAGTAAATCAGTGTCATCAGGGAGCCAGGTATCCTAATCAGAGGCGGACCCCAGGTCACTGTCGTGACCTTCCTGATGGTCCCCAGAGGAGTTTGAATCATGGAAAAGCTCCCGCTCTTCTAGGGGGTCACGGCGGCCAAACACGTCAAGGCCCTCATCCTCCTCGGCAAAGAGGGAAGGCGTGGCGTCAAGATGCCACTTCTTGCCAGAGGCCTTGCCCGTCACAGGTCGGGCCAGCTGCCTTTCAATGCTGGCCACGCGTAGTGCCAGATCAGACTGAGACCCCCTGCTAGTATCCCCCTCACTGGGGGCTAAATGCAGGCGTGGGGGAGTAGGAGATGCCGGAGGGAGCGCAGAACTGGGAAGAGAAGCACCCATCCCAGCCTGGTCCGCAATAATACCTTGGGTGCACGGCACACAACCACTCAAAGGGGATGCCCCGCACACGACACATAGCCGAGGTTGCCCTGAAGGGCCCCCGGGCACGAAATCCCCATAAGCCTCCATATGGTGATTATCACAGGCACAATAGGCCAGTATAGGGTAAGGGCTAATAAAAGCCTTCTGGGATGCCCTCCAAGGGATGCCCACAGAGAGGACCCAGAGGGAAAAAAGGGGGGGGGGATAGGACTGGGAGAAACCACAAAACACTGTTATCCCACCTGAAAAACATAATCAAAAAGACACATAGGCAAGAAAAAAACCCCATATGGGACTCACGGACCAAGAGCACAGCGCGCGCAGCACACACAGGCGACCGGAATACAGTCAAAGGATCCGCAGAGGGTAGTTCAGGAAGAGCAGAGTCACCGCCGCAGCCCGAGCTGACAAGGAGCCACCGGAACTCGGTTCACCATCAAGCAGCATGCAGGCAAGATGGCGCCGTAAACGAGCACCTCGAGGGGCGGGCGCGGGAGCATGACGCGATACGCGTCCTCCCCCCGGCGCCGCCCCCATGAAGAGCGCGAAAACCTCACTCACGTGACCCGCTGCCAGCGCCATGACAGCCTGTCAGTAAGACAGCGGTAAAAGAGCCGCCCGCTGTGGAGCGAAGTACGCCGCGGCGAGAAACAAACAGCGGGACACCACTCCACAACCGCCACCCGCCGCCACCCCCCCCCCTCCCGGACAACACCTGTCAGGGAGAGGGGGAGCAAAGGAGAGGGCAGGCAGCGGCGGGAACCTTCTAAAAGGGCCCAGAGGGGAAGGAGGGCAGATCAAGAGAGACAAACACTCCCAGAGAAAGAAGAAGGTCAGACAGAAAAGGGAATACTGGCCAGTAAACAAGTCCCCAAGCACAACTCACCCCCTACACCATAGCGACAGCAGTGCTTCTTCATCCCTCAGCAGGCTCACCATAAAAAGCCTATGACTGGCTACCCTTTGTTGTACAGGGTCTGTGGCTTGGAGCAGCGCTCCCCGAGCACCTGACCCTAGTGCTCCCCTACCATCACCCGATCCGACAGCCGAGGCTGGGAGGCAAATAGGGTCCGGAAAAAAAGACTTGCAGGGCCGCAGGCTTGGTTGCCCCGCTCGCCTTCGAAACATAGAGAGCCATCTTCTATCTTTGCAGTATGGCTGCAGATGAAAACACTGGAGGTCTATGGGTGATTCCTGTTTTTATATGGGGCCGGGAGGAATACCCAGATGTAAGGACTACATGAAACAGGCCGTGCTGTGCTCTAGGAAAATCCCAGCACTCTGAAATCAAAAGATAGCCTACTCCACAATCATCAGAAACTCCAGACAACCCCTCAATCACCAGAGACCCCTTGAGGCCTGTGGGTGGTGATCAGCCTGATGTGATCTTACCTGCCCCAGCTTTTGTCTAGATCTGAAGAGGACATATCTCTGCTGTGCCAGACAGTGCTTTGCTGCTGTCCAAACACACACAAATTTGAATTCCCTAAATCCCAGCAGTGGGAGCAGACAACTTTGCACCCCCAACTACAGCCTGGACTACTGCCATCAGCATAGATTCCCAGACAATGCAGTGAGTGATGGGGCAGTATGTAGAATCAGGTAAGTGATAGGGCACAATGCACACGACCAGGTAACTAAAGGCAGAATGTACAGGGCCAGATGAAGGAAGGGGTAGACTTATAGGGTCAGGTTAATGATGAGGCAGAATGTACAGGGTACATGATGGTAATGAGGCAGAATAAACAGGTTACAGGACAGTGAAGTGGCAGGATGTACTAGCTGAGGTGAGTGGTGGACAGGATTTTTTGTTTTTGTAGTAGTTATGAGACAGCATGCACAGGGTCAGGTGAGTGCTGGGACTTGATGCAGGACAGACAGGGTGAAAAATTCATTGAGATCCGAATAATGGGAGAATAGGATGACAGGGGTCAGGATAGTGACATGGCAGGATGCATAGAATGAAGGGAGAATGTACAGGACTCAGGATACTGATGGGCCAGGATGTACAGGGTCAGCACACTGATAAGGCCAGGATGCATATAGTCAGACGAGTGCTGTGGTAGATTGGAGGACAGCTGACCAGTGATCAGGATAGTGAGGGGACAGCATTTATAGGGATTAGAATAACAAAAGAAAAGGATTTACAAGCATCAGGATAGTGATGGGGCACGGTGCAAAGGCATCTGGATAATGGAGAAACAGGATTGCCAAGGATCAGAATAATGAGGGCAGGATACACGGGGATCGGGTTAGTGATGAGTCAAACTGCACAGGGATCAGGATAGTAATGGGACAGCATTCATAGTGATAAGAATAATTGGAGAACAGGTTGTACAGGGATCAGGTTAGTGATGGGGCAGGGTACAAAGGGATCCAGCTAATGAGAGGACAGAATTCCTAGGGATCAGAATAATGATGACAGGATACCCAGGGATAACATTAGTGATGGGACATGGCCAGGCTAGTGATGGGACAGGATGCACAGGATCAGGCTAGTGATGGGACAGGATGAACAGGCTCAGGCTAGTGATGGGACATGATGCACAGGCTCAGGCTAGTGATGGGACAGGATGCACAGGGCCAGGCTAGTGATGGAGCAGGATGCATAGGATCAGGTATGTTCCAGGGTAGAGTCTCAGGTCCATGATGGGGCAGGATGAACAGGGATCAGGTTAGCGATCGGGCAGGGTGCACAGAGACCAAGATAGTGACATAGCGGGATGTGCAAGTATTATGATATAGATGCAACAGGATTCACAGGCATCAGAATAATGATGTGACAGGATGCAGTGGATCAGGATAGTAATGGGTCAGAGTGCGCAGGGTTGAGGACACTGATGGGTCAAGATACACCGGGTCAGGTGCAGGATGGAGTGGATCAGGTAAGTGATGGGAGGGGCCGGGGAGCTGTGCATACATACAAGATGAATTTTTGGTGTTACCGTTGGGTGAAGCTGAGCAGCTTAGCGGAAGCAGGCTCCACACCGTCCATTCTCCATAGATAGGTCAGTCCTCCCCTCCCTCCGGCAGCCCCCGGTGAGATGGATGGATGAAGGGAGGAGAGGGGGGAGGGGGCTGCTGTCTATCTGAACGTGACTTGGAGACTCGATAGGCAGCCGAATACTTTCATCATCCACCTTCAGCTCCACTAACATAGCCCTCCCCTCCGCCAGAGGCAGCTGCAGCCGCACACTGCCCCCCCTCCCCACATGCATTCAGTGTCATCAGCATCATGTATGGGAAAGCCCACACTCCTACTCCTGCCTGCCACCAAGCCTCAGCTGTGTCACCTGCACAATACACTCACATTGCTACCCCCCCCCCTCATCTGTGGCCATTACTCAGACAGACAATATATTAACCTCTTCATCAGCAGAATGAGTTATCCATCTCTCTGTAGTTATGAACACCCATTCTAGTCGCTAGGGCTGCAGGCAGGTCTGGTGGATGAAGCAGGGTGAGGCTGCTTTGTCAAGTGACTGTGCCTGTCCTAATGCTTTGCTGGCACTTAGTGTCAGTCTAAGCTTTGTAGGTGTGAGGGACACATGATCCATAACAGGGTACACAGGTCCCCCTAAAGCCTTAATGCAAAAACGTGAAAAAAGTGGAGGGGAAATCCATTATCTTCACCTGATAGTTCTGCTTTCACCAGTGCTCTCCAAGCAGAGAACTGCAATGCCTAGCAATCCAGATTACTCAGGATGCCTGAACTGCCTGCTCTATTACATCACATAATCTCTCCCAACAGTAGGATGTGATTGGCACTGATGTGATTTACCCATTAATAATGTTATTAGCATAACAGGTGCATCTTTCTATCTGATTGAAACAAAGCCTATAATGGGGCATGGTGAAATGCCAGCCTCAGTGGATTGGCTGAGCTCTACCACTAGTTTAAATAGGCAAAAGGCTAACTCTGGAGGGGTGGAGCCAGAAAGGATCTGCCCGCCAACTGGAGTCCAGTCACCACGAGAGGGACCGCCTGGCTAGGGGGGACAGAACAAGGACCTGGTCCAGGGACGCAGGATCCTTGTCCCACACTGACAAGAGGTGGAGTTGCAGAGGCCTCATGTGAAACTGGGCATAAGGGACCGCCTCGAAGCAGAACAACATCAGGCCCACCAGCTGCATCCCCTGCCTGATGGAGGGATGAGGGCAAGAGAGCAGGAACTGAAACTGAGCTAGCAGACTGTCCACTTTCTACTGAGGAAGAAAAATCCTTGCCTGAACTGTATCCAGATTCATTCCCAGGAATGGCGTCACCAAGGAGGGAGACAGGGAAGACTTGGGATGGTTGATCACCCAGCCAAATTACTCCAGTGTGGACACTACTCGCTGAGTATCCAGCTCTGCCTGTTGGAGGGACTGAGAAGTGATGAGAATATCATCCAAATAGGGCAGAACGCGAATGCCCTGAGACCTGAGCAGAGTCATCACTCCTGCCAGCACCTTGGTGAACACTCTGGGAGCTGAAGTGAGACCGAAGGGCAATGCCACGAATTGGTAGTGCTGATCCTCCAGAGCGAATCTGAGGAATCTCTGATGACCTGGAAAGACAGGAATATGAAGGTAAGCATTCTTGATGTCCACAGAAGTCATGAAGTCCCCTGGATGCCGGGAACGCAGAGTTTCCATGCCAAAGCGCCTGCATCTGACAAATTTGTTGAGGATCTTTAAGTCCAGGATGGGCCTGACTGACCTATCTCTTTTGGGCACGGTGAAAAGGTTGGAATAAAAACCCTTGCCCCTTTCTCGTAAGGGGATCTGACAGATGACCCCCAGCTCTAGAAGGCTTTGCACCGCCAGAATCAGAGCCTGAGCTGACATGGGGTCCTGAGAAATCCGGGATCTGATGAATCTTGGGGGCGGCCAGGCAGCAAACTCTATCTTGTAACCAGAGGAAACTACCTCCTGAATCCACCGGTCTGAGACATGAAGCCTCCAGACGTGAGCAAAAGCACCCGGATGGGTGAGGGCGCCCCTTCATGCCTGAGGGGGCTTGGGGAAAGGCTTAGGCTTGGAGCCCCAGGAAATCCACGCCCTCTGCCCTTCCCCAGAAATCTCCTTGGGCCCACGTAAAGGAGACCCCCTTCCCCGGTCTGGATCCACGGTAGGGGGAAGAAAAGGAGCCCGGACCCCGAAAGGGCTGAGACTGCCTCCTGCGCTGGGGTAACCTGCCTCCCTTAGCAAACAGGTCCAGGCGGTCCCCAAATAGGTGTAGTCCTTTGAAGGGAAAACCAGTGAGAGCCTTCTTGGCAGCGTTGTCAGCTGCCCACTGGCGCAGCCAAACCGAGCGGCGTATAGCCACCACCAAGGCAGAGGCTCTTCCACACATCCTAATGGTATCATCCAAGGCAGAGAGGACATAAGCAACAAATACCTCACAGCGAGAAAGTGCATTATACTCTTCACTAAAAACATCATCAGGAGCACCATCTAGGACACTTTTAAGCAGGGTCCTAATAGCCACAGCTGTAATGGCAGAGGCACAAACCGGGCTCAGCGCCGTCCCCACACAGGCAAAGGCATGGGACGCCAGCTGATCAATACGCCGGTCCTCACTATCCCTCAGAGTAGTAGAGTCAGGGGAATGCATGACAGAGGTGTTAGACAAACCCAGGATTGGGGCATCCACTTCTGGAGGGGATGACCAACGCTTTACCACATCAGCAGGAAAGGGATATCTCTTATCCCAACTCTTAGGGACTCCAGGAAGCCTGCTAGGACGCTCCCATTCCTTGAGCACGAGATTATTGAAATGAAATTGTTCAGGGAACTCTAAACGTGGCTTGGCACTATAAAACAATTCCCCCTGCTGCTTAGGAGCTGCGACTGGGGGAGAGATAGCAAGCACTTCAAAGATCTGAGCCAAAAGCCTATCAGTGTCATCTGGGGCCCAGGGATCAGAGCCAGAATCATCATAACCCTTGGGTCACTCATATGATGACTCAGAGTCAGAGAACAATTCCCCTTCTTCCAGGGGAGTATAACCAGACAGTTCAAAGAACTCTTTGGCCTCCACAGGGAAAAGAGCGACATCAGGCGTCAAATGCCGCCTCTTAGCAGAGGCTTTACGCGCCATGGTATTAGCAAGCAACTTTTCAACACTAGCCAGTCTAGTAGACACATCAGGCTGAGATTCCCCACTGGTATGCAGCTCACGGGGAGTCAAATTTAAGCTTGGGGGAGTAGGCGAAGCCATACGTGGTGCAGGCCCAGCTGCTGGTAAACCAGGCTGCAGCGCAAGTACCTGCTGGGCACAAGGTACACAAACCAGCACATTGTCAACACTTGTAGGGGACACCCCACACGCCACACTCAGGCAGGCTTGTCCCGAAGGAACCCAGAGCACATTATCCTGAGACGCCTCCATATAGTGATTATAGCGGCACAATAGGTCGACAGGGATTCACGCTATAAAAGTAACCCGGGAAGCCCCAATAGCCCGCTAGGGAAGTGGGAGGAATTAGCACACTAGGCCTCAAAAAGTTTAATAACTAAATAGAGGGGGTAGGGCCGGGAGAAAGCAAGTGAGTTTGACCCGCCTGTAAGACATAAACGAAGAAACCCCGTAAGCGACATGCATACATGACATTAAAGTAAAAATAAACAGCCCGTTAGGGCACTCACGGACCGCGGTAGGTAGGTAGCCAGCCACGCAGCACGAAGAGCAAGAAAAAATGGCGCCGAGTATACCTCGAGGGGCGGGCCGCAGAGAGAGTGATGCGGAACGCGCCATCCGAAGGCCCCGCCCCCCTGAAGAGCGCGAAAGCCGCACCCGTGACAAGCAACCAATGATGGCGCAGCAGCACCTGAGGTAATGTCACCGCCAACCGCGGAACGCCGCAGAAGCACGCGCGGCGGCAGCATATTCAAAAACGTAACCAGTGCAACCAAAGTCTGTGCGGTGACAGAACTAAAGGCAAACCAAGCACACATACAAGTGAATCTACAGAAGCACACACTCACCCCCCCCCCCTCCAAGAACTACAAGGAAGAGCAGTGGGCACCTAATGTAGGGCCCACCGATAGACAGGGGCAATAGCGTGGGAGGGGCATCCCATAAGGCTCACCATATGCCTATACCGCCTACCCTTTGGTGGGGATTGCGGTGGAGCAGTGCTCCCAAGCACCTGACAGCGGTGCTGCATACCGTCACCCGCACCAGCGCAGCCAAAGCTGGGAGGCACATAAACAATGGAACGGGTGGGAATAGTCCTACAGGGCCGCAGGCTAATAGCCCCACTCACCTGCGAGAAGAGAGAGCCATCTTCTTGTCCTTCGCAGTCCAGACTGCAGAGAAAATCTAGGGAGGAGTCAATTTAGTCCAGCGCCATCTGGTGGAGTAATACCCAAGAGTAAAGAATCTTATCTGGAGCAGGACGTACTGTATACTAAGAATAGAAACCAGTGCAATCAATTCAACAGGGATCAAACACAACACACAATATATAACAAAGACATGCACGCCCCCCGCCCCAAGAACTACAAGGGAGAGTGAGGGGGAAGCAACGGCCAGCCTAAAGGAAGCCAACTGTGGGGACAGGGGGCGAGGGGCATAAAATGCGGGAGGGGCATCCCATAAGGCTCACCATGGGCCTATACCGCCTACCCTTTGGTGGGGACTGCGGTTGGAGCAGCGCTCCTTAGCACCTGACAGCGGTGCTGCCTACCTTTACCCGAACCAGAGCAGCCTGAGCTGGGAGGCAGTAGAAGTAAACGGGTGGGAATAGTCCTACAGGGCCGCAGGCTAATAGCCCCGCTCACCTGCGAGTAGAGAGAGACATCTTCTAGTCATCGCAGCCAGGACTGCAGAGAAGAACTGGGGATTTTGTGGGAGGTCCGGGGTATATATGGGGCCGGGAGGAGCCGCTTTTCTGTCTCTGCAGTCCAGCGCCATCTACTGGAGTATATTCCAAGTGTAAGGAATATCTTCTGGAACAAGACGTGCTGTATACTTACAGGCTGATTCATTAATAGCACCAGGTAGCGACAGATGAGCGACAGTAGCGTTATTTCCACAGTGCCCGCTAGTATATACTCAGTCGGTGTGCGGTAATGTTGAATACGGGGTTATGAGTCGCTGTTTGACAAGTTCCGCGCTGTATGGGAGCGCATGACAGCGAATGGCCATAGCGAACGGCTCCCAGCATATTCATTAACAAATCCCGCTCCAAAAATTCTCGCGCTGTGAAATGCTTGTTTAAACCCCAGAGCGCTGGCGGCGATGGGTTAAAAGTAGTTTTTTAACCCCCAAACAACCATATTTTTAGAAAAAAAAAACATGTTTTCAACACATTTTGTAATATGAATACATTAATATCAGACCTGTAATATCAATTCTGCACAAATTTTTTTTTTTTTTTTTTTTAGCTTAAAAAAAATATCTAACATTGCAGAAGTGGTCACAGAATTTTTGACATTAAAAAAAAAAATAAATAAATAATAGCAATTAATTATGAATATTTAAAGATTGCTCCATTGAAATGCATTGGAGAGCGCCAGGTAGCGAGAGGTCATACCTGTCGCTGTTCAAGGTCGCTCGCTGGCGCTGTGGGGTGAGGCTGGAATAATGATGAATGATTCGCTATCTGGCGCTCTGTCAGTCGCTAAGCAGGATCGGCTTCATAAATGTGTGATTGCGGAGGGGAGCCGGCTTTCTCGTGGCGGTGAGCGTCATTACCGTTCGCTCACCATTCGCTACCTGGCGCTATCCCTTGTTAAATAAGGGCCTTAGAATACTAGAAATGCATATCTTTGCTTTTTGACTCACCCTGGAACACTTCGCTTGCGGTCATTTTCATTTACTGGTACAATTGTTATGGCAACACACTAAGTGTCCACCCCTTAGCCCTTAGTGAGGCGCCTCACTGGGTGATACCCTGCTATAGCACAGAGAATAGTACTCAAATCCCTGTGCCACTCTTCTATAGCACAGAGCACAGTACTCAAATCCAGGTTTCACCCATTTACAGCACAGAGCACAGTATTCATATCCCGGTGTCACCCATTTACAGCACAGAGCACATTATTCATATCCCAGTGTCGCCCATTTACAGCACAGAGCACATTACTCACATCCCGGTGTCACCCTTCTACAGCACAGTACTCATTTCCCGGTGTCATCCTTCTGCAGCACAGAGCACAGTGCTCACTCCCCGGTGTCACCCTTTTAAGGCACAGAGCACAGTATTCACATCCTGGTGTCACCCAATTACAGCACAGAGCACAGTACTCACATCCCGGTGTCACGCAATTACAGCACAGAGAACGGTACTCAAATCCTGGTATCAACCTTCTACAGCACAATACTCACTTCCTGGTGTCACCCTTTTACAGCACAGAGCACAGTGCTCACTTCCCGGTGTCACCCTTTTAAGGCACAGAGCACAGTATTCACATCCCGGTGTCACCCAATTACAGCACAGAGCACAGTACTCACATCCCGGTGTCACCCAATTACAGCACAGAGAACAGTACTCAAATCCTGGTATCAACCTTCTACAGCACAATACTCACTTCCTGGTGTCACCCTTTTACAGCACAGAGCACAGTGCTCACTTCCCGGTGTCACCCTTTTAAGGCACAGAGCACAGAATTCACATCCCGGTGTCACCCAATTACAGCACAGAGCACAGTACTCACATCCCGGTGTCACCCAATTACAGCACAGAGAACAGTACTCAAATCCTGGTATCAACCTTCTACAGCACAATACTCACTTCCTGGTGTCACCCTTTTACAGCACAGAGCACAGAACTCACTTCCCGGTGTCACCCTTTTAAAGCACAGAGCATGATACTCACTTTTAAAGCACAGAGTACAGTACTCACTTCACGGTGTCACCCTTTTACAAGACAGAGCACATTACTCACTTCCTGATGTCACCCTTTTACAGCACAGTACTTACTTCCCAGTGTCATCCTTTTACAGCGCAGGGCACAGTACAAACTTCCTGGTGTCACCCTTTACAGAACAGTACTCACTTCCCAGTGTCACCCTTCTAGAGCACAGAGTACAGTACTCATTTCCCGGTGTCACCCTTCTACAGCACATAGCACAGTACTCACTTCCCGGTGTCAACCTTCTGCAGCACAGAGCACAGGACTCACTTCCTGGTGTCACCCTTCTGCAGCACAGTACTCACTTCCCAGTGTCACCCTTCTAGAGCACAGAGTACAGTACTAACTTCCTGGTGTCACCCTTTACAGAACAGTACTCACTTCCCAGTGTCACCCTTCTAGAGCACAGAGCATAGTACTCATTTCCTGGTGCCACCCTTCTACAGCACATAGCACAGTACTCACTTCCCGGTGTCACCCTTCTGCAGCACAGAGCACAGTACTCACTTCCCGGTGTCACCCTTCTGCAGCACAGAGCACAGTACTCACTTCCCGGTGTCACCCTTCTGCAGCACATAGCACAGTACTCACTTCCCAGTGTCACCCTTCTAGAGCACAGAGCATAGTACTCACTTCCCGGTGTCACCCTTCTGCAGCACATAGCACAGTACTCACTTCCCGGTGTCACCCTTCTGCAGCACAGTACTCACTTCCCAGTGTCACCCTTCTGCACGACAGTACTCACTTCCCAGTGTCACCCTTCTGCAGCACAGGACTCAATTCCCAGTGTCACCCTTCTACAGCACAGTACTCACTTCCTGGTGTCACCTTCTACATCACAGAACACACTATTTGCCTCTATATGTCCAGATTCCACAGTACAGAGCACTTTGCTCAGTGCTAGGAGGCGCTCATCTCCAATGCACACTTGAACTATACTCCGCTCCATACAGGCCTCTTGCAAAGTGCAGTAAAATGAACTGTCCTGCAGGTGGCAGCCTTCTGCAGTGCAGAGCATTACCCCCAGTTTCTGCTTTCTTGCAGTACCTGCAACCCGTGCTCAGTCACCTGAGAGTGAGCTTGAGGGAGGGGGCTGGAGGAGAAGCAAATGCCACTGATAAGGGTACAAGTAGGAAATGGTGCACTCGGATGGATGGGAGCCCGTAGGGAATTGGCAGGGAAACCACAGCCATTATCATAATTGATTCCCAATGTGTCGGGCAGATCAGATTTCAATGTGTGGGAACTCTGCAGCAGATAAATCACAAGATGGAAATAAGATCTCCTCACTGGGCCAGACAGCTTTATTGCTTTGCTTCATCCGCCTATTGATCTGCTTGAGGAAACCTTCTCTCTGACTAAGAGAATCCGGACATCCCCGTTGCAATCTAACTGCACTGACTGCTGGGATTTCCCCAACAACACTTTGACACCAACATATTTGACCTAAGGCTGCAGCTCCAGCACACATGCCCGACTATTACTAGTGTCATACTAACTCTGACATAGTTGTCCCAAGAACAACATACATGTTCCTACCTGGCAAAAAACACTGTGACCCCTACATACTCTCCTTACTTGTGTATGCAGCAACCTGTCCTAACATATGTCTTTTACACAGCATGCTGATTCCGGCATACTTGCTCTAAACCTGGAATACTTGTTCTAGGACGCATACATGCCTTAACCCTGGCACGCAAGCTCAAATATAAAACACTCGGATCCCAAAATACCACCCTAACCCCTAGATTCCAGGCAGTGGAGTTGGTAAGCCAAAGGCTAACTCTTTCTGTTGCCGTCACTTACAACTCCAATGCAAAGGCGCGATGCTGCTAGTCTAGTGGCATGGTGATGGAACTTCCCGTAAACAGAGGTAGAGTTGTGTACAAGCCACAGCTTGAGCCAGCCCCATGCAGTGCGCAGGCGCACGGTCGGTGATGATCATTTGGCCCTGTGCCTGCATCACATGGGAGGTCTGTCCCTCCTTTTGTGGGACAGAACAGTCTTACATGGCTGTTGGGATTGGAGGATGTGGGGTGAGGGGGTGTTTGGAGGGCAGGGCTGCTGCTGTGGGCAGATAGTAGTGGTGCTCTGCACGTGCTTTTTTTTGTCTATTTAAATGACATGCAGTGGATGTATCATTTGTATGACTAAGAGCCTTGGGCTTGAAAAGCATCACAGACTGCTACATTGTTTTCATGTTCTGTGCATGTTTGCAATTTTAAAGAATATAATAAAGCTGGATTTTTATTAAGAACCAGTGCTGGTGTTCTATTATGTTTGCAATTTTGGATTGAACTCCTTGCCTGTGCACGGCCATCATGGAGAGCGAGTCATAACAAAGGTTGAGTGGGCATCCCTTTCTTTCCTCAAATATCTGGCCTTTTCCCACCATTATATAAATAATAGGGCTACCTATATAGAGCAAAAAGAGTATTTATTGGAATACAATTTCTGAATAACCTTCTGAAGAATACGGGCCATATAAGCGATGTGAAAACTGGTCGCAGGCCACAATCACCAGGGTCAGAATGTAATTTTATTATTTTAAATAGCATAACCAAAATTTTCTGCACCAACCAGGATACCCACTGTCTCCACAAGCTTCATAGATTTTTTTTTTTATGCGTAGGTCTACCGACCACTCCACCCATTACCACATTTATATCTAACAAACCCCACATGCTACCAATACTTGTGCTGATTATCTTACTTTACTCTAAATATATGGACCCCATATTTTTACCCCCCCCATCAATCCCAAATCGTAATTGTATACCCAATACTGAACCCATCTACAGCCTACCAATGCTAGACAAACAATTAAATATTGAAAAAACTCTTCACCCAGGGGTGCTGTTGCACTATAAATGTCATTACGTTCCACCAAGCCACCACTGCCACCTCTATTTGGCGATGAGCATGATCACTTTTCTTGCAACCTCTCATCCTCCACCTCTTTTTATCTTTACACTCCAGTTCAATTTAACCCTCCCACTTTTCCCCCAGCAAGTCAGATGGCTCCAAGGGCCACAAACTGAGCATAAGTGACTTAAACCGGACTGACACTCTTACAAGAAACAGTATGCACCCTATGCCATATGCCACCATAAGTATCGCTCCCCAGGGCAATTCAGATTGCTGCACATAAAAATTTACCTTTTTCTAACTTTTGCTTTGGTTAATTCTAAAAACAAAATGGTGTCTCCTGGAGCTTCAGGCCATCTGCAAACAGCAAGCAGTTTTTATGTCACTGTGCATTGTCAGTTATGTCAGTTGAAGGCAGCGTTTCAGCTTTGAGTGGGTGCAGGAGCAATTGTAAGTGCTGACAATGATTCAGTATCATACATGCAGATGGGGCAAGGGAGTTCTAAAGAGTTTTCTTCAGCAACTGTGTCAAGCTGTTGGTTCAGTTTAAAGGGATATTCATAGCATAGCATAGGGTTAAATTAGCTGCTTTCTGCTTGCCCCGTGCTGGCTGTCAGGGGCTGCATCTTTCATTCACCAGCACTTTGAATTCCTTAATAAACCATGCTGAACTTGTTCCTTTCTGCTGACTTTCTCAGGTCTCCCAAATTAATTCACATTGGAGGGGGCTGTTGTACTAAAAATACCGTTTTGTGATTACTCACCTTTAAAACGGATATTATAAGTGTGACATACACTCCGCTTCAATAAGTCTTGACAGTTGGGTTATTCTCCAGTAGAGGGCGAACTTCTGCAGAGATGAATGCAAAAAAAGAAGCCCCTCCCGGTCCATAACTACCCGGGACCTCCCACCAATTCCCCAGTGTAAGATAGCAGTAAAGGGACCAGGAACAACCAAATATAACAAAACTAACAAAAAACAATGGTTCACCATATAAAGGATCCAGAATACCAAACAGGGTGGGTGAAGCGGAGTGTATGTCACACATATAATATCCGTTTTAAAGGTGAGTAAAAAACGGTATTATTCCAAGTGTGCCATACACTCCGCTTCAATAAGTCTTGACAGTTGGGACATCCAATAGCAGTGTCCGTCATGGGTGGGAACCATAAACAGTAAAGAATGCACCAACTCAAACCACTACAGCTTGCAGAACCTTGCGGCCAAAAACAGCATCCGCTGAAGCCCGCACATCAACCTTGTAAAACTTGGAAAAAGTATGAACAGAAGACCAAGTAGCAGCCTTACAAACTTGTTCAACAGAAGCCTGGTGCTGAAAAGCTGAAATATTCATATACAGGTATATGACTGCGTATATATAGGTATATCGCCAAGCAGCCATACAGACATAGGATCTCTGATGTGCCTGTTTTCCAGCTAAGGCGCCTGTATGGGGCACTCACGTATAAGATGGCGTCCAGAGGAGGAGAGGGAGAAGGGGGGCGGGCCGGCACGGAGGGATTCCCCCCCCCCACCAAGCCGCGCTTCCAGCCAATAGGGCGGGAGCCGGGCGACGACGCCAAGGGGGGTGGGCCGACGCGCTCCGCCGACGTGGGAGAGCGCCAGGCCCCGCGCCCCCTCACTGTGGAAGGCAGAAGGTCGCGCTCCCCGGCCAATATGGCCGCGGAGCCGACCATGAGATAACCGGCCCGCCGCCGCAGAGAGCGTGCGCGCGGGCCGACTTAAACACACACCCACACACATACAAGTAAATAAAAGTGAACAAACACACACACACACACTGCAAATAGCGGACAGGGAGTCAGCCCCCCCCCCCCGGAGGAGAGTAAGGGACCCGGAAGAGGGAGTGGGAACCCTGCCATTATAAGGCCATAGGCATGTAGGGACGGGGCATCCCACACCAGGATCACCAAAACCTGGATCGTGGTGGGGTCTCACGGTGGAGCAGCGCTCCTACAGCACCCAAAGGGTGCTCCTACCTTTACCAAGGACCCGCAGCCGAAGCTGGGAGGCTCAATACAGGGACAATTTAGGAGGGTCCTGGTAGCAATAGGGACAAAAAAGGGGGACGAGCGCGAGCCCGACTTACCTGCAAGTAAGAGAAGCTTCATATTCTGTCTTGCTCGCTCCCTGCAGAGAAGACAACTGGGGAATTGGTGGGAGGTCCCAGGTAGTTATGGACCGGGAGGGGCTTCTGTTTTTGCATTCATCTCTGCAGAAGTTCGCCCTCTACTGGAGATTACCCCAACTGTCAAGACTTATTGAAGCGGAGTGTATGTCACACTTGGAATAATTGCATGGATAAGTCATCCTTTGCTACTGAGGAGGCTCCACAGAAGGGAGGGGTTTCACTAGGTCTTATAAAGAAATATAAAGCAGGCTAAATTAAAGATGCCGCACATCACATTCAGCTTGAAGAGAGAAGGCTAATTAAACCCTTTATCTGGAATGTCCTTCTAAATTTCCTGTCCAGGCAATAACATAAAAAAGTCTATATTTACCTTAGCTCCTCTCTGCAGCGCCGGCATCTTCATACTTAATGAGGGAGAGGGAGCGATTCCATCCTCTATCGCTGGGCAGACATCGTGGCGTCCATCAATATGGCTTTACATCCCCTAACACTCCATAACACTCCATATACTCTCTCTCTCTCTCTCTATATATATATATATATATATATATATATATATATATATATACAATACTCTATTTATTGCAATTGAGGGGGTGTGATGAGGCCAGGCATGCTGAACCCACTTTAGGATTATCCCTTTATTGTAATGAATAGAATAGGCTTGTGGAGTTGTATAACAAGGCTCCATGAACACCTCAATTAGAGGCTGCCAGCACTGGAAGATGAAATCACTGGCCCCTGGCTATTGGTAAGTATGAAGTATAAGTATGAAGATGCCGGCAATGCATGGGAGAGCTGCGTGGGAACACAGGACCTGTGCAGAGAAGCTGCAGGTGAGTATATACTCGTTTCAGGCTGGACAATACCTTTACATTCCTGTAAGTTTCAGAAAATGTAACTAAGGACCAGCATGAAGAACGCGAGTATGAGGGACGGGGAGATTCGAGAACTCATTATCTATCACCACTAGAGCACCCTGCTCCTGCTGCTGCTTTATCACTGATAAATAAAGGCCTTAGATTGAAAGAACTTAAATATATTCATGATTAATATTTCTAAAGCTCCTTTTTAAGTTACTTACATTAATGATACAAAACAAGGAAGAGATATTTTTTATACTAGAGGCTGAGTCAGACTCCTGACTCCACAGCCCTACTAGATACAGCCACATGATATGGCAAACTTACATTAACTTTGCAATACTAACCCTAATCATGGCATCTCTTGCCCTAACTGAAATAGCAATACATGCCCCCCGCCAGGTTAAAAAACTGTGACCCCAGTATGTGGCACACCGAGCCATGCACACAACATCCCAAGTCCAGCATACAGAATCTTGACTATGGCATACAACCCCCCTTAGCATTTGAACCCGATCCCTACTTTTTGCACACACCTTGATCCCCACACACACACACACACACACACACACACACACACACACAACACCCACCCCAGCCTGTGCCTGCGCCTGCGCATTGACATTTGGACCCCTGCATAAACACCTAACTCCTAGCATACTGACAATAGTATACCAAAATATTCTATTGTAACAATTTAGAGTTAAATGACTAGCACTCTACATACTGTTATTATAATTTGTCAGTGCAAGAGAGCACCCCCACCTACATGCTTCCTGCAAGGGTGAAATGTGCCTATTTCTATAATAAGACCCTCAATGTGGAACAAGCAAGTATTAAGAGAAGGTGACAGTAATCCCTGACCAGGCTGCATTACATCACTGGGATGATGGCATGCACGCCATGAGGCAGCCAGCAACGTGACATGCAGAAACACACATGCAATTCAGGATGGTGAGCGTACCTGGCAGGCAGGGCAGCAGCTCTGTGTGCGATCCACAGGAAGCAGGTGAGGAAGAGAAGAGCATAAGACATAGTTATTCTCACTGCACTACTGACACATCGGAGACACAAAACAATTACAAACACCCCGCCAGCAGCGAGTACTCCCATCACACAGAGCGACCCCCATTTCTCATGCACTGTAACAGGAGGGCTGCTTAGGGATGTAGGTAGAATGTAGCAGGCTGGAATTCAGGGACTGTATTTGTATAATGTTTGATAATTAGAGTCACCCTTTGACAGTAAGGAGGCTGTGGTAGCTGGAACATGAGGCTTGTCTGTTGAGTGCCTGTGTTTGTTTCAGAAAGTAATACTTCAGTGCCTGAAAAACAGCCCCAATGATCACCCCTATTCACCAGCAATGCCTAGCGAAGCGGGTAAAATAAAAAGTCTGACCTGGTGGATTTAAAAAAAATCAGGTACTGGATAGTAACTTATACTTGTAAAGTGGGCTTAAACCCTTCTGGCCAATTTGTGCCAGGTAGTGTCTGGCTCTGCAAGGACCCTAACGTATCTACTGATACTGCCTGTGACCCCCAAATTCAGGACACTTTTTCTTCACAGAGTACAGTATGGGTGACCAGGATAAAGCTGCACACTGCAGTATAGCACTCCTACCACTTTTCAGGAAAATGGGGCTTAGCTGTTTCCACATGCCCTGAAGCTTCAAACTGAGCATCCCTGGCAACAGATTCACTTTAAAACATATATGAAGCGAAATATTTCAGCTGCATACAGTCAGGACATGCATGTGTACAGAGATATCATTGTCTGACGCAGTGCATTTGTACAGGAGACTACCTAACTGCAGAGGCAGATTGGACCACACAGAATTCTCCTCTCTCCCGAACCTGATCAGTGATCCAGCAGGCTACCTAAAATGTCAAGGATGATCAGAAGGCAGCCAAGCCCCCCCTGCACTAAGGAAATGCTCAGGAATCAATGCTCAAGACCTGACCATGAAAGGAGGCAGGCCAGTCATTGATTTATCCTCCCATCGTACCGTACTCTGCAGTTATGCTCACCTCTTTCAGGATTAGCACAGGAAGGGTCCGGCTTCTGCGGTGTACTGTGGCTGATGATCACCCATTAAATGGAAACCAGCCTGGAAAAGGTGAGAATTTGGGGAGGGGTGGAAAGAAAGGTTTCAGAGTGCTGAGGGGAAGCCTGGACGTGGCATATGGATATATAACCCCTCAATCATACAAGTTCTATACTGTTCAGTATGAAGTATGGCGCTCATTGGGAGGTCATTTGGGTTCTCTGGGAATGGATCCAGCTAGTCCATCTGGATTCAGACTGGCCATATTGTGGCCAGCAGTAATGTGGTGCTTTTTGGGACCTGCCAATAAAGCAGATACATACATATGGGATATAGATAATGGGATGATGATGGATAGATATGGGGTGGATGCATATAAAGATAGATATGGGAAATATAGATACATATGGGATGGATAGATAAAACAATGTATGTGAGATTAATGGATGGATAGATCAATAACTAGATAGATATGAGATGAATGAATAGATAGATATGGGAAGGATAGATCAAGCTAGCCTGATTTCTCCACTTTGCTAAGTATTGAAACAGTCCACCATTCAGTCTGTGTAGTGGCTAGTTGTGTGGTCATTGCAGGTCACTGAGAGTGGGGCAGAGCCATAAATCCACAGTGACACCAGATCCACTGTCACTGGTTGTGCAGATGAGTTACAGTATGAGTGATGGTCTAGCACCCTCTGCTGGCAACACAGAAAACTGCAGACAGCGCTTCAGCAAGGTATATTATTGAGACAGCAGCGTGGGGCTTGTGGGCTATGGAACTCATGAATCCTCATTATCTAAGGTACAAGTTTACTCCCAGGCTCTGTATTTTGTTGTTTGAGTTTCTTATTTTTCCCAACTCGCACTTTATACGTATGGACATGAGATGCAGTGATATGTTAACATCCTCCATCAGCCTGGCTGTGAAAGTCAAGTCAGTAAATGTGTGCGTCTCTCCCTGGCATTGAAGCAGGATGGTGCGGTGGGGTGTATAAAATACTCTAAAATACCTTACCCGTTCCCTGCAATCCAGACGTTTGGCCTTTTCCACACATGGGCCTTTCTAAGAAAGGTAAGGTGTTCTTTTTTTTTAACCCCCCCCCCCCCCTCAGGCTCTGAGGCAGGGACATTTACTGGCTGGCTCTAAATGGAAGCTTTTCTTCAGTATATGAAAAGTACACAGTTTGAATATTGCATGTATATTTGTTTATAATGGACAGTCCAGTATCTTGATATTATTATGATATAGACCATGTTTCAGTAACTTCTCCTTAAAATATCGAAAGAAATCAAAGCAAAAGTTTAAATGGCATGTTTTTGTGCCAAAAGGATGTCCTCAAAGTGCTGAGGTTATCTAGAATTTTTTTTATGTTAGTAAATGTGTGTTTTATGGAAGTAGTTTAACTATGTGCAATGTGTTGCTATTGGCAACCATTCATCAAGCCTTTATACAAAATAGAGGAAAGTGATCCTGGCACAAACAGAACACTGCTGCTATGGTGAGGGAGCTCACTCATACTCACACAAGCCCAGCAGCAGTGTTCTCTGTGGACAGGGCTCACTTCTCTCTTTTCATAGATCTTGGTTTATAGTACAGTTGCCAATAGCAACAGATTGCAGGTAGTGAAAACTGCCTCCATAAAACACACATTATAAATTCCATCAAAAGTGCACTTTCTCTTTAAAAGGGGCCTATCAGCTAGTATGGGGGTTTTAGACAGTGGGACTTTCCAATTTCAGATGCCCCAGCAGAAGGACTGGCCGACCAGGGCTTTGGACTGTTTCCTGCTTTATTTCAGTGCCAGTAGCAGATCGATCTGCTAAGAGGAGACCTGGCTGCCGCCAGCCCCCCCCCCCCCCCCCCGGCCCTTCCAGGATAAAGAGCAAGACAATCCTCTTACGTACCTCTCGAGTAGAGGCCAAATAATACTTTATTGCCCTGAACACATCGAGGGAAGTCGCTCCTTAAAGTGGACCAACACCCAGGATTTTCACTATCCTGGGTTTTGGTCCACTTCGGTGGGGCACCCCGATCGGGGGTGCCCCGCTGTGTGAAACCCCCCAGAATGCCCGGAAACACTCACCTCACCACGCTCCTACGCGGGCGCGTGTCCAATCAGAGCGCTCAGAGCTGCTGTGGTATGCACGTACAAGCGGCGTCCAACCACAGCGGCTCTGAGCGCTGGATGCTGCGTCTCGCGCTTCCCTCTAACAGGGGGCGCGGGAGCGCGCCCTGCTAGAGGGAAGTGCGAGACGCGGCCGCGGCCCGCGCATGCGCCGTTGGAACGGGGTTAAGGTAAGGTTTCTGGGCTTCCTGGGGGGTTTCACCCCGTGGGACATGTTGATTTCGGATGCCCCGCGGGGAGGGATCTGATCGGCCTGGGTGTTGGTCCACTTTAAGGCAGGTGGGGCATGGACAAAAGGAGGTTAGCACTATCTCATGATTAAGATGGAAGGGAGAGACCACCTAGGGCATAAAATCCTGCTTCACATAAAACACCACTTTGCATGCAGCACCAAAAAGGGTGATCTGATCGAAAGCACTGCCAACTCTGAAACCCGCTGGATGGAGGTGATTGCCACTAGAAAGGCCACCTTCAACATGAGCATCGTCAGGTAAGCCTCCACCATGGGTTCAAAGGGGGGCCCATGAAGCACTAAAAGGAGCAGATTAAGATCCCAGGACGGGACTATCGACTGCCGTGGAAGCAGTACATGAGCAGCGCACTGCATGAAAGTGCTGAGTAACCTATGCTCCGCGATTATCCAGTGGAAAAAAATGCACAAGGCCGAGACCTGGCCATTAAGGGTGTTGGGCTGTAGGCCCATGTCCAGGCCTTGCTAGAGGAACTCCAACATTTTTGGTACCGAGAACCTCCTACAGTAACGGCCCTCAGATTCACACCAAGACACGAAGGCCCTGTAGTAAATTCTAGAGGATGACAGTTAGTGTGCTTGAATCAAGGTCCGAACTACTGTGCCAGACAAACCCCTCTCCTCCCATATGCTGGTCTGATCAGCCAAGCCGCTAAAGCTAGCACTGGAGAATTGGGGTGCCGCAGAGGACCCTGTTGCAGAAGATCTTTTGCAGTTGGGGAGTCGCCAAGGGGGCTTCACTGCCAGGCCAACCAGATCCGCGAACCACACCCTTTTGGGCCAGGGTGGGTCTATCAGGATGATAGGAATCTGCTTGCAGTTGACCTTCTTTAACACCCGACTCAGAAGTGACAGTGGCAGGAATGTGTAGAGCAGGTTGTTCCCTAACCAGGGAATGGCCAGAGTGGCGACTGCACCCTGGCACCCTGGACACTAACCTCTGGACCTTCCGATTGTGCCAAGATGCAGAGAGATCCACCTCCGGCATGCCCCACTGGTTGCAGAGGGTTTGAAACATGTCCTGGTGAAGAGAACATTCCCCTTGGTCCACCGTCTCCTGTAGATTATCCACCCCCAGAATGTGAACTGCCGGACTGGCAGGAAAGACTGACCCATTGCCAGCGACTGCCAGTCCAGCCACTAATGCAGGGATCACTGGGAAGCATCCATCAAGATGAAGCGATGTCCAACATCTGCACAGTCCTGCACCATTTCGTTAATAGCAGCATTTGTAAAGGAGTGTAACTGGGCATATGGGACTGCTTCGATGGTAGACACCATCAGGCCAAGGAGACGCATGCCCTGTCTGACAGTGAAATGTTCGGCTGTCAGCAGCGACCTCACCGCCTCCTGAAGAGTCGTGCACCTCTGCACCGGAAGAAGGACACATGCCCCTCCAGTATCCAGTGTCATACCTAGATAAGTTGCCACCTTGGAGGGAACTACTTGGGACTTGGGGTAGTTGATCACCCACCGGAAAATTTCCATTGTGGATAAGACTGCCCGAATATCCCGCAGTGCCTCTGCCAGAATGGGGCTCGGGTGAGCAAGTCATCCAGGTACGGGGTGATGTGCACACGCTACCTCCACAGGAGTGCCATCACCGCCGCCAAGACTTTCGTGAACACTCACTGGGCAGCGGACAGTCCAAACAGCAGTGCTACAATTTGAAAATGTCTGGCACTCACCGCAAAGCGCAGGTATTGGTGATCAGGCAAGATAGGGACATGCAGATAAGCATCCTTTATATCCACCATGGCTAGAAAATCCCCCTGTTGCAGCAACATAACGACCGGCCTTAGACATTCCATGCGGAACCTCCGTACCCGAACGTGACTGTTCAAACTCTGAAGATCCAGGATCGGCCAAACGGACTCGTCCTTCTTGGGGTTAACGAACAGTATTGAGTAGAAGCCACAGCTTTACTCTGAAGAGGGGCACAAGTACAAAAACTCCCTGGTCCAGCAAGAGCTCTATCATACGGCCACGAACCGTCACCCTTTCCACAACGTGGCTCGTGGACCACAAAATTGTGTGGAAGTCTGGTCCGGAACTTGATCTTGTATGCGGAAGAAACAACCTCCTGGATCCAGGGGTCGGATACCCATTCCCTCCACACTGACGCATAGTGCAGAAGCCATCCCCTCATCCGATCGGGTGAGGGTGCTTGGCTGGCAGCTTGGGCCGGCTAGCCTATTGGGGTCCAGGTTCCCCTCGTGGCTTTCGCTTCCTTGCGGCTTCAGGACACAGTTGAACCTCCACATTTCTGGAAGAGACAAAAAATTGGCAACCTGCGAAACAAGGTCCTCAGTTTCCGTTTCTCTAGAAGCCTAGTCGACTTCCCACCCCTGGTTTTCTGCAACAGGTCATACAGAGGCTCACCAAAAAAATGACCCAGCGCAAAGAGGAGGGTAGTAAGCGTCTTCTTCGAAGCAGTGCCGTCTGACCACTGTTTCAGCCAGATCGTGCGTCGCAAGGTGACCAGCAAGGCCAGCCCCCTAGCCATGGACGTGGCGCAAGCTGGGCACATGACTGGCAAGCTGGTCCAGCCTCCTATCCACCCAGACTCTGAAGGCCGCACAATCTGAAGTAGGGATCAGGGTGTGCCGAGCCAGACCCAACACTGGTTCATCTACCTTAGGTGGCGAAGTCCAAACCTTGACCACCTCATCCAGAAAGGGGTACTTGGCATCCAGGAAAAGATAAATGCTTATCCACGAGCCTGGGGAAAATCTGCCTGACTTGTAGGGTTCACCCTTCTTCAGCTGGCCCTTCAGCCGAAGAGTAGAGAGGTGTCTAAATAAGCTCCGCAATCTTATCCGTTGGTGCTCTGGAGGGTTTCCCGGCGCATGTGCGGCTTCCGGTTCCTCCCCGCTGCCGGGTGACACCTCCCCCTCCGAGCGGCCAAAACTAGATTCTGAACACCTAAATAGGTCCTCGATGTGGGAGGTAGACTTTGTATGCATATGTCTGCGCTTGGCTGTAGCCTTCCATCCTGGGCGGGCAGAGAAAGACTCAGAATGCCCCTGCTGACGAAGGCAACCGACCATGCTCTCCAACAGAGCCACCCTGTCCGCCACGTCCAAAGGAGAAACCTCCTCCATGGGCTTACCCTGAGACAAAGATGGACCTTACAACCCCCCCCCCACCCTGAGGTGGTATACCGCTCCGTCTAGTCCGAGCCCGAAGTAGCAGGGGAAACTGCTACGGAATCTGCCAGTTGCGTATGGCGGCACAGGAAAGTAGTAGGTAGTAGGGGTCCCTAGACCAAGGTCAGGTGCGCTTGGCACATGGGACATGGGATCCTCGGGGTTCAGATATAGTCGGACGAGTCCCAGCGCAGTTACCTGGACCCATGCACGCTCCCCTCACTCTGCATGATCCTGCGCTATCGGCTTGGGAACGAACTTCAGGCCACTAATTGAGGTCCCCGGGAATGATGCAGCTGGTGAGGGTCTGAGAGACAGATGGAGATGGAGCCCCCCGCTCCCAGCCAGCACTGTACTAAAAACAAAAAAATCCAGATGTGCAACTGCCACTGCTTTCCCTATATAGGTCGAGAGGAGCTATTTTTTTAATCTTGCATTGAATGGAAGACTTTTTGTCATGTTTTTGTGTTCTGCTTTATTGTTTTCCTCCTCTGGAATGGAAATTAAACATTTGTGTTAGGTTTCTCACAGGTCAGATCATGCGGAGGGACCCATAGGTTGCCATTATGTCATTATGAATGTAAAGCCTGATGGATTTGCTAAGTCTCAGCATAAGCTCATGTTCCCCACCCATTTAACAGCAAAGCAGGCCATAGCTTATGCTTGGAAAAAAGACCAATTGCCCTTTCAAAAAGTAAAAGGCTATTTGAATATTGTCTTTATTAATGAGAAATTAAATTCCATACTAAAAGATAGCAATAAACATTTCACTAAAGTCTGGAAACTATGGATTGAATATTCCTGCCCATCCCTAGATCCCAGAATTCTCCACTGGCTCTGAACTATAGGTTGATACATGACTTGTTTTGCCCTCTCTTTACCCCCTTCCCCCTTCTCATGCCCTCCCCTTCCCCTTTACTCTGTCTAACTATTCTCTGTTCTTACTTACACCTTTAATCGTTTTGTTGCTATTTTTAATATAAAGGAAAATCCCAATTCGGGATGCCCCACTGGGTGAAACCTCTCCAAAAAAACACCCAGAGAAATTCATCTCCTCCTGGTCCAATGGCGAATGCTTGTGCACTTGTCCAATAAGAGCGGTTTCCCGTGTCATTTGGCATTCCTAGTAGCGCATGTGCTCACACCCCAACCTGAATGGCTGGGGCGGGAGCACATGCACAGCCCAAAGATGCAGAGGGTGCACCTGCTTGTGCTACCAATTGTAAACAAAACAACAGAGGCTTTTGTCGAATTACAAAGGCTTAGGTACTTCTAACAATGGAGGGACAGCTCTATGCTCATGTTAACCCGGACATGCTACCTCCATACGCCCAGGCTCAGGCAACAAGGGGCCCTGATCAGAAGCAATGGCAATTTCCTGGCGGGGGCACATCAATAAACCACTAATTACCTTTGGTTTTCTAGAGATTTGCTGAACAGATGTTGACCCAGTCTACCCTGACATATACCATAATAATGAAATCTGCAGAATATTACTGCCTCCATCCCTGGGATGGCAGCGTGCAGCACTGTCTGTCCCTTTATAGCCCCTTACCGCAGAACATGGCTCAGTCCACAGAGCAGATGCAGGGAATGATGGCACAGTGTCAGCAGCCGGAGGCAACACATGGGAAATAAATCAGAGGAGACACAGAAAATGCGATGCAGAAGATTTTCCAACACAAGCAGACGCCAAAACATCCACAGACAGGCCGGTGTCAGTACAGCCACTTGGCTGCCAGAGAATGGAAAGTATTCTATGCTGAGCCAAAAAGCTCCCACCATGCAGCATACGCACAGAACGCTCACTGCTCTGTCAGTGTGCCACACTCCAAATACATATATACTTTGTACAGACAGAGATCAAGCCAAATGCACCAACCCCACATGTGTGGCCACTCTGCCCCCTAAACAGTGCAATGAATACTCATAATACTCATCCTGTCAGTGTCACTGATGGGAGACATCATTTAAGCGGGACCCCCAGAATGTCAAAGTGATACTGACAATATATTGTCAGCACATTATTGTTCTGGGCCTTCAGAGTGTCAGTGCTAGATTATAACTGTTCGAGAGTACCCCAGAGTTTAACCCTTGGTATCACTGTATTACTGATCTGGGACCGATGCAGGAATATCAGTGTGCCAAAGTTACAGTAGCCTGAGGTTTAGAACACCAAAGCCTGACAATGCTACAGTATTATGAGTGTCAGTGCGCCCATCTTCCAGGAGCCTCAGTACTCAACGTGTGCGCGAGCAGCATCCCCACTATCCCTCTAGCAGGGTACATGCCTGCGCCAGGCATTGGGCACGATCCGTTAGATCGGAGCTGCTGCCCTTAGACAAAGCCTTAGACCACATGACCTTAGCAGCTCCGAGCGCGCTGATTGGACGAGAAGCCTTAGGACCGGGAAGAGGTGAGTTGGCTTCGGAGAGCAAAACCCAGGATCAAAAAAGGACCAAAACCCAGGATAGTCAAAATCCTGGGTTTTGGTCCAATTTAACATTTAGAATTTCAGAAAATAAGAATTTTCTGTATTTAAAAAAGGGAAATTTGGGGGTCTCCTCCCTCCACCTGCAGCCTGTTACAGCCTCCTTGCTGGCCAGCAGCGGGAAGAATCTACACCATGCCTGAAGTGGATGTCAGTGTCCACTGGGCGCAAGATTCTTCTCCCCCTGCTGCATGTATGAGTGGCGGGGGGAGAAGGATCATGCCCCTGGCGGATGCTGACATCCCTACTGAGCAGGGACACACAGCAGTGCATGAGCGGCGTCTGCTGCCCCACCTCCTCCACTCTTCCCCTGCTGATGCCAGAAGGGAGTATTGGCGCCTGCCGCCCCACCTCCTCCTCTCTCGCCTTGCAGATGCCGGAAGAGAGCATCAGGTCCTGCCGCCCTATCTCCTCCTCTCTTCCCCTGCTAATGCCAGAAGGGAGTATTGGCGCCTGCCGCCCCACCTCCTCCTCTCTCGCCTTGCAGATGCCGGAATAGAGCATCAGGTCCTGCCGCCCTATCTCCTCCTCTCTTCCCCTGCTGATGCCGGAAGAGAGCATCGGTGCCTGCCGCTCCACCTCCTCCTCTCTCGCCTTGCAGATGCCGGAAGAGAGCATCAGGTCCTGCCGCCCTATCTCCTCCTCTCTTCCCCTGCTGATGCCGGAAGAGAGCATCGGTGCCTGCAGCTCCACCTCCTCCTCTCTCCGCTGGCAGATGCTAGGAGAGAGCTGCTCGGCCGGTAGGAACTACAGGGTCTTTTTGAAACGAATTAAAGTTTAGGACAGTGCAAGGTGTAGCCCAACACGATGGGACAACAATCGGACATGTCTTTAGTATAACTTTAAGTTATAACTCTCAACACCTAAAAAGAAAATGCAGGAAATAGATCACACTATATGCAATGAATTTATAAAATGTATGAGTTTTGCTTTTTGAATTAAATTAATAAAATAGTATTTTCTATAAAATTCTATTAATTTATTGATATGCACCTGTAAGTCAATGTTTCAGGGGCCTCGGTGTCACTTTTGTCTTGTTTATGTCTCAATCCACATGGACATTCATCTCACAAGGAGGCGGAAGATACCTTTGGGGTGCGTATGAGCTATCAGCCGACAAAATGTACCTTTCAGTTTATTTAATCTTCATAAAGAAGGGAAAATCTGTCACTAGGCAGGAGTTATTTATTTAGTGAACTGAACTGCTTTAGCCCATTCATGTTGGAATGATTGCTGGTTTGGAGGAGAAGGGTCTGGCAATCTATAGTGACCTCAAGAGGTAGCTAAAGCCCAGTAGCGGGAGGAGCCTAAGGGAGGTTGTACTATGGAGCCCAGCAACATTGAGTGGGGATTCAGCAGGATCATTATTCATGTGGGTTGTTTAATAAAACTGTTGCCGTTTCCAGGAATGGTAATTGGGGGCTCTTCTAGGGCTGCTTGTCTCACAAGCGTCAGACGAGCATCGTTTTCCGTAAGGCGGAATTTTCTGGCATGGAAACGCAGCTGTATTCCAGCTAATGGTCCTTACGCATCAAGCTGTCACAACAAAAGGAGAAAAGGTCGCTCATGTCAGCAAGTAATGTTCTGTCTGCGCTGCTGGGAAATGTCAGGCGCAACAGGCGAGCGGCGTCTCTAACTCCTGGACTTTCTTTGTAATTATCAGAAACTTCTCTGGTAAAAATGTCCCTAAATGTCACCACTTGTTACTTGAAATAATGACTCTGCCCCAGTCCAGACATTGGCCTGCAATCCCTTTACTCACAGGTCTTCCTTAGGGCGACTTCAGAGCAATCTAATATCAGACACAGACATTTGTCTAACAGATCTGCCATAGTCAGACAATCTTCTGAAGGAGAGAATCTCATCGGTCATCAGTGAAACTGGAGAGTAACAAGACAGCACAAGTCTAATAAGAAAAAGAGATGTCTGCTGGCACATTTTGTCCCCTCCCCCAAATAGAAGTGTCTGGTGGGATCTAGGTGGAATCAACTGTAATCACTTCCAGACCAATATATGTCAAAAATAAGTGACTGACAAAACAGAATGCAGGAAAAATTGTGTGTATGCAGGCAGGGCCGTATTTAACATTAGGCAACCCTAGGCCTGTGCCTAGGGCGGCCAGTTGCATAGGGCGGCCTCTCTGCAACAATAAAATGTTGTCCTTTTACTTGTTATAGCTGCCAGCCGCCGCCCGCCCATACCCGAAACTGCCCCTCCCCCCAAAGTACAATGGGGCTGATTCATATGCTAATATATGTGAAATGCTGCCTCCCGCCAGATGTACATAGTACAATGGGGTCTATCCATATGTTAATGTGCGGGTAATGTTCCCGCCCACTCGCGCTTCCCTTCCTCAGCACTGTAAAGCAATACCTATTCACACATCAATAGTGTGAAGCTCCCGGGCTGCCGCCCCGCCCCTCTCTGCGCTGCCTGCCAATAGAGTGGCCCAGCACCACCCACTGCCTCTGCAGGGGCAGCTGGGAATGGACACGTCACTCCCAGCATGCTCATCATCGAAGTAGCTTGTGCAGAGCTCCATTCAAGGTAACAGAGGCAGCGGGGAGAAGCTGGGGGAGGCTCAGGAGACAGCAAATGTGCCAAGCTGAGTCCCGATCAAATGTACATAGACCTGTTTTCATGGTGGGTATGTGTGTGTGTGTGTGTGTGTGTGTGTGTGTGGGGGGGGGGGGGGGTCATTGTAGTGCACTGATGGAGGAAGTGGGCTGCCTGCCCAACATTTGCCTCCAATACCTGTACAGTCATTTTCTGAACTTATTTTTTGGTTGTTTGATTTCGCAGACTCTCTTCTTTTCTCTCTCTCCCTCTCCATCTATCTAGCTTCACTGTCTGTCTTATCTCTCTCCCTCACTCAGGCCATTTATCTATCTATCTCTGCCCAAATATACTGTATATCTATCTATCTCTGCCAAAATATATATCTATCTATCTCTGCCCAAATATCTATCTATCTAGTCATCTCTGCCCATCTATTATTCAACCAGCCATCTATCTTTGTCTCTTTCCCTCCCATATATCTACCTATCTCTGCCCAAATATATATCTATCTAGCTAGCTATATCTGCCTATATATCTGTCAGTCTATCTCTCTGCCCATCTATTATCCAACCATCTATCTATCTCTGTCTATCTTTCCCTCTCATATAACTATCTATCTATCTATCTCTCCATATCTATCTATCTATCTCTCCATATCTATCTATCTATCTCTCCATATCTATCTATCTATCTATCTATCTATCTATCTATCTATCTATCTATCTATCTCTCCCTATCTATCTATCTATCTATCTATCTATCTCTGTCTATCTTTCCCTCACATCTATCTATCTATCTATCTATCTATCTATCGCTATATCTATCTATCTATCTATCTATCGCTCTATCTATCTATCTATCTATCTATCTATCTATCTATCTCTGCCCATATATCTATCTGTCTATCTCTCTGCCCATCTATTATTCATCCATCTATCTCTATCTATCTATCGTCCACATGACTGCAGGAATCCAGTGGGGACTGCCCTTCTGGCAAATATTACTGGATAATCACAGTCACGTAGAGCTGCGATGCAGAATTGGCTCCCAGAAGTGTCGAGTAATGGCACTGGGAAAGGGCTTTTCCGTTCAGTTTGCTGTGTAGGGCATTAAAAAAATCATATACCCACCACTGCCAATTACATTAGAACAACATTTATTTTTGAGGGGAGCGTATCCGAAAAAGTGCCTAGGGCAGCATAAATTCTAAATACAGCCCTGTATGCAGGCAGTAGACAAAATCACGTGATCCACTAGCTTTTTGTGGCAATGCATAGATACATAATGCATTGAAGCATGTCTCCAATGGGAGTGTGTTTGCCACATGTGTGTGCAGCAATTTCCTGTCCCGGTAAGATGAATCTCGCTTGTAAAATGAGTATCTCTCTAATGCAGGGCTCACTGATGGCATGGGGTATAGTTGAGTTTATAGTGCCTCCCTGGCATAGAGTTACAAAGGAGGGTGTAGTTATGCTTGGAGAAACACACATGGCAGACACACAAAACAATGCACTTGGGTAGAGGGAATCCCTCTCTGAGTATTGTATAAATAAAACCGCATTAGCCAGGACTTTGCAAGATAGTTATTTAGGGATACTGATTACTGAAAGATGAGTGAACTATGTGGCCAAGCAGTGGGGGAAACCAAGCAGGATGCTCAGCTGCATAGTTTGAGGCACCCCCAGTAGGAATGGTTGTGATGTTGCTGTATATATCCCTGGTGAGGCCACAGCTTGGAACACTGTGTACAGTTGCCTACAAAGACAAATGGAATGAGTCCAAAGGAAGGCAACTCAATCACGATCCCCGCTTACATAGAGCTGAGGAACATACATGCTCCAGCCATTCACAAAAGCCTGGCGAGGGTACGCGCACATGTAAGGCGGGAATGGGGCAGTGCATGCGATGCTAGATTGTGGCTAGGTGAGTTTTACTCAGCGATCTAGGGGGTGTTCACACAGCGGTGCATCAGGGAAAGGGGAATGACCTCTAAAAGCCTCCAGGGCAGAAGTCAGATGTTCCTATTTAAAGAACTTAATTTGGACAGTCCGGAGGAAAGAACAGAATAAGGAGACATGATTAAAACATTTAAATACGTATTTTTCACATTTTAAGACGACCTAGGGTTTTTAGAAGGAAAATAATATGAACCAATTAACCCCATTACAGGCAGTGTGTGGAATTCCCCCCATTACAGGCAGTGTGTGAAATCCCCCCATTACATGCAGTGTGTGAAATCCCCCCATTACACGCAGTGTGTGAAATCCCCCCATTAAAGGCAATGTGTGGAATCCCCCCATTAAAGGCAGTGTGAAGACTCCCCCATTACAGGTGGGGGATTCTACAAACTAAAGGGCAGACTAGATGGCAGACAGCTCTCCATAGGGCAGATAAAAGAGGACAATCTTTCACGCACCTTTCATGCAATGAAGTCTCCCTGCATAGCTTAAACACCAGATCTCATGGATGCAGTAAAATCTGATTGAATAGGGTTGGGGTCCATACTAAATACTGGATTTTATTCCTAAAGTGTTTGTTACTGAATTTTCTTCCATGAAGATTAGCCGGTAACTCACATAGGCTGGTGGTGCACGTTCCCTAGATTGTCAGAGAGTGTACAGAGCTGGTTCAAGGTCACACACACACCATCTTGCCGAGCACCAGGTGTTTACCTTTCATGGTGCAGAGCGAGGCAAGAGATTAGGCTGGAGTATTCATCAAATATTATTAATGCCGCGCTGTTTGAAGTCCCCTTATCAAGCGGCGAACGAGGCTGAATGCGCTCTTTGTGCGCGACACAACTGAACTAGAACAGAGAGGGGACAGAAAGTGAGTCCTGAAACCAACAAGGCTGTCATACACAGCGTGCCTCTGCATGATAAGGAGCCAGGTTTTACACACAGGGACCACCAGATGGCGAATACAAGGATGTGTGGGCCTTTCACTGTTCTCCATTCTGGTAGTAACAGGTCCTCTTTAATAAAGCAATGAAAGGAAGCTGAGATCCCCAGGGACGCCAAATAAGTCATGCTCCCACACCTGGCTTGCTGTAGCAGCAGTGGTGGTCAGGGCAAGCAAGGCGACATCCAACGAGTGTCCAAACCAGCAAGCTGCATTTGTTTCCCAGCCCTGGGGATGACCTGAAACCACATGTGCAGGCATCTCAGCAAGAAAAGGAAGCCCCATTAGTCCATACTGTAGGGCAAGACCCAGAAGAAAGATGGAAACAGCATGGCCACAGGGAGACTGTATCCACTACCACCAATGACACACGGACCAATAGATACAGCACACGAGATGTGTATTTACATTAAAGTGGAACAACACACCTACTTTTTACTTTTCAGGGTGTTGTTCCTCAAAGTAGGGGCATCACAAATTGGGATACCCCGCTGTGTGTATGCCCCTAGGTCACTAACTTTCCTGACGCCCTCACAATGCAGACTCAAGCAAGAACGAGTGCGTTCAACCAATCAGCGTGTTTGCTTTCACTTGGCTCCCTTCGGCTCTGCTGACGGCTAAGCCGCCTGGATGGCTAAGCATTTGAGTGGCAATGAAGGGAGGCAAGTGCACCGCCAGCCGCATCCCCCCACTCACCTTCTAGCCGACGTGCTCAGATCAGGCCTGGCGCGGGTACGCACATGGCTACAGATGAAACGCAGCGAGGGCCCTGAAGCAAGGTGAGTGAAACGGGGCTTCTGGGGAGCTTTACACAGCAGGGCATATCAATTCAGGATGCCCCAAGGAGTGGAACTCGGGTGTCTTCAATGTTCCTCTTTAAGTTTTTTTAGTTACAGAATGAATAGAACGAGAAAGAGTAGTGCTGAGTGATCAAGCCTTGCTTCCTGTCTGACAACACGGATAAATATACTGATGCACTAATTTATACTAATTTATATTAATCACCCAACCAAGCCCAAAAGCTTACACCCGACTACCCACCAATGATGTTTATAATGTATCCTTGTTATAATATCAACGTAGTGTCATGCTGATGCTATGGCCTCTGCTGAGGTGAGGGAGCTCACTCAACATTACACATGCCTAGCAGCAGTGGTCTGAGCTTACAGGACTCACTTCGCTCTTCTTGTAGATCTAGGTGTCTGGCTGTTTATAGCAACAGATTGCAGGTAGTGAAAACTGCTTCCATTGAAACACACATGGGGCTCGATTCAACAAAGGTAGAAATAAATTTGTGACGCTCGAAAAATCGGATCGCATGCGTACATTTTTAACATTTTCGAATGATTCAGAAAAGGGGTTGAATTAAAAATGTGCACTCGAAAATGCAATCGTAACATTTTCGAATCACTCGTAAAAATTTCAAAATGCTCGTAAAAAGGCTGTCGCAAGCGAAAATTATTGGAAAATGTCCTCAAATTTTTTTTCTATTGTTTAGTATTGTTTTCTGACTGCTGCATGGTGTTGTAAAGGTTTTTAATGGGTAAATGTAAAAGCATCATTTTTTTCAACTTTTTAATTTGCCTGTGTAGCTGTATGTACATGGCTAACATTGTGGATCCATGTAATAAAGAGGCAAGGTATGCTGTAGTGGAAGTACTAATTAAACAGTAATATCTGTAACATTGTGGATCCATGTAATAAAGAGGCAAGGTATGCTGTAGTGGAAGTACTAATTAAACAGTAATATCTGTAACATTGTGGATACATGTAATAAAGAGGCAAGGTATGCTGTAGTGGAAGTACTAATTAAACAGTAATACCTGTAACATTGTGGATCCATGTAATAAAGAGGCAAGGTATGCTGTAGTGGAAGTACTAATTAAACAGTAATATCTGTAACATTGTGGATACATGTAATAAAGAGGCAAGGTATGCTGTAGTGGAAGTACTAATTAAAGTGGACCGACACCCAGGATTTTGACTATCCTGGGTTTTGGTCCACTTCGGTGGGGCACCCCGATCGGGGGTGCCCCGCTGTCTGAAACCCCCCCGAAAGCCCAGAAACACTCACCTCACCACGCTCCCACGTGACCGCTCCAGCCAATCACAGCGCTCAGAGCCGCTGTGGTATGCGCGTAGCAGCTCAGCGGCTCTGAGCGCTGGAGGCCGCGTCTCGCGCTTCCCTCTAACAGGGAGCGCGCCTGCGCCGGCCATTTACAAACGGCCGGCGCGGGTGCGAGCCCTGCTAGAGGAAAGCGCGAGACGCGGCTCGCGCATACGCCGATGGAACGGGGCTGAGGTAAGGTTTGTGGGCCTCCTGGGATGTCCCGCGGGGAGGGATCTGATCGGTCCGGTAAACTTATAGATTCCCGGGTCGATCCCCCCTGGGTTTCAAGCCACTTTAAACAGTAATATTTGTAACATTGTGGATACATGTAATAAAGAGGCAAGGTATGCTGTAGTGGAAGTACTAATTAAACAGTAATATTTGTAAGAGGTATGTATGTTGTTTTTTGGGGGTTGTTTGGTTGGATTGTTAGGGACCTGTATTAAAATTGTTTCCTTTAATGCAGAAATGTGGCCATTGTCCTTTGGTGCAGGGTGCAGCTCTTTGCTAGCTTTAACCTCATGGTACGCCATTCTTATGCTTACACTATCACGTGGACCAAAACTCAGGATTTTGACTATTCTGGGTTTTGGTGTAAAACCCCAAAGGTTCTTATGGAACTTTTTACTACTAGTGAATAGGGGTAAAAATTTCAATATTTTTTTCAGGAGTAAAAAGGTGCCATTGACTTTCATTGTCTTCCTAACTAGTGATTCACAAACAGTGAAATTCTCAGGCTTTTTTCTTATGAATTGAATTTTTTACTACCATTAGAGTTTACTACCATTGCAAAGAAAGTAGAAGGGCTCTATTGTGACAAAATTGCAACTTTTTAAGCACAATACACACGAAAAATCCATTTTCTACCTTTGTTCAGTCTAGCCCATGGTCTCCTAGCTGTGCACATGAACGAGCAGATAAGAAACCTGAAAGGAAGAAATGTCTGATGTGGGTGTGTGCAGCCCATAGAAGGAATAGGTGACCAGCGGAGGCTCCCAAATCAGGATGCCTCAAGGGAAAGCTGTCACCCTTTTGGACTTTGGAGCTAGGTTACCAGAGTCTTGGTCCTCCTTAACCAAATAACTGTCCTAGTGAAATGGAAAAAAAAAATCCTAAACAAACATAAATGTGTCTCCATTAGAAAGGGCAGCTCAAGACACACACATCTGAGGGGTGCTGGCACACTAGGCAAGGGGCCGAAATTGTCAGCAGTCCTTACAGGGGACCAAAACCCACCCTGCTCACTCCTCCCAGGGCACCCTGACCGGGGCTACCCCCCTGTGTGAAATACGACAGGTGGCCCCAAATCTTACCTTCTTTCCAGGTCCAACAGCGCATGCATGAGCAGTAAGCACTTTCCCGCTATCCCTTCAGCAGGGTGTGTGTCCGCACCAGGCATTTGTGAATGGCCGGTACAGGCATGCTCCCTGTTAGAGGGTAGCAGGGGGATGCGGCCTCCAGCGCCTCCTGGATGAAGGTGCTGGAGCGGATTTGCGCACTGATTGCCCGTGCAGCCGTGCATACACTGTAGGACCAGGAAGAGGTGAGTTTGTTCTGGCGACCTGGAGGTTTCACACATCGGGATAGTTAAAATCCTGGGTTTTGGTCCACTTTAACCAGACTTTTATCAAAAGAGCAAAACAGGGGGTTGCATTTTTTAGCAGGCATATGATGTTCCTCATTGTTTACCTCTTCTGGAGTGTAAATAAGTGTGTTAGGATTGTGTCCCCATACCTGTGATTTACTTATCAGTATGCAGTTTCCAAGTCTATACATTCCTGTGGCTCTGACCTGTAGTAAAGCCCTTCCGCCTAAATATCCCAGAATCCTTCCACTGACAAGGGTGAGCCCCCCACATAACAGAGCTCAGAGAACTCATGAAGCAGTAATGAGTCATCCCTCCCCAGGGGAGAACACTGCCAGTAACTCTTCAGCTACTGGAACAAAAGATTGTGATCCCTCATCAGAAGAGGCTGAATTAGAGCAGGAGTGGTTAAACCTGTAAGCTTAGGAATGCGCAGCACCATCTCTGTCTCAGCCAAACAGATAAGCTCAGCATCTTGAGGTACATTTGGGCACACAACAATGGCCATTTTTATGCAATCAAAAGTGGAATTACCCCTTAAAGCGGTACAATCAGCTATCGGCGGTATCCCCAGCTTCCATACATTTAAAGCACGTACCCGGACTGTTGCACTGGGATTGGGCACCTACCAGATGGCAGCCCTGCTCTCTAATACTTTTTATTTCAACAGCTTCTGCACCGTTTATTTTTTTTTTCATTAATTGGCGCTCTGCTCCCTCACCCACCAATCATATATTAGCATGCATTTTAATTGACACTTGGGGATCTCCTCTAAAAATACCAGTGCCTAATGGTTTATTAGGGTTCCAGTGAGTGCGTTATGACCCCAAATCAGAACAATATGGGCTTAAATCCTATTTCAAGTTATAGAGGCCAAGAATACATAGCCTATAGCGTCTCTGGGTTCCCTTAACCTGGGCCCATGTCATGCTGATCAGGTGTGGCTGCCATGGGGCCCAGTCATTACATTCTAGGTTATAGGGGGGGTGCAAACACTATAAATGAGTGGTTCTGAACCCTTTTACTCCAAGTACCCCCTGGCGACAATAAGTTCCAATCGAGCACCTCCAAGGAGCTGATGAATTATAAATAACCAAACTAGGCAGTGCAAAGACCTCAAAGAAATAAGGAATAATGTTTTAATGCTTAAGTAGACCAAAGCCCAGGAATTCACTTACCTAGGTTTTGGTTTACATTAGAGGGGCATCTCGATTTGATGTGCATGAAACCCCCATGACTGGCTATTTACTCAGCTTGATCCAAGCTACCATGGCATATAAGCAGGATCTCATCCAATCAGATGTCATGGCCGTGCAAAATTGAACATAACACCTGCCACTAGCCATCCCCTCCTGCAGCAGCCAATAGTCTCCAGTAACATAACAGAAGCCACTATCAGTCTCCAGCAACGTGGCAGCAGCCTCCAATATAGTAACAGAAGCCACTATCAGTCCCCAGTAATATGGCAGCAGCCAGCAGCCTCCAGTACAGTAACAGAAGCCACTATCAGGCTCTAGTAATGCGGCAGCAGTCTCCAGTAACATAACAGAAGCCACTCTCAGTCCCCAGTAATATAGCAGCAGCCAGCAGTCTCTAGTAAAGTAACAGAAGCCACTATTAGTCTCCACTAATATAGCAGCAGCCAGCAATCTCCAGTAATACAACAGAAGCCACTATCAATCTCCAGCAACATGGCAGCAGCCAGCAGTCTCTAATAAAATAACAGAAGTCACTATCAGTCTCCAGCAACATGGCAGCAGCCAGCAGTCTCTAGTAAAATAACAGAAGTCACTATCAGTCTCCAGCAACATGGCAGCAGCCAGCAGTCTCCAATAATACAACAGAAGCCACTATCAGTCTCCAGCAAGATGGCAGAAGCCAGAAGTCTCTAGTAACATAACAGAAGTCACTATCAGTCTCCAGCAACATGGCAGCAGCCAGCAGTCTCCAATAATACAACAGAAGCCACTATCAGTCTCCAGCAAGATGGCAGAAGCCAGAAGTATCTAGTAACATAACAGAAGCCACTATCAGTCCCCAGTAATATGGCAGCAGCCAGCAGCCTCCAGTACAGTAACAGAAGCCACTATCAGGCTCCAGTAATGCGGCAGCAGTCTCCAGTAACATAACAGAAGCCATTATCAGTCCCCAGTAATATGGCAGCAGCCAGCAATCTCTAGTAAAGTAACAGAAGCCACTATCAGTCTCCAGTAATATGGCAGCAGCCAACAGTCCCCAGTAACATAGCAACATGGCAGCAGCCAGCATTCTCCAGTAACATAAAATAAACCACTATCAGGCTCTAGCAACCTGGCAACAGCCAGCAGTCTCCAGTAAAGTAACAAAGCCACTATTAGTCCCCAGTAATACAGCAGCAGCCTCTATAGGCTCCAGTAACACACACGCTTTCTCAGAGCGTCCTGTGGTGGGTGGTAAAAGCTGGTTGTAGGTCGGATATAAATATGTATTTGGGAGGGGGGGCATAAATGCAGAGATATTCCCCGTGTGTCAGGCGCCATGTCTTCCTCCCCTATTTACCTGAAGCCAGGCCGTGGGAGCAATGCGCGCTGCGCCCTCGCGGTCCCGTTCAGCTCCTCACACAGCTCCCCTGAAGCGCAGGAGCCTCAGAACTGCGCGCGGGGTCACGCGAGACGAGGTGGAGCCAATCAGAGCCCGACTCTGCAGAACCGCGCGCTGACACACCTGAGGTAACGGGGGGGGGGGGGGAGATATTGGGGCGCAGAAAAGGCTTGGAGGGAAACAAGCAAAGAGTGTCTGGGACTGCTAGTGCGTGCAGGGGCGCCAACAAAATGGCCACAGAACAGGGGTAATTTAGCAGCATACAGAACGGTACCTGGAATTTTATGTAGCTCTAGAGATCCCTATGCATTACCTAACTTTTCAGGGTGCGTTAAATGAAGCCACGCCCCTCATTAAGGGGTGGATAGGAGTTTGTGACAGTTACAATATAAACAAATTAATCATTTATTGATGCATATCTGCATGTTACACCACAAGGGGGACAGAGGGGATTGGGATGCCTATGGGAATGGGAGGGGAGGATGCCACACTGCAGGTGAGATGGGGGGGGGGGGGGGGAGAATGCCACACTGCTATGGTGAATGAGAGGGGTGAATGCCACACTGAATGGGGAGATGGGGAAATGCCACCCTCTCTATGGGAATGGGAGGGGAGAATGCCACACTGCTATGGGGAATGAGAGGGGTGAATGCCACACTCAATGAGAAGATGGGGGGATGCCACCCTGTCTATGGGAATGGGAGGGGAGAATGCCACACTGCTATGGGGAATGAGAGGGGTGAATGCCACACTGAATGGGGAGATGGGGGAATGCCACCCTGTCTATGGGAATGGGAGGGGAGAATGCCACACTGCTATGGGGAATGAGAGGGGTGAATGCCACACTGAATGGGGAGATGGGGGAATGCCACCCTCTCTATGGGAATGGGAGGGGAGAATGCCACACTGCTATGGGGAATGAGATGGGTGAATGCCACACTGAATGGGGAGATGGGGGAATGCCACCCTGTCTATGGGAATGGGAGGGGAGAATGCCACACTGCTATGGGGAATGAGAGGGGTGAATGCCACACTGAATGGGGAGATGGGGGAATGCCACCCTCTCTATGGGAATGGGAGGGGAGAATGCCACACTGCTATGGGGAATGAGAGGGGTGAATGCCACACTGAATGGGGAGATGGGGGAATGCCACCCTGTCTATGGGAATGGGAGGGGAGGATGCCACACTGCTATGGGGAATGAGAGGGGTGAATGCCACACTGAATGAGGAGATGGGGGAATGCCACCCTGTCTATGGGAATGGGAGGGGAGAATGCCACACTGCCTATGAGATGGGGAGGATGCCACACTGCTATGGGGAATGAGAGGGGTGAATGCCACACTGAATGAGGAGATGGGGGAATGCCACCCTCTCTATGGGAATGGGAGGGGAGAATGCCACGCTGCTATGGGGAATGAGAGGGGTGAATGCCACACTGAATGAGGAGATGGGGGAATGCCACCCTCTCTATGGGAATGGGAGGGGAGAATGCCACACTGCTATGGGGAATGAGAGGGGTGAATGCCACACTGAATGGGGAGATGGGGGAATGCCACCCTCTCTATGGGAATGGGAGGGGTGAATGCCACACTGCCTATGGGAATGGGAGAATGCCACACTGCAGATGAGATGGGGGGGGTGCCACACTGCTATGGGGAATGAGAGGGGTGAATGCCACACTGAATGAGGAGATGGGGGAATGCCACCCTGTCTATGGGAATGGGAGGGGAGAATGCCACACTGCTATGGGGAGATGGGGGAATGCCACCCTGTCTATGGGAATGGGAGGGGAGAATGCCACACTGCTATGGGGAATGAGAGGGGTGAATGCCACACTGAATGGGGAGATGGGGGAATGCCACCCTGTCTATGGGAATGGGAGGGGAGAATGCCACACTGCTATGGGGAATGAGAGGGGTGAATGCCACACTGAATGGGGAGATGGGGAAATGCCACCCTCTCTATGGGAATGGGAGGGGAGAATGCCACACTGCTATGGGGAATGAGAGGGGTGAATGCCACACTGAATGAGGAGATGGGGGGAATGCCACCCTGTCTATGGGAATGGGAGGGGAGAATGCCACACTGCCTATGAGATGTGAGGGGAGAATGCCACACTGCCTATGAGACGGGGGAATGCCACACTGGCTATGGGAATGGGAGGGGAGAATGCCACACTGCCTATGAGATGGGAGGGGAGAATGCCACACTGCCTATAGGAATGGGCGGGGGGAATGCCACCCTGTCTATGAGAATGGGAGGGGAGAATGCCACACTGCCTATGAGATGGGGGAATGCCACACTGGCTATGGGAATGGGAGGGGAGAATGCCACACTGCCTATGAGATGGGGGGAATCCCACACTGCCTATGGGAATGGGAGGGGAGAATGCCACACTGCTATGGGGAATGAGAGGGGTGAATGCCACACTGAATGAGGAGATGGGGGGAATGCCACCCTGTCTATGGGAATGGGAGGGGAGAATGCCACACTGCCTATGAGACGGGGGAATGCCACACTGGCTATGGGAATGGGAGAGAAGAATGCCACACTGCCTATAGGAATGGGAGGGGGGAATGCCACACTGCCTATGGGAATGGGAGGATGCCACACTGCATATGAGATGGGGGGATGCCACACTGCTATGGGGAATGAGAGGGGTGAATGCCACACTGAATGAGGAGATGGGGGGATGCCACCCTGTCTATGGGAATGGGAGGGGAGAATGCCACACTGCTATGGGGAATGAGAGGGGTGAATGCCACACTCAATGAGAAGATGGGGGGATGCCACCCTGTCTATGGGAATGAGAGGGGTGAATGCCACACTCAATGAGGAGATGGGGAAATGCCACCCTGTCTATGGGAATGGGAGGGGAGAATTCCACACTGCTATGGGGAATGAGAGGGGTGAATGCCACACTGAATGAGGAGATGGGGGGGATGCCACCCTGTCTATGGGAATGGGAGGGGAGAATGCCACACTGCCTATGAGATGGGGGGGATAACACAGTGCCTATGGGAATGGGAGGGGGGAATGCCACACTGCCTATAGGAATGGGAGGGGGGAATGCCACACTGCCTATAGGAATGGGAGGGGGGAATGCCACACTGCCTATGGGAATGGGAGGGGAGAATGCCACTCTGCCTGTGAGATGGGGGAATGCCACACTGGCTATGGGAGGGGGGATGCCACACTGGCTATGGGAATGGGAGGGGAGACTGCCACACTAGCTATAGGAGTTGGGGATGCCACACTGCCTATGGGAGGGAGGAATGCCACACTGCCCATGGGGAATGGGAGGGGGCACTGCCACACTGCCTATGAGATAGGGGTAAATGTATCTTATAGGGTCAGTGCATCTTATTGGGTGTTTGTAAAAAAAGAAAAAAAAGCATACTTACATGAGTCTCGCGCCTGCTATCCCTGATCTGGCTCCCTGCGCACCTGACACCCGAGAGGCAGTGGCGACGCCAGAAGCCAGAGCAGTAACAGTGTTCAAGTAAGTTTCCTATTTTTTGGGGTGGGGGTAATGCCACACTGAATAAGGGGATGGGGGAATGCCACACTGCCTATATGGGGAATGGGATGGGGGGGGAAGCAACACTGCTTATGGGGAATGGGAGGGGGTGAATGCCACACTGCCTGTGGCAATGGGAGGGGAGAATGCCACACTGCCTATGAGATGGGGGGATGCCACACTGGCTATGGGAGGGGGGGATGTCACACTGCTATGGGTATGGGAGGGGAGAATGCCACACTACCTATGAGATGGGAGGAATGCCACACTGCCTATGGGAAATGGGAGGGGGGAATGCCACACTGCCTATGGCAGTGGGAGGGGAGAATGCCACACTGCCTATGAGATGGGGAAATGTCACAATGCCTATCAGAATGAGATGGGGGAATGCCACATTGCCGATGGGGAATGGTAGGGGAGAATGCCACACTGCCTATGAAATGGGGAGAATGCCACACTGGCTATGAAATGGGGAGAATGCCACACTGGCTATGAAATGGGGAGAATGCCACACTGGCTATGGGAGGGGGGGGTGCCACACTGCCTATGGAAATAGGAGGGGGGAATGCCACACGGCCCATGGGGAATGAGAGGGGGGAATGCCACACTGCCTATGAGATGGGGAAATGTCACAATGCCTATCAGAATGAGATGGGGGAATGCCACACTGCCGATGGGGAATGGTAGGGGAGAATGCCACACTGCCTATGAAATGGGGAGAATGCCACACTGGCTATGGGAGGGGGGGGGGTGCCACACTGCCTATGGAAATAGGAGGGGGGAATGCCACACGGCCCATGGGGAATGAGAGGGGGGAATGCCACACTGCCTATGAGATAGGGGTAAATGCCACAATGCCTATGGGGAATGGGAGGGGGGAATGCCACACTGCCTATGAGATAGGGGTAAATGCCACAATGCCTATGGGGAATGGGAGGGGGGAATGCCACACTGCCTATGAAATAGGGGTAAATGCCACAATGCCTAGGTGGAATGGGAGGGTGGAATGCCACGCTGCCCATGAGGAATGGAATGGGGGAATGCCACACTGCCCATTAGGAATGGAATGGGGGAATGCCACACTGCCCATGTGGAATGGGATGGGGGAATGAACACAGTCCTAGGTGTGACATTAATCTCTGTTTAGCGGTGCATGATTCTAGAGGTCATAGAGGGGTATATGGGGGTCACACACATTCCTAGGGGTGACATCAATCTTTGTTTACCTGTGTACAATTCTAGAGGTCACAGAGAGGTATATGCTTAGCTGTGTATGCTTCTACAGGTAACAGGGGTAAATGGGGTCACAACACAGTCCTAGGGGTGACAGTGGGCTATGTACACTTCTAGTGATCACAGTGGGATATATGGGGTCACACACAATCCTAGGGAAGATGGGGATCGCTGTGTGGCTATTTATGATTCTAGTGGTCTCAGGGAGGTAAATAGAGGTCACTTGCAGCCCTTAGAGTGATAGTGCTCTCTGTCTGGGGATGTTCACCTTTAGCCGTCACTAGAGGGGTACATGGGGTCACACACCATCCTGGGGGGGCGGCAATTTCTCTGTGGCTATTTAAGCTTTTAATGATCAGAAAGGAATGTTTCCACAAAGGGGAGGGGGATCACAGTGATCTCTGTATCATTTGTGGGGTTGGATGCAGCCTCTCTGTGGCTATTACTTGTTAGGATGTTGTTGGACTCATCCAAGGTTTGTCTTTCCAGAGATGGGGATTATTCCAGAGGAACCATCTTTCTGTCAACCCTGTGAATGCTTTTGTACAATTCTTGACTCTCTAGCAAGATCCGGATCCCAGTGTCCCTTTACGGATATCTCTCTATAGTCCTGTTTCTGCATACACAGCAAATGCCTGCAACCTACTTTTGTGACTGTCGCCAGACCTACCTTCCCAGGTTCCCTCTGCAATCCATGCTCTGGACAGTTTGTGCCACAAGGGCCACACTTAGCACCACTTTTGGCCATGGAAGTTTAAAAAAAATCTGAACACCACATTTCTTTATTCTGTCTCCTTAAAGCTAAGTGTGCTGCTGCTGCTTTTGGTGCAGGGTGTCCCAGTGGAGGGATTTCCTCATCCCTGCTGTACAGCAGTTAGTCTTGGCAAATCCGTGCAGCCATATGGATGCCTGCAGAGCATTCTCATCTGCCTCTCGGTTATGGGGACTCCCCTTTCTACCCCATGCTGTTAAACCCAGACCTGCCTTCTCCAGAGACGGTTGTTGCGGTGAGCCCTTGACAATGTGTCTGTTATGAAACTTAGGACTGTACCTACCTTGTACTGAGATGGTTAATGTGGGTGCCTGGTATTCTGCAGGAGAACACTGGGAGGAGGGGGTATTGGCATGTCTTCCTCGTATATTTGTGTATGGGGGTATGCTGTAAATAACATATTGAAGACATATGGGAGGGCGGATTGCAGGTTATGTATAATGGTGGTCAGGAAAGTGTATTCAGGGGGTTCACAGTGTGGGGAGGGGGAGTACACTTACCTTTGTATCTCAAAGCTACAGCCTTTCCTGAGCAGCGCAGCCCTCTTTCTCATAATTGAGGATTGGCTTTTGTCCATGTAGTTATCCACCTGGCAATCCATTGTGCCCCCGAGCTGAGGAGGGGGCCCTGGGAGGTGGGGAGGTGGCCTGGATTCAGATCCGGTAATGGGTGGCACAAGCTGACATCCTCTGTCCTGCACGATCCCAAGTCTTGTTCAGTTCAGCTGCTTGTCCTGCAGGAGAAGGAGGAGGAGGCAGCGCTATATGTGCGTGGTGCACTGCCCCCTCCCATCCATTCACACACAAAAGAGCTCTTCTTGCATTCCTGGCTGACCTGCGCTCTGCACCCTATACACTGCACTACACCTTATACTGCACTCTGCATTTTCTACACTGCATTTCACATTATACTGCACTCTGCATCCTGTACACTGCACTACACCTTATACTGCACTCTGCATTTTCTACACTGCATTTCACGTTATACTGCATCCTGTACACTGCATTTCACATTATACTGCACTCTGCCTCCTGTACACTGCACTACGCCTTATACTGCACTCTGCATCTTTTACACTGCATTTCACATTATACTGCAATCTGCATCCTGTACACTGCACTACACCTTATACTGTACTCTGCTTCTTCTACACTGCATTTCACATTATACTGCACTCTGCATCCTGTACACTGCACTACACCTTATACTGTACTCTGCATCTTTTACACTGCATTTCACATTATACTGCAATCTGCATCCTGTACACTGCACTACACCTTTTACTGTACTCTGCTTCTTCTACACTGCATTTCACATTATACTGCACTCTGCATCCTGTACACTGCACTACACCTTATACTGCACTCTGCATTTTCTACACTGCATTTCACGTTATACTGCATCCTGTACACTGCACTACACCTTATACTGTACTCTGCTTCTTCTACACTGCATTTCACATTATACTGCACTCTGCCTCCTGTACACTGCACTACGCCTTATACTGCACTCTGCATCTTTTACACTGCATTTCACATTATACTGCAATCTGCATCCTGTACACTGCACCACACCTTATACTGTACTCTGCTTCTTCTACACTGCATTTCACATTATACTGCACTCTGCATCCTGTACACTGCACTACACCTTATACTGTACTCTGCATCTTTTACACTGCATTTCACATTATACTGCAATCTGCATCCTGTACACTGCACTACACCTTTTACTGTACTCTGCTTCTTCTACACTGCATTTCACATTATACTGCACTCTGCATCCTGTACACTGCACTACACCTTATACTGCACTCTGCATTTTCTACACTGCATTTCACGTTATACTGCATCCTGTACACTGCACTACACCTTATACTGTACTCTGCTTCTTCTACACTGCATTTCACATTATACTGCACTCTGCCTCCTGTACACTGCACTACGCCTTATACTGCACTCTGCATCTTTTACACTGCATTTCACATTATACTGCACTCTGCATCCTGTACACTGCACTACACCTTATACTGTACTCTGCATCTTTTACACTGCATTTCACATTATACTGCACTCTGCATCCTGTACACTGCACTACACCTTATACTGTACTCTGCATCTTTTACACTGCATTTCACATTATACTGCACTCTGCATCCTGTACACTGCACTACACCTTATTTTGCACTCTGCATCTTCTACACTGCATTTCACGTTATACTGCATTTCACATTATACTGCACTTTGCATCCTGTACACTGCATTTCACATTATACTACACTCTGCCTCCTGTACACTGCACTACACCTTATACTGCACTCTGCCTCCTGTACACTGCACTACACCCTATGCTGCACTCTGCATTCTTTACACTGCATTCCACATTATACTGCACTCTGCATCCTGTACACTGCACTACACCTTATACTGCACTCTGCATTCTTTATACTGCATTCCACATTATACTGCACTCTGCATCTTCTACACTGCATTTCACATTATACTGCACTCTGCATCCTGTACACTGCACTACACCTTATACTGCACTCTGCATCCTGTACACTGCACTACACCTTATACTGCACTCTACATCCTATACACTGCACTACACCTTATACTGCACTCTGCATCTTCTACACTGCATTTCACATTATACCACACTCTGCCTCCTGTACACTGCACTACACCTTATACTGCACTCTGCATCCTGTACACTGCACTACACCTTATACTGCACTCTGCATCTTCTACACTGCATTTCACATTATACCACACTCTGCCTCCTGTACACTGCACTACACCTTATACTGCACTCTGCATCCTGTACACTGCACTACACCTTATACTGCACTCTGCATCCTGTACACTGCACTACACCTTATACTGCACTCTGCATCCTGTACACTGCACTACACCTTATACTGCACTCTACATCCTATACACTGCACTACACCTTATACTGCACTCTGCATCTTCTACACTGCATTTCACATTATACCACACTCTGCCTCCTGTACACTGCACTACACCTTATACTGCACTCTGCATCCTGTACACTGCACTACACCCTATGCTGCACTCTGCATTCTTTACACTGCATTCCACATTATACTGCACTCTGCCTCCTGTACACTGCACTACACCTTATACTGCACTCTGCATTCTTTATACTGCATTCCACATTATACTGCACTCTGCCTCCTGTACACTGCACTACACCTTATACTGCACTCTGCATTCTTTATACTGCATTCCACATTATACTGCACTCTGCATTCTTTATACTGCATTCCACATTATACTGCACTCTGCATCTTCTACACTGCATTTCACATTATACTGCACTCTGCATTCTTTATACTGCATTCCACATTATACTGCACTCTGCATTCTTTATACTGCATTCCACATTATACTGCACTCTGCATCCTGTACACTGCACTACACCTTATACTGCACTCTGCCTCCTGTACACTGCACTACACCTTATACTGCACTCTGCATTCTTTATACTGCATTCCACATTATACTGCACTCTGCATCCTGTACACTGCACTACACCTTATACTGCACTCTGCATTCTTTATACTGCATTCCACATTATACTGCACTCTGCCTCCTGTACACTGCACTCCACATTATACTGCACTCTGCATCCTGTACACTGCACTACACCTTATACTGCACTCTGCCTCCTGTACACTGCACTACACCTTATACTGCACTCTGCCTCCTGTACACTGCACTACACCTTATACTGCACTCTGCCTCCTGTACACTGCACTACACCTTATACTGCACTCTGCATCCTGTACACTGCACTACACCTTATACTGCACTCTGCCTCCTGTACACTGCACTACACCTTATACTGCACTCTGCATTCTTTATACTGCATTCCACATTATACTGCACTCTGCCTCCTGTACACTGCACTACACCTTATACTGCACTCTGCATCCTGTACACTGCACTACACCTTATACTGCACTCTGCATTCTTTATACTGCATTCCACATTATACTGCACTCTGCCTCCTGTACACTGCACTACACCTTATACTGCACTCTGCATCCTGTACACTGCACTACACCCTATGCTGCACTCTGCATCCTGTACACTGCACTACACCTTATACTGCACTCTGCCTCCTGTACACTGCACTACACCTTATACTGCACTCTGCATTCTTTATACTGCATTCCACATTATACTGCACTCTGCCTCCTGTACACTGCACTACACCTTATACTGCACTCTGCATTCTTTATACTGCATTCCACATTATACTGCATTTCACATTATACTGCACTCTGCATTCTTTATACTGCATTCCACATTATACTGCACTCTGCATCCTGTACACTGCACTACACCTTATACTGCACTCTGCCTCCTGTACACTGCACTACACCTTATACTGCACTCTGCATTCTTTATACTGCATTCCACATTATACTGCACTCTGCCTCCTGTACACTGCACTACACCTTATACTGCACTCTGCATTCTTTATACTGCATTCCACATTATACTGCACTCTGCATCTTCTACACTGCATTTCACATTATACTGCACTCTGCATTCTTTATACTGCATTCCACATTATACTGCACTCTGCATCCTGTACACTGCACTACACCTTATACTGCACTCTGCATCCTGTACACTGCACTACACCTTATACTGCACTCTGCATCCTGTACACTGCACTACACCTTATACTGCACTCTGCATCCTGTACACTGCACTACACCTTATACTGCACTCTGCATCCTGTACACTGCACTACACCTTATACTGCACTCTACATCCTATACACTGCACTACACCTTATACTGCACTCTGCATCTTCTACACTGCATTTCACATTATACCACACTCTGCCTCCTGTACACTGCACTACACCTTATACTGCACTCTGCATCCTGTACACTGCACTACACCTTATTTTGCACTCTGCATCTTCTACACTGCATTTCACGTTATACTGCATTTCACATTATACTGCACTTTGCATCCTGTACACTGCATTTCACATTATACTACACTCTGCCTCCTGTACACTGCACTACACCTTATACTGCACTCTGCATCCTGTACACTGCACTACACCCTATGCTGCACTCTGCATTCTTTACACTGCATTCCACATTATACTGCACTCTGCCTCCTGTACACTGCACTACACCTTATACTGCACTCTGCATTCTTTATACTGCATTCCACATTATACTGCACTCTGCCTCCTGTACACTGCACTACACCTTATACTGCACTCTGCATTCTTTATACTGCATTCCACATTATACTGCACTCTGCATTCTTTATACTGCATTCCACATTATACTGCACTCTGCATCTTCTACACTGCATTTCACATTATACTGCACTCTGCATTCTTTATACTGCATTCCACATTATACTGCACTCTGCATTCTTTATACTGCATTCCACATTATACTGCACTCTGCATCCTGTACACTGCACTACACCTTATACTGCACTCTGCCTCCTGTACACTGCACTACACCTTATACTGCACTCTGCATTCTTTATACTGCATTCCACATTATACTGCACTCTGCATCCTGTACACTGCACTACACCTTATACTGCACTCTGCATTCTTTATACTGCATTCCACATTATACTGCACTCTGCCTCCTGTACACTGCACTCCACATTATACTGCACTCTGCATCCTGTACACTGCACTACACCTTATACTGCACTCTGCCTCCTGTACACTGCACTACACCTTATACTGCACTCTGCCTCCTGTACACTGCACTACACCTTATACTGCACTCTGCATCCTGTACACTGCACTACACCTTATACTGCACTCTGCATTCTTTATACTGCATTCCACATTATACTGCACTCTGCCTCCTGTACACTGCACTACACCTTATACTGCACTCTGCATTCTTTATACTGCATTCCACATTATACTGCACTCTGCCTCCTGTACACTGCACTACACCTTATACTGCACTCTGCATCCTGTACACTGCACTACACCTTATACTGCACTCTGCATCCTGTACACTGCACTACACCTTATACTGCACTCTGCATTCTTTATACTGCATTCCACATTATACTGCACTCTGCATCCTGTACACTGCACTACGCCTTATACTGCACTCTGCATTCTTTATACTGCATTCCACATTATACTGCACTCTGCATCCTGTACACTGCACTACACCTTATACTGCACTCTGCCTCCTGTACACTGCACTACACCTTATACTGCACTCTGCATTCTTTATACTGCATTCCACATTATACTGCACTCTGCATCCTGTACACTGCACTACACCTTATACTGCACTCTGCATTCTTTATACTGCATTCCACATTATACTGCACTCTGCCTCCTGTACACTGCACTCCACATTATACTGCACTCTGCATCCTGTACACTGCACTACACCTTATACTGCACTCTGCCTCCTGTACACTGCACTACACCTTATACTGCACTCTGCCTCCTGTACACTGCACTACACCTTATACTGCACTCTGCATCCTGTACACTGCACTACACCTTATACTGCACTCTGCATTCTTTATACTGCATTCCACATTATACTGCACTCTGCCTCCTGTACACTGCACTACACCTTATACTGCACTCTGCATTCTTTATACTGCATTCCACATTATACTGCACTCTGCCTCCTGTACACTGCACTACACCTTATACTGCACTCTGCATCCTGTACACTGCACTACACCTTATACTGCACTCTGCATCCTGTACACTGCACTACACCTTATACTGCACTCTGCATTCTTTATACTGCATTCCACATTATACTGCACTCTGCCTCCTGTACACTGCACTACACCTTATACTGCACTCTGCATCCTGTACACTGCACTACACCCTATGCTGCACTCTGCATCCTGTACACTGCACTACACCTTATACTGCACTCTGCCTCCTGTACACTGCACTACACCTTATACTGCACTCTGCATTCTTTATACTGCATTCCACATTATACTGCACTCTGCCTCCTGTACACTGCACTACACCTTATACTGCACTCTGCATTCTTTATACTGCATTCCACATTATACTGCATTTCACATTATACTGCACTCTGCATTCTTTATACTGCATTCCACATTATACTGCACTCTGCATCCTGTACACTGCACTACACCTTATACTGCACTCTGCCTCCTGTACACTGCACTACACCTTATACTGCACTCTGCATTCTTTATACTGCATTCCACATTATACTGCACTCTGCCTCCTGTACACTGCACTACACCTTATACTGCACTCTGCATTCTTTATACTGCATTCCACATTATACTGCACTCTGCATCTTCTACACTGCATTTCACATTATACTGCACTCTGCATTCTTTATACTGCATTCCACATTATACTGCACTCTGCATCCTGTACACTGCACTACACCTTATACTGCACTCTGCATCCTGTACACTGCACTACACCTTATACTGCACTCTGCATCCTGTACACTGCACTACACCTTATACTGCACTCTGCATCCTGTACACTGCACTACACCTTATACTGCACTCTGCATCCTGTACACTGCACTACACCTTATACTGCACTCTACATCCTATACACTGCACTACACCTTATACTGCACTCTGCATCTTCTACACTGCATTTCACATTATACCACACTCTGCCTCCTGTACACTGCACTACACCTTATACTGCACTCTGCATCCTGTACACTGCACTACACCTTATTTTGCACTCTGCATCTTCTACACTGCATATCACGTTATACTGCATTTCACATTATACTGCACTTTGCATCCTGTACACTGCATTTCACATTATACTACACTCTGCCTCCTGTACACTGCACTACACCTTATACTGCACTCTGCATCCTGTACACTGCACTACACCCTATGCTGCACTCTGCATTCTTTACACTGCATTCCACATTATACTGCACTCTGCCTCCTGTACACTGCACTACACCTTATACTGCACTCTGCATTCTTTATACTGCATTCCACATTATACTGCACTCTGCCTCCTGTACACTGCACTACACCTTATACTGCACTCTGCATTCTTTATACTGCATTCCACATTATACTGCACTCTGCCTCCTGTACACTGCACTACACCTTATACTGCACTCTGCATTCTTTATACTGCATTCCACATTATACTGCACTCTGCATTCTTTATACTGCATTCCACATTATACTGCACTCTGCATCTTCTACACTGCATTTCACATTATACTGCACTCTGCATTCTTTATACTGCATTCCACATTATACTGCACTCTGCATTCTTTATACTGCATTCCACATTATACTGCACTCTGCATCCTGTACACTGCACTACACCTTATACTGCACTCTGCCTCCTGTACACTGCACTACACCTTATACTGCACTCTGCATTCTTTATACTGCATTCCACATTATACTGCACTCTGCATCCTGTACACTGCACTACACCTTATACTGCACTCTGCATTCTTTATACTGCATTCCACATTATACTGCACTCTGCCTCCTGTACACTGCACTCCACATTATACTGCACTCTGCATCCTGTACACTGCACTACACCTTATACTGCACTCTGCCTCCTGTACACTGCACTACACCTTATACTGCACTCTGCCTCCTGTACACTGCACTACACCTTATACTGCACTCTGCATCCTGTACACTGCACTACACCTTATACTGCACTCTGCATTCTTTATACTGCATTCCACATTATACTGCACTCTGCCTCCTGTACACTGCACTACACCTTATACTGCACTCTGCATCCTGTACACTGCACTACACCTTATACTGCACTCTGCATTCTTTATACTGCATTCCACATTATACTGCACTCTGCCTCCTGTACACTGCACTACACCTTATACTGCACTCTGCATCCTGTACACTGCACTACACCCTATGCTGCACTCTGCATCCTGTACACTGCACTACACCTTATACTGCACTCTGCCTCCTGTACACTGCACTACACCTTATACTGCACTCTGCATTCTTTATACTGCATTCCACATTATACTGCACTCTGCCTCCTGTACACTGCACTACACCTTATACTGCACTCTGCATTCTTTATACTGCATTCCACATTATACTGCATTTCACATTATACTGCACTCTGCATTCTTTATACTGCATTCCACATTATACTGCACTCTGCATCCTGTACACTGCACTACACCTTATACTGCACTCTGCCTCCTGTACACTGCACTACACCTTATACTGCACTCTGCATTCTTTATACTGCATTCCACATTATACTGCACTCTGCATCTTCTACACTGCATTTCACATTATACTGCACTCTGCATTCTTTATACTGCATTCCACATTATACTGCACTCTGCATCCTGTACACTGCACTACACCTTATACTGCACTCTGCATCCTGTACACTGCACTACACCTTATACTGCACTCTGCATCTTCTACACTGCATTTCACATTATACCACACTCTGCCTCCTGTACACTGCACTACACCTTATACTGCACTCTGCATTCTTTACACTGCATTTCAAATTATACTTCACCCTGTGCATTGCACTACATCTTATACTGCACTCTGCATCCTCTACACTGCATACCTCCCAAGTGTCCCTGATTTGGAGGGACTGTCCCTCTTTTTGGCCAATGTCCGCCTGTCCCTCGTCGTTCTCATTTGTCCCTCTTTAAGGTTTAACCTGCAGATCTGCATTAATAAATAATTAATCTGCCTATTTTAAGTATTATATTGTTTTAACTGTTACTACAACTTATACTGTACTCTGCATCCTTTACACTGCAAATTACCTTACACTGCACTTTGCAATCCTCTACACTGCATTTCACCTTACACTGCACTTTCCCTACGCTACACTGTACTTTTCATTATCTACACTTATTTCCCCTTATACTTCATGCTGTCTCCTGCACACCGAACTATATTCCATATGCTGTACTATGCATGCATTATTCCATATAGTGTTCTTTGCCTATTGTACACTGCACCTACTACCATGTATACACACCCCTTTATGTCATGTACTATTGCTCATGTGCAGCATTATATAAGGGCTGATTCAGTACCTGAGAAAATTATTTGCCTTGTGTTTTTTTGCCAGAAAAACATTTTTAAATGATTTGATGATAACTCACAAAAAAGTGAGAAAAAAATCTCACAGTGCTGAATCAACTTTATACTCTGCCTGGTGCACCTTGCACGTAACATATATTCTGCTCGTTGCATCGCCCTGTATTCAGGCTTTCCTCTCTGTCTGACATTCTGTTCTTGGGTCCCAACACTCCCCCGCTCCGCGCTTGTTAGCACCTTGTACTGCCCTGCACTGAATGTGCTGCCCTGTGCATGGCATAGTCTGTAGAGCTAGACAGGAGGGGGGCGGGAAGGCATTTTTCCAGTAGGATATCTTCCGGGTGGAAAACATCTTAATGTTTATAGAAAGGATTTAGTCTTGGCAACTATCCTGACATTATAAAAAATGTATACACATAGACACGCGCTTCCAGATTTTTTTTTATTTATAAGGTCAGGATACAGGATGTGATTAGATCCCCCAGCCCTACTGCACTGTGTATTGTGTTTTTCTAGTTGCCTCTGGGTTCCAGTCATGGGGGTTAATATTTGTTCTGACACAATAACCTTCCAAATTTATTTCACACTTTAGAGGTTTGGTTTGTCTTCACTGGCAGCAATAATGTGAGAGATTACATACAGCGGCAGAGGGATTATCTAGTAATGAGGGTGGGTGAGGGATTAGGCCATGAAAGACAGTGGCACAGAGATTGGCTGATATTACAGATGGTGGAAGTGGGACTGGTGATGTAAGAGATAGACAGAAAGGATGGACGCACGATGTGATAGATAAGGGTCGATGGTAGAGGTGTTAACCAATGCGATACTTGGAGGCAGTGGGATTGGCTGATGTGAGAGATTAGGAATGCCAACAGAGGAAAGATCAATGTGACAAATAGAGACAGAGCCAGTCTCTATTTAGAGTAGCCAGTTTAAATGATAGTGGCAGAGGGATAGGGCAACATTAAAGATAAGGGGGGTTATCCAACATGAGTGATGAGAAAAGCGAGGTATTGCCTGATGTGGGAGATGGTGGTAGAGGGATTGGATGATGTTAAAGATGAGAGACAGTGGCAGATAAGTTGGACAGTGTGAGATATGGCAGCAGAAGGATGGAAGACAGCGCTAGATAATTTGGCCAGTGTGAGATATGGCAGCAGAGGCATTAGAGACAACTGCCGATGTATTAAATTATTTCCAAAAATATTGGCAGAGGGATTGGCTGCTGTAAAAGATGGCAGCAGAGGGATTGGCTAATGTGAAAGATGATGGCAAGTGGAGTGGCGGATGTTAAATATGATGGAAAATGAATTATCTAACATGAGAGAAGATAAGGGATTGGCTGCTATGAGAGATGGCGACAGAGGGCATTGGTCTATGAGAGATGATGGCAGAGGCGCTATTCAACAAAAGAGACTTTTGGTCAGTGTAAGGGGCAATCTCAATGAGATTGTGGCAGAGGGAATGTTCAGGATTGCGGCAGATAGATTGATGAAAGATAATGGCAAACAACACAAGGGATAAGAGTTGACGAGTTGGGCAATGCGAGAAGTGGAAGCAGAGGAATTGGCCAGTGTGATCGATAAGAGGCAATGGCAGTGGGATTGGCCAATGTGATAGATGGCAGCAGATGGATTGCTGATGTGAGAGACAAGCGAAAGGAGCAGAGGGATTTGGGGGTGGGTTGTAGATATGTACATATGAGGGGTGAAAGTGAAATATAAATGCTATACTTTTCAGCACCTGTATTCAAATTCTTGTAGCATGGCATGGTGGGCGGCAGATGGCTGTTACGCAGCCAGTTATTAGAGATCACAATATTCGCTGGTTGAAGAACAATTCATGTAGAAAAGTCAATTTTCCGGCTGTCAGGCAGCTATGACTATTCTGTCACCTGGTGAGGCTCATGCAGCAAAGATCTGCCACCAGAAACATGCCCAGAATTCTGAGAGCCAGCACCAGACTAGACCCCCTCCATGTGCCGGTGCTGAGGAAGCCACCAATATTACATTCCAATGATCATCATGCTATAACTTACTCCCAGCATAACTGGCAAGTTCTATTCTGGGAGCAGAGCCAACCAACGTGTTCCAGATAACCGCCAGATTCGCTCATGGTTGCAGTCTATATAGTCATGCTGGGTATAATTATTTATATAATTCATTTAGCACCACCTTGATTTGTAGCACTGTACAAGGAATAATTATAGACAAGGTAAAAATACAGCACAGAGACCATTACAAACTAGATGTTGCAAGGTTTAGACCAATTTTAAGAGAACAAGTGATAATAGGAAAGAGAGCTCTGCCCTTACGAGTTTACAGTGTAGTCTATGAATTTATGGCATTTTTAGGGAAAGGGACAGAGTAGATATCTTTTCTGGCCTTGCTGGAAGTTTGGAGCAGATTCTGAACAGTCTGAATAGGAAAGAATGGGACCAGTCCACTCACTACATAATCTATCTGTACCTATAAATCTAGGCAATCTGATTGCAGTGGCTGGCACCAGCTTCCAGATGACTTCATTACCCTGACAGCTTTTACTGCCTGGGCTCTTGGAAATCAGCCGACATCATCATCTTGCTGGCTTTTACAGTCTTGGTTCTCAGAGATCACATGACCTTATCAGCTTTCACTTTCTAATCATATCATATGATCATATGATCTCAAAACCCTGCCCTTCATATTGGCTTTTGCTGGAGAGCAGGCTTAAAGTTTTTCTTTTTCAGCCCTAAGGATACATTAGCAAATGGTATAATATGAAACAAATGTGCAGTATGCACGGATGGAAAGGGCCCTGCTGGGAATCTGCAGTGTGGGTGTTCAGTTTAGTGAATCTGTTATCAGAGCATATTTAGAGGAGCCACTATTTGACCATTTAACTCCTGCAAGCACCATATGTTGCTGCTGCTGAGCTCAATAGGTGTCGCATATGGAGACAACATGACCCATTTTCAGAAGTCAGTTAAGGAAAGTTTTCTGGTTTCCACAACAACAAGGGCAACTAGTGAGAATAACTGCCAAGAACTCGGCCTGTCTCTGCACAATTTCAACTTTATTGTATGACAGTCCAATCAAATGTGTACACAGGCTGCTTTCTGAAATGATCGCCAGGTTCATTGTGTATCATTTAAGAAAGCAAAGATGGAGAGCCTTTTTTAGATCCAGGAGATGAGGTTGGTTTCAAGAATGAGAAACTCTACTTTTGATTAAAGAGGTTCTTTTGCATGTGTATAGTCTTCTGAATTGAGTTTAGACAGAGCATCAAGGTTTAGCATTATATCTGCATGGTCAGTAAGTAATATGAAAACTGAGGCAGAAAATATGCAATACATGACTTGGGTTTGGTACATTTGTACATCTGATCTGTAAGTATCAGAATAGATAATGATAATGTGCTTATATGACCAATGTATGCTTGTGTATACAAAGGAATATTTGCTCTGCTTTTAACCCATATGTGCAACAGACAACTACACACTAGTAAACACTGTAAGGGGCAGTGAGTGCAAACATGTGCCCTGGTCACAATGCCAATTCCTTACATTTAGGCCATGACTGCCCCTCACTGCAGCAGGGTTTGATTGAGAGTAGATCTGTCCTGTCCTGCTAAATGAGGGATTTTGTTAAGATTAGTAAAACCCCAGCCCATAATACAGCTACAGTCTCCAATGCACTATACTATAGGGAGCACTTTCATATGTTTCCTGGCAGCTGCAATGAAATCTTGATGATTCAAGAAGGATCCAGTGATGCAAGATCGTATGCGCCTTTGGCAGTTCATTTTCATCTTTTTTTCTTAACACGCTTCATGTGACCCTGTTGACTATTTGCAATGAATTATTTGATAGTTCTGTGATCACACCCTTATAGCATTGCAATTTAAAGCATGCTGCATCCCTTTGAAAGACATTCAACGAGCAGGCTGATTTATCACTAACGCCAGGTAGTGACAGATGAGCATCTGTAGCAGGCATTTTCAGAGCGCCCGCTAGTAGTCACTGTGATGAGTCTCTATTTGACCAGTACAGCGCTGTATGGGAGCGCATGTTAGCGACAGTGCGACCGACTCACAACATATTCATTATAAAAACATCCTCACAAAACTCCGGCGCTGAAAAATGCTTCTCTGAAGCCCAGAGTGGCGGGGGCTGTTTGTTTAAAGTCTGTTTTTCAGCATGTATCCACCAGTAACAAAGCGAAAACGTATGGAATTACATTGTAATAACATTGTAACATGAACACTTTAATGCCAAACCTGTAATGTCATTTCTGCAGAAATATATAAAACATGAGGAGGTCACAACATTATTTGAGATTTAAAAAAAAAATAAAAAACCCTGTTTAAAAGGAAGAAATGAACGTCCATTGAAATGTATGGGAGAGCGACAGGTAACGAGAGGTAATATCTGGTACTGTGCAAGGCTGAACGCCGGCGCTGTACGCGGAGGCTGGAATGATGATGAATCGGACACTACATGGCGTTATCCTAGTCGCTCCACATATTCTGCTTCATAAATGTGTAATTGCGTGCCGTGTCTGGCGTTCACCTGTCGCTACCTGTCATTTACAAGGCACTACCTGGCGCTATCCCTTCATGAATAAGGGCCAATGTTTTACTTTTCAGGGTCACTTACATCTTTTATTGCTCCATTTTGGTTGAGAAAAACAAGCTGCCTAATAATTATGCACAACTAGATGTAGGCCTCGATTCAATAAAGGTAGAAAAAAATTCTCATGGTAGTAAAAAATTCAATTAATGAAAAAAAGCCTGAGAATGTCACTGTTGCTGAATCACCAGATAAATAGATAATGAAAATCAATGGCAGCTTTTACTACAGTGTAAACAGGAGTAAACAGTTCTCTAATATTCTTAAGAGTAAAAAAGTGCCAGTGACTTTCATTGTTTTCTTAGCTGGTGATTCAGCAACAGTGACATTCTCAGGCTTTTTTCCCATGAATTGAATCTTTTACTACCATGAGAATTTTTTTCTACCTTTAGTGAATCGAGGCCTATATCTAGTTGTGCATAATTATTAGGCAGCTTGTTTTCCTCAACCAAAATGGAGCAATAAAAGATGTAAGTGACCCTGAAAAGTAAAACATTGGCCCTTATTCATGAAGGGATAGCGCCAGGTAGTGCCTTGTAAATGACAGGTAGCGACAGGTGAACGCCGGACACGGCACGCAATTACACATTTATGAAGCAGAATATGTGGAGCGACTGGGATAATGCCATGCCATGCATGAGTGCATGGGTGCATGCATGTTTGGGAGTGAAGGGTGCATGCTTGTGTTTAGGAGTTCGGGTTTGGAAGTTCAGGGTGCATGCATATGTTTGGGAACGCAAGAGTGCGTGCATGTGCTTGGGAGTGCAAAGGTGCATGCATGTGTTTGAGGATGTGGGGGTGCGCGGTGTGTTTGGGAGTACGGGTCTAGGCGTCCATTGTTGTCAAGCGAGAGGGAAGGAGCACAGCCAGGGTGTCTGAAGCAGGATTTAGTGCTTTTACAGACCCCGACCATTATGCTGATTATTATGCAGCATCACAGCTCCAAGGGCCACGCCCAGAAGAGAATTCAAAAGCTGAACCTGTAAACCTCTATATCTCTGGTATTTCTTCTTCAATGTAAAAACACACAGTGCCAAACGTAGCCCCAAACAATGGTGTAACAGTTACCTTTGTCTTTAATAGCACTTTAATGTAGCTCAGTGGTAACCATACAATACAAACCCAGGTCATTATACATGGTAGCGAAGCAGCAAATAATGTGTAACAGGCACCAGGAATCGGGGAACAAGAAAGAGGCCACTGTGCTGGTGACTGACTTTCCTGAAAACTGACATTGTGCCATAAATGCCCAAATCCAGAGGGGAGAAATATTACTGACTTTAACACATTTCATTTACCCAAAGTGCAGTTTAGCTTTCTTCCAAAAGCGTCTTCATGCAGTGACATTATTTGCTCCACCAGCCGCTGCTGGTATATTGAAGGCTGTTCCTGACGGCAGGCTGATTCATTACTAACGCAGGTAGCGACAGATGAGCGTCTGTAGAGCGGATTTCAGAGCGACCGCTAGTAGTTGCTGTGCTCGTCCATGGATCATTGCTTCAGAGCGCCTCACGGGCGAACGGTAGCTCCAGCTCAGTGCGACCGACTCACACCACATTCATCAAAAAAACAGCCTCAAACAGCGCCAGCGCCCAAAATCGGGTCGATGTAGCCCATAGCGCCAGAGGCTGTGTGATTAAAGGCTGTTCTTGAACATGTATCCACTAGTAACAAAGCGAAAACACATGGAATGACATTGTTATTACATTGGAACATGATCACTTTAATACCAGACATGTAAGGATAATTCTGCATAAAATTATTATTAATCCAAAGTTTTCAAAAATGTCATTTTCTAGGCCAGGATACATGTCAGAAAGTTTTGAGATTTTATTTAAAAAAAAATTTGGGATCAGGAAAGGGATTTAAGGATCGTCCATAGAAATGTATGGGAGAGCGCCAGGTAGCGAGAGGTAATACGTGGCGCTCTGCAAGGCTGAATGCTGGCGCTGTACGCTGAGCCTGGGATAATGATGAATCGTACGCTACATGTTGTTGTTCCAGTCGCTCACCAGATTCGGCTTCATAAATGTGTAATTGCGTGCCGTGTCCGGCGTTCACCTGCCGCTACCTGGCGCTTACAAGGCACTACCTGGCGCTAGAGCTTCATGAATAAGGCCCTTAGTTTCTGTAGATCCCCGGTTTTTGCCCTGCAGCAGGTGACCATGGCTCCCTTTTGTAACCTATAGCAACCTTCTTGCCAGAATGGATTATATGCACATTCTTGGGTTATTAAAGTATTAGCCAAACAGCAATTATAAGGCAGCCAGAAGCCCACTAGATGCTTGTCCCAAGTGTCTCTACTACATTTCCTGCAGCGCCAGGTAGAAGCCAAAGCAGGATTCCAAAGTTTGCCCTCCCTTCAATTCTATTCCCCTAGGCCCACACAACAAAAGTGTTCCTACAGCCACTTTGTTGCTATTCTGAGCTCAAGTGACCACGGCAGCCTACAGTGATCTAACTGCTGCCTCTGACCACAGAAGAGCATGGTCATAGCTCATAAAGCTGCCCCATGACACACCCTTCCCAGCAAAGCCACAACCCCTAAATTAAATCGAAGAAAGCAGCTTTGCATAGAACAGATAAGGTATTTACATATAACTGGAGCTTTTGACATTATTCAGAATGTCTTATTTTACACTGTTCCCAAGGGGGGATAAGGTGGGAGGAAGTTCGTTTGTGCCTGGACAGGGACTTTAATAATTGGCATTGTGGTTCCGTTATTCTGCCATGGCAGGTCCCCTTTGAAAGATGGTGACTTTATTGTTGTTACTGGAGGCCACTGCCCAAGATACACATCACCTGCCATATGTAACTTAGCACATGTCTAAGGCCCACACAGTTGGTGCAGAGTTGGCATGGTGACCTTTGTGTCACTTTTATGGCAGCGACAGGCGACGGATCATAAAGCCGACTTATAAAATAATGGAGAGGCCCCCTCCTTTCCAATTCCATTAATTCATCCCTAGCGGCAGACTGATAATAGGAACAAGTTTCAAAATATTCCACCTGCCAGAAGTTTATATCAACTTTCATATTATCCTGACCCTCTTGTACTTTGCTGCAGAATATGCTGGTGGCACCGCTCATGGCGCTACTGAATATGCTGGTGATACAAGATGCAATGCGACAGTTGTGTCTTGCGTATTCAGCCTGTGATTGTCTAAAGCGAGGTTTTCAGCTCTGTCCTCCAGGGTCAGAAACAGGTCACATGTGGATCGCTGCATGGGTGCATTCACAATAAAACGTGCCCCTACAACCTAGGTCAGGCCTAGTAGTGCGTAATGGCGTGCTCTTGATTGTGAAAGCAATTGGGGGCATGCCCATTTCAGGCCTCCTGGCATTCTAATCGCACTATGTGCACAAACATTCCTGCATCCTGGAAAAAATGGGGATCATATGGCAGGCAATAGGCAATATGGTTGCAGTTCCCTCTATGGCTCATCTGATGTTCAGCTCACTTTACCCCTTAAATTCAGTATGTCCCTTCTAAAGTACGTTCCCAGTAGGCCTCTTCTAATGCACATGCACATATTCTCTTGCACTTTTGTCTAGTTCCAGGTTGGCAGCTGATACTCATATTAAACACCCCAGCTTACGGGCTACATCTCTGAAGTGATTTGGCCTATTGTGTATTCACTTGGCTTTGTGGTCATTTCTAGTATGAGGTCACCAGGAAGTTTGCAAAATGAAAGAAGGCATAATGAACAAAAATTCACAGTAGCCGATCATAGTCTGGCTTTTGTTGTCCTGGATGATCCAGGTGCAACATGACAAGCAAGTACATTTATTTTTAATACATGTATTTTTTCCATATGATAGATGTGAAGGTCCTGGAAGCTTTTTTTTTCTAAACATAAATTTAACCTTCTGATCTGTCACAGCGCTTGCTGCTCCCTACAGGACACATTAATGAACTGCTGCACACAGGATGTGCACAGTTTTTTTCTTAGACAAAATAGTTTACAGTTTGGTGAGACATAAATGGACCAAAACCCATGGCCGACAGCCCAGGGCCGCTTGATTCCCCCTCTCACCCAGAATCGGCGCTGTGTGAAACCCCCCAGGTCTCCTGGTAAACTCTCCTTCTCCCTCGATCCAATGGCACATGCGCAAGCAGAGGCCGCCTCCTGCTATACCTTTAGCAGGGAGCGGGCCAGCGCCAGGCATTTGTGAATGGCTGGCACAGGCACGCTCCCTGTTAGCGGGTAGAGGGGATGCGGCTGCTGGTGCGCTCTGGTCTGCTCGGCTAGACTTGGCTTGAATCGAGTCTTAGACAAATTGACATGGGTGGAGCCGAGGGCGCCAATTGGAACGAGAGGCCACGCATGCAACGTTGGACCGGGGAAAGGGGACTAAGTGACCTGGGGGGTTGCAAAACAAAACCCAGGATAGTCAAAATACTGGGTTTTGGTCTATTAAAGGGCACCAGTGAAAAAAGGAACACTTAGTTACTTTTAAGTCCATCCTACTACAAACAACCTACAACAGTCCTAAACACTACTGGCAGCCCTGTGCTAAACGAGAGCCAGGTCTTTATAATGGGAGACCAAGAAACAGCTGCACACTGTTGTAAAGTACACCTGTTGATGGAGATGCAGCTGCTGCCCAAGACCAGATCACAGAATAGAATTGTTATGGAGGCTCTCGCAAGGGAACTTGTTGGGCTATCTAATGTTTGCACATACTCCTAGGTTTCACAATGGGCATTCATATTGGCAAGAGAAATGTTGGAAACTGAATCCCTAAGGTAGAAGAACATAACAGAAGAGGCAAACTGACTGAATTAGTGTTCTCCCAGGGGGCTAAACACCAACCTCATGTAATTTAATCGGCCTAGTGATACCAGCTATGTATACACTGTTATTATACAGTGTTGTTTTATATGGTGTATTTTTATTCAATAAACATATACTATATCTTTAAGAGTATTTTGTGGGTGTAGGAGGTTTTGACCTGACTAGTGAGGTGTTATCCCACTTTAAGAATATGCAGTAGGATGATAGAGGAGGTCTCAAGTATCTGGTATAACAGTATCTTAAAAGAGGTAACTTGGCCGTCCTAGAGCAGCAGCTGCACCAACACAAATAGAGTCCCTAAAATAAAAAAGGTAAGTACTATAATGTACTCTCTTTCATTTGCTTAGTAACCTACCCTTATTCACTCACATAATGAATGGCCTGAAGCAGTCCCAAGACACACCCAAAGAAACTAGGCACTGGACCCAAACAGCAGCTGTCTTAACTGTTAGAACTACTGTAGCCTTGGCTGGCATCAACTTGGATAATGTATGAACAGAGGACCAACTCAATTCCTTGTGGACCTAACGTTAAGAAGCTAGGTGACAAAAATCCCATGATGAGCGTACATGGTGAACCGTGACCCTAAAAGACAGCTCCTTACTCTTCATCTCTTACAACTTAGTCACAGCCTGAAAAAGACACTTGTGGTCAATGGACTTGGTACCACAAGCAGAGAATACATCTTTGACAGCTTTGGATGCAACCAGGATTTCAGTGCCCCTGCCAAGTTTAGGAGGGCCCCTGAAGAGCCTACAGTATGTAAGCCAAGGAGACCAGACCTATGAACAACCAGTAGTGGCCTCATATTTGCTGCCCCCCAAGGATAAAGGTTATGCCAGTGTCCCCTAGCAAGTGAGGAATCAACATAACTAACTAAACATGTGGCATAAGGCCAGCATGCAATCCCTGGAGTAAAAAATATTTAAAAGGTAAGTGGTAGACACATACATTGGATTATTACTGAGGGGGGTTTATCCCCCAGAAACGCATCATGGGGATGTTACCTAAATGGATGGAATGATTTTTAAAGTATACCAAAAAAAAGGATCATTGGGTACTGGAGCTCAGGTGTTTTTTCATTTAAAGATGAGACTTTCCCACTCTATCCAGGCTCAGGATTCTAGGGACAAGTCCTATTGATCTTACTGGCGGATGAGTTTTGTGTGTGTACCAGGAATTTAAATCTGTTTGCTACAGAGGGAGCAAAGAGAGCTTGCTGCCTGCTCACACCAACAGATATGTGCTTTACAGGTTCTGTAATAACACAATTCTGTGATTACTCACCTGTAGAATTGGTATTATGAGTATACAGTACATCCTGCTCCAGAGAGAATACTTACATTCGGGTATTACTCCGCCAGATGGCGCTGGACTGCAGAGACATCGAAAATAGGCTTCTCCCGGCCCCTGAAATACCCAGGGACCTCCCACAATCCCCAGAATTAAAAAGCAGTTAACGAGAAGCCGGGAGAATAACACAACCCAACTAGTAACTAGAACAATAACAATCACCATACAGGGAATCCAAGATAATGCAAGAAACCAAGGGTAGGGTGGAGCAGGACATACTGTATACTCATAATACCAATTCTACAGGTGAGTAATCACAGAATTGTATTATTCTTAGTATACAGTACGTCCTGCTCCAGATAGAATACTTACATTCGGTAGGGTAAACCCAAACAGGTAACAGCAGACAGTTTAGACCACTGCCGCCTGCAAAACCTTGCGGCCAAAAACAGCATCAGCTGAGGCCCTAACATCAACCTTTTAAAACTTTGAAAAGGTATGAACAGAAGACCAAGTAGCGGCCTTGCAAACTTGTTCAACAGAAGCCTGGTGCTGAAAAGCCCAAGAGGCACCAATAGCACGAGTAGAATGAGCAGTAAGGCAGAAGGGAGGATTCTTCCCCTTACCAGAGTAGGCCTGAATCACAGCCTGACGGATCCATTAGCTGATAGTAAACTTGGCAGGAGCCAAACCCTTCCTAGGACCAGAAGGGACCATAAAAAGAGCATCAGTTTTTCTGAAAGGTGCAGTAGCCACCAGATAGTACTTCAGACACCTAACCACATCCAAAGAATGCAAAACCCTCTCCTTAGCATTACTAGGATTAGGGCACAATGAAGGAAGAACAATGTCCTGATTCAAATGAAAAGCAGACACTACCTTAGGCAGAAAATCTGGCTTAAAGCGGAACACCACCTTGTCCTGGTGTCTCTCACAGTAGGGAGGCTGAATGGAAAGCACAGCCAACTCAGACACACGCCTAACAGAGGTGATAGCCACCAGAAAGACAACTTTGAGAGTAAGAATGGCCAGGGCAGCACCCTGCAAGGCTGGCAAAACCAAGTTCAAATCCCAAACAGGCACCATAGGCTTACGTGGAGGACGCACATGAGTGACCCCCTGGAAAAAGTTCCTGATCAGAGAATGCTAAGCAAAGGACTTCTGGAAGAAAACAGCCAGGGCAGAAACCTGACCCTTCAGAGTACTAAGTTGGAGCCCCATCTCCAACCCATGCTGCAGGAACTCCAGAATCCTGGGAATAGAGAACACACGACAGGGAAGAGACTTTGACTCACACCAGTCAATGTAGGCACGCCAAACCCTGTAATAAATGGACGAAGAAGACTTCTTCCTAGCCTTTATCATGGTATCAACAACCGAGGTAGACAGTCTCCTCTCCATCAAGATGGAGGTTTCAGCAGCCAGGCCGTCAGAGCCAGAGTTTGTAAATTGGGATGGCGTAAGGGGCTCTGAGTGAGCAGATCTGGCACCATGGGCAGAACGTACTGGTCTACTGCCAGCTGCACCACGTCTGCGAACCACACTCTTCTTGGCCACCTGGGAGCCACCAGAATTGTTGGCACCCCTTCCAGAGCAATCTTGTGCAGAACCCTGCCCAGCAGGGGGAATGTAGGGAAGACATACAGAAACTGAAAGTCCTGCCATGACATTGCTAGAGCATCCGTGGTCAAGGCCAGAGGATCCTGGGACAGGGAGACAAAGGCCAGGAGCTTGTGATTGTGACGGGACGCAAACAGATCCACATCTGGTTGGCCCCCACGGTGACACAGAGATTGGAACACCCTGTTGCAGAGGGACCATTCTCCCTGGCGAGAGGTCCCCCTGCTCAGAGAGTCTGCCTGCAGATTCTCCACCCCCGGGATGTACACAGCTGATATGCAGGGAACATTGGTCTCCACCCAGGTCAGGATTAGAGACAGTTCCTGGAGGGCCCTCTTGCTCCGGGTCCCTCCCTGATGATTGATGTAGGCAACTGCCGTCTGGTTGTCCAAGCGCACCTGAACAGGCAGGCCCTGAAGGTGAGGAGTCAACTGAGCCATAAATAACCTGATCGCCCGCTGCTCCAAGACGTTGATAGGTGTGTGGGCCTCATGAGGGCCCCACCTCTCCTGGAACCTCAGGGACTTCCAGAAACCCCCCCCAACCTGACAGACTGGCATCCGTGGTGACCATTTCCCAGGAGGGGGTCAGAAAGGATCTGCCCCCCAACAGATTCCTGGAGTCCATCCGCCACGAGAGGGACCGCCTGACCAGGGGGGAAAGCGCACAGACCCGGTCCAGGGACGCTGGGTCCTTGTCCCATAGTGACAAGAGGTGGAGTTGCAGAGGCCTCAAGTGGAACTGAGCATAAGGGACCGCCTCGAAGCACGCCACCATCAGGCCCACCAGCTGCATCCCCTGCCTGATGGAGGAATGGTGACAAGATAGCAGGAACTGGACCTGCGCAATCAGGCTGTCCACCTTCTGTTGAGGAAGAAAAATCCTTGCCTGAACTGTATCCAGATTCATTCCCAGGAATGAAGTTACCAAGGAGGGGGACAGAGAGGACTTGGGGTGGTTGATCACCCATCCAAATGACTCCAGGGTGGACACCACCAGCTGAGTATCCACTTCTGCCTGATGCAGAGACTGGGAAGTGATGAGAATGTCGTCCAGATAAGGCAGCACGCGGATGCCCTGAAACCTGAGCAGAGACATCACTCCTGCCAGCACCTTGGTGAACACCCTGGGAGCTGAAGTGAGACCAAAGGGCAATGCCACAAATTGGTAGTGTTGATCCTCTATAGCGAACCTGAGGAACCTTTGATGACCTGGAAATACGGGAATATGAAGGTAAGCATCTTTGATGTCCACAGATGTCATGAAATCCCCTGGGCGCAGGGAACTGATGGCAGAGCGCAGAGTTTCCATGCGAAAGCGCCTGCTCCTGAATTTGTTGAGGATCTTCAAGTCCACGATGGGCCTGACTGACCCATCTTTTTTGGGCACTGTGAAGAGGTTGGAAGAGAAACCCTTGCCTATTTCTCTTAAGGGGACCTTGCAGATGACCCCCAGCTCCAGGAGGCTTTGCACCACCTGCACTAGATCCTGAGCTGATACAGGGTCCTGAGGAATCTGGGAACTGATGAACCTTGGGGGACACTACCTCCTGAATCCACCGGTCTGAGACATGAAGCCTCCAGACGTGAGCAAAGTGCTGAAGCTGCCCCCCCACCTGGATGGGTGAGGGTGCCCCATCATGCCTGAGGGCGCTTGGGAGAGGACTTAAGCTTGGGACCCCAGGAGGAGCCAGGACGTCCACGTCCTCTGCCCCTACCCCAGAAATCTCCTCGGGCCCCAGTAAAGGAGACCCCCCTCCCTTGTCTAGCACCACGGTCGGGGGAGGAAAAGGAGCCCTGACCCCGAAAGGGCCGAGACTGCCGCCTGCGCTGGGGTAACCTGCCTCCCTTAGCAAATAGATCCAGGCGGTCCCCAAACAGACGTAGTCCTTTGAAGGAAAAACCAGTGAGGGCCTTCTTGGCAGTGTTGTCAGCAGCCCACTGGTGCAGCCAAACCGAGCGGCGTATCGCCACCACAAGGGCAGAGGTTCTGGCACACATTCTAATGGTGTCATCCAAGGCAGAGAGGACAAAATTCACAAAAACATCACAACTAGAGATTGCAATAAACTCCTCACAAGGCAAATCATCAGGGGCACTATCAAGGATACTTCTGAGCAGGGTCCTAATAGCCACCACTGTAATGGCCGAGGCACAGACCAGGCGCAGCGCCGTCCCCACACATGCAAAGGCATGGCACGCCAGCTGGTCAATGCGCCGGTCCTCAGCATCCCGCAGGGTAGTAGAGTCAGGGGAATGCAGAGGTTTTAGATAACCCTAGGACCGGGGCATCCACTTCGGGAGGGGATGACCAACACTTAACCACATCAGCAGGAAAGGGATACTTGCTATCCCAACTCTTAGGTACACCGGGAAGTCTACTGGGACGTTCCCATTCCTTGAGCTCAAGGTTATTGAAATGTGCTTGCTCAGGAAATTCCAAATGTGACTTAGCAGTATGAAAGAGCTCCCCCCTTTGCCTGGGAGCCGCAACAGGGGGAGAAATAGACAGAACCTCAAAAATCTGGGCCAACAATCTGTCAGTATCATACGGGGCCAAGGGATCAGAGCCTGGGCCTCTCATCAGATGACCCTGAGTCGGAGAAAAGCTCCCCTTCCTCCAAGGGGGTATAGCCAGATAGTTGCAAAAACTCATCAGTTTCCATAGGGAAAAGAGTGACATCAGACGTTAAGTGCTGCTTTTTTGCTGGGGCCTTACGCGCCAAAGTATTAGCAATTAACTTTTCAACACTGGCCAGTCTAGAAGACACATCAGGCTAAGACTCCCCACTTGTATGCAATTCAATGGGAGTGAGATTTAAGCTTGGGGGAGTAGGTGAGGCGAAACGAATCGCAGAGTCAGCCACTGGAAGACCAGATTGTAGTTCAAGCACCTGTTTGACACAGGGTACACAGACCCTCGCCTTGTCAGCGTCAACATGAGACTCCCCACACACTACACACAGCTGGGCTTGTCCCGAAGGAACCCCGGTCACAATATCCTGAGATGCCTCCATATGGTGATTATAGCGGCACAATAGGCCGATAGGGATTAACGCTATACAGCAACCCGGGATGCCCCAATAACCCGCTAAGGAAGTGGGAGTAATTACACTAGGCCTCACAAGTTAACCAACTAATAGAGGGCCGGGAGAAACCCAAGAGGTTCGCCCGTGTGAAAGACATAATCAAAGGGAGCCGTAAGCAGACAATAATAAAAAGGTAATAAAGCCCGCGAGGGCACTCACGGACCGCGGCAGGTAGAAGCCTGTCACGCAGAAGCCGGAACCAAGCAAACAAAATGGCGTCGGTATACCTCGAGGGGTGGGCCCGCATGAGCGATGACGCGGAACGCGCCAAAGACAGGCCCCGTCCCCCCCAAAGAGCGCAAAGCCAACACGTGACAAGCAGCCAATGACTGCGCACCGGCACCTGAGGTAACGCCGCCGCCAAGTGCGGAACATAGGGAAAAAAGGGCGTGCGGTGGCAGCAATTTTAAGTATAATAAATGCAAAACAAGTCAGCGCGGCGGCTGACACAAAGCATAATGTAATGAAGCATAAAGCCAATACACGTATATACATACACACACACACACCCCCTCTTTTCCCCCGAAGGCTACCAGGAGAGTGAGGGAGGACAGCGGCCACTTAACATAGGGCCCACCGATAGACAGGGGCAATAGTGCGGGAGGGGCATCCCATAGAGACTCACCATATGCCTGTACCGCCTACCCTTTGGTGGGGGATTGCGGTGGAGCAGCGCTCCTAAGCACCTAACAGCGGTGCTGCCTACCATCACCCAACCAGCGCAGCCAAGGCTGGGAGGCACATTACTAATAGAACGGGTGGGAATAGTCCTACAGGGCCGCAGGCTAATAGCCCCGCTCACCTGCGAGTAGAGAGAGCCATTTCTTGTCCTGGGGATTGTGGGAGGTCCCTGGGTATTTGAGGGGCCGGGGGGAGCCTATTTTCGATGTCTCTGCAGTCCAGCGCCATCTGGCGGAGTAATACCCGAATGTAAGTATTCTATCTGGAGCAGGACGTACTGTATACTAAGAATAAATGAGAGACCAAGCAGCACTGACATATCTGACCCAGTCTGTGCGCCAGATGCCAACACGATTCAACCACCTGGCTGACTACTTTCAGATATTATGCTATTCCCGGCCAATACAGGCAACCAGAATGGTTGCCACCCCTTCCAGTTTTATTTTCTGCACCAGCTGTTTCAGCAGTGGTAGGGCTGATGGACCAGGACATCTGCAAATTCCAGGCGGTTACTGCACTTGCCACACATATGTTTCACTTCCTTTTGGCCCTTTAAGCAATGTAGGTGTACAAGGCTTACCTAGCTGGTGTCTAGTAATAATTATATACATATAACAATATATACATACTTGATGATTAATTCTCTTGTATATTTGTGCATTGCTCAACCAATGTATTAATCATTTAAATAGATGACTTACTTTATTCATTTAATAGATTGACTGTATTGCTGAATTATTTAATAAAACTAATATATATATATATATATATATATATTCCTATTTATGGTTTGTTTCTAATCTGGCTCGATAAAGCAATACAGGGGGGGGGAAGTTGTGGCCTAGTGGTAAGGAAGTGATCTTGTGACCGGCAGATTGCATGCAGGTCAGATTTACGGTCATAGATATGAGTGAAGTGATCTCAAACTAGGCACCTAACACCCCAACTGCTCCCAGGGTGCCGTGGTTATGGCAGCCCAACACTCAGGGCACAAGCATACAATGGCCATATATGCAAAAAATCCCAATATTAATATTAATGAATTGACTGCTGCCTATGTGGACCTATTCTAGTGTTTAGGAAAGGATTACCGGCTCTCGTTTCTCCTCCGCATTTTCTGTGTAACTATTGGAGATTCATGACTCATTTTTATTGTTAAATAATAGAACATATTTTGTTGTGTTCATCGGAAGGTCAGGTCACCAGTAAACATTGTGACTAATGATATACTGCAGGATTTTTAGCAAAAGAAATACACTGATATTGTGCAGCAGGCCTTGACAGATCCTTTGAACATTGCTGGGCGCCTGGCCAGTCTCATGTCTCTACTTGGTTTTGTTAAACCTTAGGTGCGTCAACACTTTTTATATTTAGCAACTTCGCTGCTTTTGTAAAAAAACTGGATAAAAGAATGGGCCTTCCGATTGTCAGACAGAAGCCTCACCTGTGGAGTCATTGTGCTGCCCAGGAAATATTACAGAATGAAACTCATGCCTGGCTGATGAGACATGCCCAAAGTGTTGGCATTGGTTATGAATTCATTTTATTATATGTGTTTCTTATCCAGTTTTTTAAGCATTTAAAGTGACCAAAACCTGGGTTTTGGTTCTTGCCCCTGTGGCACTCCGATTTGGGATGCTCCACTGTGCAGCCTCTTTGTCCAATCAGCGTGCTCAATTTAAATTGTCTAAGACTCGGCTAAGAGGTGAGTCTAGGCAAGTGCACCAATGGCCACATCCACGCTTCCCTGTACCAGGCTGGTAATTCACAAATGCCTGGTGTTCGCACGCGGCCCTTATGAAGTTATAGCAGGCGGTGGTCGCTATTTGCACATGTGCCATTGAATAGGGGAGTTTACTGAGCGACCTGGGGATTTTTACACAGCGGGGCTTTCGTGAGGGGAAGTGATCAGGCAGCCCTGGGGTGTTAATGACTTTAGCTTTTAGTCCACTTTAATAGATAAGACTTGGGTGCCGACAAACACGTGACTGTGGCATCCAATCACATGCTGTATTTGGGGGGGGGGGGGGGGGCAAGGAAAATGGTAAAAGTTCTCCCGTTTAACTCTGTTAATACACAGGATGCCATTGGCCTACGCCTGCAACAGCACCCACTTTGTGAAAAATGTGTGTTTTGGTTTAAATAGCCTGCTTAGTGGGCCAAGCTGGCATCTGGATCTGGCAGCGAGACCCTGTAAATAAAGCCAGAGAATGGGTTGTCTACTCACCTTTATTCTGGCTTCTCTTGGTGATCACATTCAGAGGGCCCTGCAGAGCTTCATCTGTGTGTCATTGCCAGGCTTACAGAGCTTTGTAGAGTGAATGATAGAAAAAACTTTCAAGGGTAAGGGGACACATTTGGAGAGATTGAGGATGCTGACTTACAGCATAAGCCCCTTCAGCATGTGCAAAAGCCACCCCGTTATATCAACACCCATCCTAGAAAAAGAGACACACAGACTGCATCAGAAGAGGCAGACAGAATGACACCAGAGAAATGTTATTTTAGGACGATGACAACACCAGAGGCATTTTATTATACGATGACAGCTGCATTAATTATATAATATTAATCAGCAGAAGCCAATATAAAGCAACAGTGTACCAGCGGCTCCCCCTAGTCTGTGCCTTCCCCACTTTCTCCTGCTCTAACCAGCTCAGCCAGCAACTCCCTCCATTACATATTGAACTAGGAGATCTAATCTACTGAAGCAGCATGATTTTGCGCTACACACATAACACAACTGCATCCAGGGTGGTCAGCATGCAAATATCCCTACCAGCGGATTGGCTGCTGCTGCTACCCAGAGGAGGAATCTTCTCTAATATCCATCAATCACATACCTATCCATCTACTTGTTTTCTCCATCTGCCCTCCACAGATCTCCACTCTGAATCATTCAAATCCACATCCCGAATCCTTCTGCTATACGACAATCCTAAAGACCATTCACCAACCCTACACCCAGTGAGGGGATGGCCTAACTAACAGTCCCTCTGATCAATCTGGTTACACGGATCCTGTTATTATAACAGGTCTTCCAGCACTGACTTTGTCCGCTCAGCTCCTGCTGATCTACTGCACATTTCTGGGGCACCATTTCTGCCTAATTTTTTAATAAAACTAATTTTCATCTCTCTTTTTGCAATTAAATAAAAAAATACTCTAATAAAGCTGCACCCTTCGCTGGCATCTCTAGTGCTCAAGATGGCAGATTGCTCATGCCTCTACCCCAGCTTTCCGTACTCCCACTTAAAGGGTATCTAAACTACAGGGACTCTAAACTAACCAACCCCACACCCCCAACATCAGTGAGCCCTGCATTAGAGATACTCACCGTTTCATAGAAGCCAATAGGAGACTTGTTTCAGCTGTAAGTGTACTGCAGTTCCCTCTCCTCAGTCATACAGAGGTCCATGCCTTATGGGCTTTCTATGAGAGGTGGGGACATCCAGGAAGGGAGGTGATGCTGCACATAGCGTCAGGAGAGGCCAAATCCTTGGCACATGCCTGCTTCTGGGTTTTCATGCAGCATCGCAGTGGAGGCAGCTGAACTGAGGGATTGTGTATCTGGGACGAGTTTTCTCCACTGGTATATGGAGCAGGACATCCCTTCTCAGAAGCCCTCCCCCCCAACCTAGTTCAATGACCATCCAGTTCTTTTTACTAGAGAGACACTCGGTGTGAATGTTAAAGTGGCCCTAATGTCTAAAAGGATTTTCCAGACTCTAGTGGATCCAGGGGCATCCCTGCCGTGTAAAAGAAAACCAGCAAGGGAAGAGGCTAAAATATTTATCTTCTTCGAGTCTAGTGATGCAGTTGACATGGACAACCACGCAGGCTCTCCACATGACTGCCAGCTTCTAGAAAGCACCAGCTGTTAGTCACAGGAAGAAGGTGATTATTTTAGCCCATTCTCAGTTTTGTTTTTTAATTTCTATGGTAGCTTCCCCCTCTTTTCGGATTTAGGAATGCCTTAAAAAGGAATTTGCAGTCATTTTTAATGTAGGTCACGCTAATGAAGGGGATGGAAAAATTAGCTCCTGCTAAAAATATAAAATATGGAAAAATACTTTCAGTTAAAATGAAATAAATGTCATATGCTCACTGGCCATTGGTCAGCTTTCTCTTTCAAAAAATAGACACTTCTGCTTTGTACCAGCAAAGAATTTGAGAAATTCCAGTGTGTGGTCATATTGCACACGAATTACTGGCCACGCCCACCCCCCTATAAAAATCCATTAACATTTCTCTGTACATAGATGCTTCAGAGTTCAGACATGGAGTGTGGTAACCCATAGCAACCAAATTTATCTCTAGTGGTCAGGTTAACAGTAACTAGTTGCTGTGGGTTATGGTACCAATCACCTTGCAGTCTCTCAAACTCAGGGTCCAGTGTAGACATTTCCTGTGCACGTGGCAGAGAGGTCAACAGCAGGTCCTTCACGTCCATCATCCTCTGCACTGTAGTGTTTCTAGTCCTCCCAGTAATAGGTGCTGCCCCAATTGGAAACCCTTAGAGAAAAGGGTCTCACACTCTCTGCACACAGTGTCAGGGGTTGAAAAGATCGCACAGCTTAGTGTTTTGCAGTTGTGGGGATGTATGCACTCACTTCTCCAGAGGACATCGCCAATTGTGGACCATTTACCCCACCTACTATATATAGGGACATACAGAGAATGTTCATGACTGGTCCACAGTGGCCATGTGTGGGTAGAGGTGAGAGACAGATGCCCGAGTGTTCTGCTCTTTGCAGCTTACTCTGTTATTTCACAAACCCTGGAACTTCCCCACTACATGGTAAGGCATAGGAGGAACTAATGGCAGATACAGAGAAGCAGACACATACATAGCAACTATGAGCTGACTGGTGATAAATGAAATTGAGTAGCAGCAGTTATTGAGGTGTATCAGGGATATCAGGAAATTACCCATCAACCAGGCCAGGTTCAGTTTAGGAGCTCTATTACATAAACATTGTCTAATAATAAAAATCGATATCAAAGATGGCTAAAAGGAAGGGTTATTTATACACCCGCATCAAAAGAAATCCAGCCAAGTGAATGTACCATTCTTCTTTTATTGGGTAGGGGGGAGACTTCTTAAAGCGGAAATAAACCCGGGATTTTCACTTTCCCGGGTTTTATTCCAATTTGGGTTACCCCCCCAGATCGGCATGTGCAGACTCCAAACTGCAAGAGCTCTCGTCCAATCAGAGCTGCCCACTGAAGTGACGAAATTCGGCGAGCATCTCTGATTAGTGTGAATGGGGAGCGAGTGCATCCCCCTATTGCCCTGTACTCGCGGGATATCCCAATTCAGGATGCCCATGAGAGGGCCAGGCCAGGTGGGTTTTATTCCCCTTTGATGGGGAAAAAGGCTTTAACCCATTGTGTAATGCTTTGGGCAGATATTAGGTTGGTTATTGCTTCTGTGTACAAAAGGCAAGCTTAGAAGATATGCAGTTAAGAATTAAGCTGGAATGGTACATACAAAGACCAGTTACCCCTGTTCTTCCTCTCTTCCAAAAAAAAAACAAAAAAAAACATGGTATACAAGGTATATACATAACTCCTCCAGTTGCCATGTAGCATGTTTATATGGATATATAGTATTAGACAATTTTGCGATCGTGCTCCTTTAATTGCCATTTTTAATGAGTCGCCATGGTTTGTGGACAGTTAGATGATTCTCTGTGCTGATGTCCTCCTCGGAAAGGCTGATGTGAAGACACGTGCCATTAGCAGAAGAGAAGGGCAGAGTGCTCCCTATGTTCATCAACTGTCCCAGCCCGTTAGAGGAGGGTGCATCAGAGTTAAGGGTAGGCGTGTCCTCCAGGTTATCATAGCTGCTGGCGATGGAGTGGTAGGTGTGATTTTCTTCAGTAGATTCCTGACATAGGATCCTGTTGGATGGTAACTTTATCGGGGAGAGATCACCATTCTCCAGGCCCGGGAAGTGAGTGTTCTTAAAGGTTGGACCTTTTTCTTCAAAGTCGGTGTGCGTGACCGAGCATGACGTGATGGCGGTGAAACTGGTCAGGTTCACGCTGGCTGGTGCAGGCACATTCTCTATGGATTCAAGGACAGGCCCTGTTAAGATCTTGGAGGATCTTTTCCTGGAGATGGGTGGAGGAGGGATCAGCTTCGGTATGGCGGGAACAAGCCTTGAACAGAGAAACACACTATCAGACAATGCTCTAATGCGCAAAAGTAAGGTAGGTGAGAAAATGCTGCAAATAATGCAAAGGCAAGTTTTGTTATAATTCAAAGATATTGTAAAGGCAAAAGTAAAAAAAAAAAAAATAGTAAAAATAAACAAACGGCAGCTTACCTTGCCAAAGTTCCTCCAGTGCTGTCATTTCTCTGCATCTCGGCACCACGAGTGAGGAAACCCATAACAGAACCAACCCCCCCCTCGGCTTGAATGGCACTCTCTGCCATAAAGCCCAGCTAACCCCTCCCCCCTGCCTCCTCCAAGCAGAGCTCTCTCTCCCAGGGCTGACAGCTCCCCCTGTGGGAGGTTAAAAACCCTTAAAAATAAAAAAATAAAAATTACATGGGGTCCCCCTTACCCGAAGTAACCAGCACGGGACCAGCTATGCAGGGCTTGTAGGAACAGGGCGCAGGGGCCAGCTTTTGTGGCCCCTGGCCCTGCAGGCTACAAGCCCGCATAGTCCATGGCCACGGGCTCCTCTGTCCCCCCCCCTGAGCTTTGGGGAGGCAGGTAATGGGGGTGCCGGGGGTTAATGGCAAGTCACCCGCTAGCCGCAGGTGACTTGCCAGCCCCCAGCCTTGTGAACTGGTATAGGGGTCTCATGGACCCCTTACCAGTTCACAGGGGGTTAAATGTAAAAAATAAAGACAGACACAAAGAGAAAAAAATGACATTTATTTATTTTTTTTTCTACTTTACTCACCTCCGATCCTGTGTTCCTCGCCGTTGTCCCGCATCGCTGTCAGTGACAGATGCCGATAGTGATCAGAGCAGGGCGGGTGAGAGAAGAGAATGAGCCTCCTCACCTCTCACCCACCCTCCTCCGATCACCACTGGCATCTGACAGATGCCAGAGCTGGGGTAAGGGTATAGGAGGAGCGGGATGACATCATCCCGCTCCTCCCACAAAAGGCGGGGCTAGGGGCGGTGGCCATAGCCCCCATTAGAGGAGGTGAGTACCCGGAAGAGGGTCCTCACCTGAAGCCAGCGGAGCCTGGGGGGGGGGGGGGATCAACCCCCCCACCCCGGTTGAAGAGAAGAGCCGGACGGAGGGATCGGGCGAGGAGTACTTGGCATTTAAAGGGTTAAAAGCAGTATGCAACAAAAGAGGGCAGGCCGGGAGGCCTAAGAAACCATGTTACTTCACATAGCTTCAGCTTGTACTCTCTCTAAGCAAAACTAGAAAAACCAGTGTCCTATGAACAAAAAATGGTTGATCACCATAACAGGCATACAGGACATAATGAACACAAGGGCGGGGTGGGACGGGACTGGATTGTATACAAAAACAATTCTACAGGTGAGTTTCACAGAATTGTATTTTTTCCTACATCCAGTCCAGGCCGCCCCAATATCCTCACGATTGCGACATCCAAAAGCAGTGTCCATATGGACGGGATCCCTAGTGCGTAACAGCATGTAGTTCATTTCACTACCACCTGAAGCACCTTTCGGCCAAAAACAGCGTCAGCTGAGGCCCTGACATCCACCTTGTAAAACGCAAAAAGTATGAACAGAAGACCAAGTTGCGGGCTTACAAACTTGTTCCACCTATGCCTGGTGCTGAAAAGCCCAAGAGGCACCAATAGCTCTGGTAGAATGAGCTGCGATCCGAAAAGGGAGTTCCTTCCCCCTGGCAGAATATGCTTGTACCACCGTCTGTCTGATCCACTTACTGAGAGTGGACTTGGCTGGTGGCAATCCTTTCCTAGAACCCTCTGTTAGGACTAAGAGCAAATCCGATTTCCTGAAGGATTCAGTCGCAGCCAGGTAATACTTTATGGCTCTGACCACATCCAAAGCATGGAGAGTCCGTTCTTTGGAATTAGCAGGTGCTGGACACAAGGAAGGTAAGACAACTTCCTCATTAAGGTGAAAGGGAGAAATGACCTTAGGGAAAAGATCAGGTTTAAACCGAAAAACCACCTTATCCCTATGCAGCTCAAAGTAGGTGAGAGTCAACATAGACATTGCAGCATTGCTCACTGGCTCGAAGGGAGGACCCTGAAGAGCAGATGGTACTAAATTCAAGTCCCACACCGGTAATACTGGCTTACGCGGTGGACGGACATGGGTAACTCCCTGGAAAAAAGTCTTGATCAACCTATGGTTGGCAATGGATCTCTGGAAAAAGATGGCTAAAGCCGAGACCTGACCCTTGAGGGTGCTCAGCTGGAGACCCAAGTCTAAGCCGTGTTGTAAAAACTCCAGGATCCTAGAAATAGCAAATTTTCGGCAAGGAAGGCTCTTGGCCTCGCACCAAGCGATATAGGCCCGCCAAACTCTGTAGTATATCATGGAAGAAGATTTCTTCCGTGCCTAAATCATTGTCTGCACAACCGTGGCCGATAACCCTTTCTTCCGTGCCTGAATCATTGTCTGCACAACCATGGCCGATAACCCTTTCTCCGTCAGGATTGAGGTTTTAATAGTCAGGCCGTCAAAGCCAACGTCGGTAAAATTGGGGTGCCGCAGCGACCCCTGTGTGAGAAGCCCCGGGTCGTCGGGCATGATGTAGTGATCTATTGACATCTGGACTATGTCTGCAAACCAACTCCTCGGCTAGCGAGGAGCAACCATGATGGCTGGTACCCTTCCTGGGCTATCTTGCGCAGCACTCTGCCCATGAGCGGAAACGGAGGGAATGCATACAGAAAATTAAACTCCGTCCAAGGAATCGCCAGAGCGTCTGTTGCAATGGCAAGAGGATCTCGAGAGGGAGACCAACCTTGGGAGCTTGTGATTGTGTCTGGACACAAACAGATCCACGTCCGGCTGACCCCAGCGGAGACAAAGATCCTGAAAGGTCTCGCTGCTGAGGGACCATTCCCCCAGGCGCAAGGAACTCCTGCTCAGGGAGTCTGCCTTCTGGTTTTCCACCCCGGGGATGTAGACCGCCGAGATGCAGGGAACATTCTCCTCTGCCCAAGTCCCTTGAGGGATCTCTTGCTCAGAGTCCCGCCCTGGTGGTTGATGTAGGCGACAGCCGTCTGATTGTCCGAGCGAACCTGGATCGCACGACCTCTTAAATGGGGAGTCCAGCGTAGAAGCACCAACCGGATTGCTCTGAGCTCCAAGAGATTTATGGGTAAGTGGTTCTCCTGTGGACCCCACTGACCCTGGATCTTCTGGGTCTGCCAAACGCCTTCCCAGCCTGTCAGACTGGCATCCGTGGTAACTATCTCCCAATGGGGAGTCAGAAAGGACTTGCCCACCAGCAGGTTCCGGGAGTCCAACCACCACAAGAGGGACTGCCTGGCCAGGGGGGACAGCGAAAAGCCTTGTTCCAGGGACTCCTGAATCCGATTCTAGGCGGTCAGCAGGTTCAATTGAAGAGGTCTCATGTGAAATTGGGCGAAGGGCACTGCCTCGAACCATGACACCATTAGGCCACCAATCTCATCCCCAGACGTACCGACGGCTGCTGACAAGACAGCAAGGCCTGTACTTGCGTCTGGAGACCCAAAACCTTCTGCTGTGGCAGAAAAACCTTGACCTGAGCGGTGTCTATCGTCATTTCCAGGAAGGATCTCACTGTTCAGGGAATGATAAACAACTTGGGGTAATTGATTACCCATCTGAAGGCTTTCAGGGTTGACAGCACCGTCCGAGTATCGCTCTCGGCCTGCTGAAGGGACCGGGTTGGCAAAAGTCCAGATAGGGTAACACACGAATACCCTGACTCCTCAGGATAGCCATGATGCCCGCCAGCACCTTGGTGAACACACGGGGGGCGGAGGATATCCCAAATGGGAGTGCTACAAACTGGTAATGCTGATCCTTCAGCGCAAACCTCAGAAACTTCTGATGTTCCTGGAAAATCAGGATGTGCAGATAAGCGTCCCTGATGTCCACTATAGTCATGAAGTCGCCGGGCCGAAGCGATCTCACCGCCGACCACAATGTTTCCATGCGGAAATGTCTGACTCTTACAAACCTGTTGAGACTCTTCAGGTCCAGGATCAGGCGTACCGTTCCGTCCTTCTTGGGAACCGTGAACAGGTTGGAGTAAAATCCCTGACCCTGTTCCTGCTGGGGTACAGGACAAATCACACCTATCCGCAGGAGGTGTTGAACAGCTGTTCTCAAAGCTTGAGCTTTTAGCGGGTTTCGACATATCCTTGAAAGGAGGAACTTTGAGGGTGGCCTGGCTGCCAGCTCTATCTTGTAACCGGAGGACACTACCTCCTGAATCCACCAATCCGAGACGTGCCGCCTCCAGATCTGAGCAAACAGCAGAAGCCGTCCCCCCACCCGGATGGGTCAGGGCGCCCCCTCATGCCTGAGTGGGCTTGGCAGGGAATTTAGACTTCGCTCCCCAGGAGGAGTTGGTTGGGCTGCGGGACCTACCTCTGCCCCAGGTATCTCTGCGGCCACCTGGAAATGAAGATCCTCTTCCTCCTTGAAAGGTACGAAAGGAAGAGGGGTTCCGAAAGGGCCGAGCAGGCTTCCTTCTCTGGGGGAGTCTACCATCCTTGACCAAAAGGTCCAGGCACTCCCCAAACAGTCGACTTCCCACAAAAGGTAGACTTGTGAGGGACTTCTTGGAAGCCGCATCAGTCGCCCACTGCTTCAGCCAGAGCGAGCAGCGTAGAGCAACAAGCAAGGCCGAAATTCTGGCACCAAGCCGGACCACATCATCCATGGCAGCAACAACAAAGCCAATAAAATCCAAGCAAGCCTTGAGTTCCTTATACTCCTCAGCCCGCTTGCGAGCTTTAGCTCTAGCCACAAGGTGTCTCACCTTTCTCCTGTTGGCTATCGTCTCACTAGCCGAGGCACACGCCGGGCGAAAGAGGGCACCAGCAAAGGTGAACGCATGGCAGACCAGCTGATCCATGCGTTTGTCTGCAGGATCACGTAAGAAAGCATTATCAGGTGACACCATAACCGACCCGCCTTTGCCTCTCAGGCCGAAATAATACAATTCTGTGAATACTCACCTTGTAGAATTGGTATTATAAGTATGCAGCACGCCCTGCTCCAGTAACGATTCATTACGTCTGTGATATAGTCCACAAGAGGGCGCTTTACTGCAGAGATGGCAAAAAAAAGAGGCCCCTCCCAGTCCTTATATACCGGGACCTCCCACTAAATTCCCCAGTATAAAAAAGCAGTAAGGGAACCAGGAGAAGCCAATAACAAGATTAACAACATTAACCAGGAACGTTCACCATATAGAGGATCCAAGAATAAGTACTCAGGGCGGGATGGAGCAGGGCGTGCTGCATACTTATAATACCAATTCTACAAGGTGAGTATTCACAGAATTGTATTATTCCAAGTATGCAGCACGCCCTGCTCTAGTAATGATTCATTACGTCTGGGACATCCAATAGCAGTGTCCAACAAACGGGTGGGGATCCCAAAAAAAGGCAACAATGCGCAGTTCAAACCACTGCCGCCTGCAGAACTTTGCGGCCAAAAACAGCATCCGCTGAGGCCCGAGCATCAATCTTGTAAAACTTGGAAAAGGTATGAACAGAAGACCAAGTAGCAGCCTTACAAACTTGTTCAACAGAAGCCTGGTGCTGAAAGCCCCAGGAAGCCCCAACAGCACAGGTAGAATGAGCAGTGACTCGGAAAGGAGGATCCCTCCCTTTAGCAGAATAGGCCCTAATAATGGCCTGACGAATCCATTTGCTAATAGTAGACTTAACAGGCGCCAAACCCTTCTTGGGACCCGAGGGTACCACAAACAAGGCGTCCGTCTTCCTGAAAGGCGCTGTAGCCACCAGGTAGTATTTTAAATTCCTGACAACATCCAGAGAATGCAAGGCCCTCTCCTTGTCATTACCAGGATTAGGGCACAAGGAAGGAAGCACAATGTCCTGATTGAGGTGAAAGGCAGAGACAACCTTAGGCAAGAAGTCTGGTTTAAAGCGGAAAACCACCTTGTCCTGGTGTCTCTCGAAGTAGGGGGCCTGAATGGACAGAGCCGCCAACTCAGAAACACGCCGGACAGAAGTGAGAGCCACCAAGAAGGCAACTTTCAAAGTGAGAATAGACAGCGCAGCCTCATGCACAGGCTCAAAAGGAGGACCCTGAAGGGCAGACAATACCAAATTCAAATCCCAAACCGGTAACATGGGTTTGCGGGGGGGAGGTTAGCGCACATGAGTGACCCCCTGGAAGAAAGTCTTGACCAAAGGATGAAGAGCGAAAGACCTCTGGAAGAAAACAGCCAAAGCGGAAACATGCCCCTTCAGCATGCTGAGCTGAAAACCCAAATCCAGACCATGCTGAAGGAACTCCGGTATCCGGAGGGATGGAGAACACCCGACAGGGAAAGGCCCTAGCCTCACACCAGTCAATGTAAGTCCGCCAGGTCCTATAATAGATGGTAGAAGAGGATTTTTTCCTAGCCCTGACCAGAGTCTGAACAACTGAATCAGACAGACCTTTCTCCTTTAATATGGAGGTTTCAGCAGCCAGGCCGTGAAAGCCAGCGTTTGTAAATTGGGGTAACAGAGCCGTCATTGAGTAAGAAAATCCGGAACCAGGGGCAGAGGATACTGATCCACCGCCAGCTGCACGACGTCTGTGAACCACACCTGTCTTGGCCACCTGAGGGCCACCAGAACAGCTGGCACTCTTTCCTGAATCAGCTTGCGCAAATCCTTGCCCAGAAGGGGAAACGGAGGGAAAAGGTACAGGAGACCGAACCCCTGCCAGGACAGAGACATGTCATCCACCGCCAGACTCTCTAGTAACACTGACCTCTCTCTCCCGACGGGACCTGACAAATGACCACCATGGCCAAAAGGTTTTGTACCGAAACAGACCCCGAGCTGCCCGCGGGTCCGTAGGAACCCGTGATCTGAGAAATCTGGGAGGAGGCCAGTCTGCGAACTCCAGCTTGTATCCGGAGGAGACAACCTCCAGAATCCAACTGTCTGAGACTTGTTGAGCCCCCTGCAAGGGTGAGGGCGCCCCCTCATTGCTGAGCGGCTTGGCAGTAGATTTGGGTTTGGCACCCCAGAAGGATCCGGGCCGGGCACAGCCTCTGCCCTTGCCCCAGAAATCTCCTCTTTGCCCCGCAAAGGATACCCCCCTGCCTGACCTAGGCCCACGAAAGGAGGGAGCGAAGGACCCGGAGCCCCGAAAAGGTCGCGGCTGCTTTTTGCGTTGGGGTAATTTACCTCCCTTAGCAAAAAGGTCCAAACGATCACCAAACAGGCACAATCCTTTAAGGGGAAGCCCCGTGAGCGCCTTCTTAGCGGCATTGTCAGCTGCCCACTGGCGCAACCACACCGAACGGCGGATAGAGACCACCAAGGCCGAGTTCCTACTACACATCCGAATGGTGTCATCTAAGGCAGAAAGAACATAGGTGATGAACATCTCACATTGTGACAAGGCTCTAAATTCAGCACTAGAAGTATCCACATGGGAGCCATCCAGAAGGCCCCTGATCAGGGTCCTAATAGCCACGGCCGTGATAGCGGAAGCACAAACCGGGCGCAAGGCCAAACCCACACAGGCAAAGGCGTGGGAAGCCAGTTGGTCAATACGCCGGTCCTCACTATCCTTCAAGGTAGTGGAATCGGGGGAATGCACCACAGAAGTGTTAGACAACCCCAAAACAGGGGCATCCACCTGGGGGGGAGTTGACCAACATTTGACCACATCCGAGGGGAAAGGATACCTCTTATCCCACCCCTTAGGGATACCGGGGAGCTGGCTAGGCCGCTCCCATTCCTTGAGAACCAGATTATTAAAATGCGTCTGTTCTGGGAATACCAAACGTGGTTTTGCGGTACCAAACAATTCCCCTTGCTGCTTAGGAGCCGCTGCAGGAGGGGAAATGGAAAGTACTTCAAAAATTTGAGTCAAAAGTCTATGGGTGTCATCAGCATCCCAATGCTCTGAGCCGGCATCAGCGCCAAGGCCATGCTGATCGTCAGACAGATCTGAATCTGAAAATAATTCCCCTTCCTCGAGAGGGGTATAGTCAGACAAATCAAGGAAATCATCTTGTTCCATTGTAAAGGTCGGCGCAGCAGGTGCCACATGCAGTCTTTTAGCTGGAGCCTTATGGGCTGCAGAGCTAGCAATTAGTTTCTCAATGTTGGCCAGTCTGGTGGAAACATCAGGTTGAGAATCCCCGCTAGTGTTAATATCACTAGGGGACATAATCAAGCGCCTGCCGGGCGCAAGGTATACATACCCGCACATCATCGCCCACATGGGGTGCCCCGCACACCACACACAGCCGGGCTTGCCCCGAGGGGACCCTGAGCGCCAGATCCTGAGAATTTTTTTTAAATCACAATGAATAATGGGAATTACGCTGTGCAGCTACCCGGGATGCCCCTTAAGAGTCCGCTAGCGGGAGGATTTACAATTAAGCCCCCAATTTCAGTATGATTAACCTAGGGCACAGGACCGGGAGAAACCTCTAATTAGGTTGTCCCGCCTGAAAGACATAACATAGAAACACACAGTCAGAAAGTATAACTATAAAAATACATAAGGAGATTAAATACAAGCCCGCAGAGGGCACTCACGGACGATCTGCAGAGCTAGCGATCTGCTCCACTACGGGACAACGATGCAGGCAAAAAGGCGCTGACCCCCCCAGGACCAGGCCCAGCACAGGCGGCCAGGCACACATCGAGCGCGGGCCATTCAAACGGCACACATGTGAAAGAGCACAGGAGGAGAGGAGGAAGGAGCGCTGAGCCTAAATGCCAGCGCTCTGCAGTACAGTGTCACAAGTAAAACACAAAAGCATCAGTCATACCAACAAACAAACACTGACACCCCCCCCCCCGCCCCCCGACTAACCGGGCAATGGGAGAAGGGGGAAAATAAACCCATAGTCACATTTGGGGCATGTGATGGGGGCTAAGCGGACGGGGCATCCCATATCAGGCTCACCAACCTGTGCCGCCTACCCGGGGGATTCGCAGTGGACCAATACTCCATTAAAAAACACCTCTAATAGGTGCTGCCTACCTTCACCCGGCCACGCAGCCAAGGCTGGGAGGCAAGTAAAGAATGGAACGGGTGGGAATAGGACACAGTCCCAGGGGCTGTGCAGCCTGGCTTACCTGCGAGGAGAGAAGCCATCATCTTGATCTTCGCAGCCCGACTGCAGAGAATGAACTGGGGAATTTAGTGGGAGGTCCCGGGTATATAAGGGCCGGAAGGGGTCTCTTTTTTTGCCATCTCTGCAGTAAAGCGCCCTCTTGTGGACTATATCCCAGACGTAATGAATCATTACTGGAGCAGGGCGTGCTGCATACTTGGAATAAATCACCCTGCTTCCTCCGCTCTGGGAGGGACAATCCCCTCGATTCAAAGAGCAAAAGTTAAGTGATTTCGTATCGAGAATCGTAAGTTTGGGTGGGTGTTTGTCATTTTTTCTTGTTTTTTTGGCCATTTCGTATTCGCACGATCGTTCGCGCATAGACGTATATGAACATACGCATTTCGTACGAGAATCGTATAATTTGCGTTAGTTCGTGTGTTTTTCCCGTCCAAATCGTATTATTTGCGTCCGATCCTATTTTTTACGTCCTTCACATGGGCTTGCGCCCAATTCAGAGAGGTGATTGTTAATTGTTTGGAAGCCCATTAAAGAGCTGCTTTACGAAATGTTTGCCGGCAGCTATTTGGCCTCGGGAGTAGGATGGAGCGGAGCGAGTTTGTGGCACATCAAGGGCTTATGCTTTTTGGCATTGAGTTGATCGAGATGTCTGAGAGCAGATTGCCCCTGCGTCGTCGCATGAACATCGATAGCATGAATGATGTTGAGCTGTTCGAGCTGACCAGGCTTAATCGCGCTTCCCTCCATAAATTATATAGTGAGCTGCGGCCATGGTTAGCCCGCACCACAAGGAAGGGGCATGCAATTTCAGGTATGACCAAGATGCTTGGCTGCCTGCAATTTTTGGCGAACGGCTCGTTCCAGAGGCTGGGTGCCCTCTCTGTGGGGATGTCACAGCCTACGCTGAGCCGCGCACTGTCTAAATTTTTGGAAGGCATGGCTGCCATAACTCAAAAATATATTTATTTTCCTGATGATATGGCAGCCAGAAACGCCATTAAGCTTGGGTTTTATAATGTGGCCGACATGCCCAACGTTATTGGTGCAATTGACTGCACACATGTGGCACTCGTACCTAGGGCAGCCGACGAGTATATATATAGGTATTGAGATTGGTTATTATGTTGCCCAACGTGTCATGTAACCTGTTTTCCTTTGCGCCAGCATATTTGTTTATCCCTCATTTGTGTAGCTGCTTTATCTAGGCTTTTCATTATTCTTTCCCAATAGAGTGCAGACATGTTTTGAGGTTAATTTATTAGTTTTGGTCAAATATCAATTACCCTTTTTGTATGTTTTTTCCTTAAGGAATCGTAAAATGGGACACTCACTTAATGTCCAGGCCGTGGTTGGTCCGGATATGCGGTTTATGAGTGTCCTTGCCGGCTACCCCGGATCGTCCCACGACTCCTATATCCTCCGGCGATCTGGGTTGTTTCGGAGATTTGAGGCAGGTGAATTTTCGGGGGCATGGCTGCTTGGTAAGTGTGTCCTATTTGTGTGTTATTAAATGTGGCATTAATCTTGTATTTGTTGATATGTTTTTTAAGGATAAATTTACAGAAGCGTACAACTGCCTTTTTCTTGGCTCATATATTAGGAACTTACCCTAAAAATCCTTGTCTCGCTGTGGCCTTCAGAATGTTTTCCCTTTAGTTAGGATGTCTGTAAGTTCCTTGTGCCTAAATATATTGGTTTGGAGTTTATACCCAAGGATCTTTGACCTTTGGCTCCTTTGGGACTATTGGTCTTTAAATGTCCAAGTGGACTTAAACTGCATACATTGTAGTTTCCAGTGAAATGTGGATAGGGATCTTTGACCTTTGGCTCCTTTGGGACTATTGGTCTTTAAATGTCAAAGTGGACTTAAACTGCATACATTGTAGTTTCCAGTGAAATGTGGATAGGGATCTTTGACCTTTGGCTCCTTTGGGACTATTGGTCTTTAAATGTCAAAGTGGACTTAAACTGCATACATTGTAGTTTCCAGTGAAATGTGGATAGGGATCTTTGACCTTTGGCTCCTTTGGGACTATTGGTCTTTAAATGTCAAAGTGGACTTAAACTGCATACATTGTAGTTTCCTGAGAAATGTGGATAGGCCCTCCGCAGCATCCTAATTGTAACATGTCTGAAAACTACAAATATATGTAAAATACAAATACCCTTGGCCGTGCAGATGTTTGTTAATTAATTGGTATATAGAAGTGCCATTTTTATTTAGGTGATACCTTAGTGCAATTTTTGTGGGCCCTAATGTGCCCTGTTTTTTTTTGGGAACACTTTACCTTACATCATTATGATATCTGTGAAATTTTTGGTGTTGGTTGTGTTGCCTTTTTAATTTTGATTAAATTTAATTCTCTGTTTAAGGTGATTCCGGGTACCCACTTCTACCCTGGCTCATGACGCCTGTGCTGCGGCCCCAGGATGCCTCTCAGGAAGCGTATAACCGTGCGCATCGCAAGACCCGGGCTGTTGTGGAGAGGGCCTTTGGTCTGCTGAAGACACGTTTTCGTTGCCTTGACCATACTGGGGGGGCCCTGCAATATGATCCCAAGAAAGTGATCGACATTATAATGGCATGTGCTGTTTTGCACAATTTTGCCATCATGGAACGTGTCCCACGTTATGTGGACAGCCTGCCCTCTTCAGCCGTCGAGGATGAAGCCGAGAATTTTGAGGGGCCCCCCAGTGAGTCTGGCCAATCTGTTCGAGCCAACCTGATCAGCCAGCATTTTAGTTAACTTTTTTCCCTGTCTCACCATTCTGTATGTCTGTGTTATCCTTTTTGAAACATATGTTGTTTTGCCCTAATGTGGCATTACCTCTAAGTAAAACATTTAGCCCTTAATTGTTGCCTAATGTATTTCATGTAGTTTCCTTAGCTTTCGCTTTGCATTGTTACACCTTTTCCAACAAAAATTATCTGGTTTAGGCCAAGCTGTTAAAAATGTCTTCCCACTAAAAACGCCACAAGTATTGGAAGTGAAATTTTTGTTTTACTTGGAAAATGAAAAATTATAGTGGTTAACAGAAATCAGTCCACATACATCTGTGGTAACCAATGGATAACATTAAAAAAAAAACATCGAGCACATCTACACCTGGAAGTGAGTGGCACAACCAAACAAGGACACCCAGTCCAAAGGCCAGCCTAGTCCAGTCATTAATATTGCCTGTGCCCAGGGATATTTGGGCATGGCCATAATGTCACACAAACATGTCTGCAAACAGGAGGAGCACCAACCAAATACATAGGTAAAGCCATAAGTGGCCACATAAACTCCACATAGACCTATGGCATTGGCTAGTGGCCTTAAGCATTACTCTAAGGAGCTATATGGGAGCAAATACAAAACACAACCTGCCAGAGCAACACAAAATGGATTGTTTGAAACCTCAAAGGACAAGTAAATACAGTGGGGGTTAAGAGAAAAGATGTCCCACACACCCATGGCTTAATAGGGTGGCTGCCCATAATACCCAGGTGGAGGTCCAGGTGGAGGTCCATGGGAATGGGACCTAGCCTGGGCCATGGCAGCATTGTGAATTTGAAACTGCTCCACAATGTTTCTCTGCATATTGGTCATCTCAGCCATGGCTGACTGGATGCCATTACTTGCATTGGCCACGTTGCTGTTGAGGGTACGCAACTCCGCGAGGATGCCCTGTAGACTGGTATGGATGTTGACCATGTCGGCATGCCTTTCCTCACGCTCTGTAACGAGCTGTGCCTGATAAGACTCCCTTTCTTGGGTCCATAATTGAAGCAGGGCACTCTGCCTCCCCTGGGAAATTGTGGGGCGGCGTAATGGAGTCCGCCGCACAATTACCCTGGCTCTTGGGCGTGCCCTGCCGCGTGGTGTCGTACCCTCAACAGCAACCGGCCTGCTTTGCAAATCCTCAGCAGCAGAGTGAACACTGGGGACTGTAGTGTCAGTCTCCCCATGTGCAAGCACAATGGATGGAGATTCACTCTGCTGCTGAGGATTGGCCAGAGAAACATTATGGAGCAGTTCCAAATTGGGACCCAGGGGGAGTTCATCCGACGTGCCCTGTACGGAGACATCATCATCTTCCTCCATGTCCTGGATCTCTTCCATGAGTGTGCGGGTCTGTAGGGACATATCAAAAAAAAAAAGGCTAAGTTTGCGTCCCAATTTAGGATTTCAACAGTTTAACACATTCTTAAGCACTTGTTAGTATTTATGCTACTAAATTAACTTACCGAAAATCTCTGATCTGGGCTCCGATGCTGTACGGACCTGGTAGGCATAACCAAACTGGGGGGTGAGTTTACCCTTGCTGAGGGATCATGCTGGGCTGAAGAAGAGAAAAACAAACCACGTAAACACACACACATAACCTTTTTTAGGATAGGTAATCAAATATAGCTCTATTTGTAATATTATTCAACTCTAGAGCAATGGTGACCTTTGTTCAAACACACGCAAGTTTACATAGGTGCAATGGCTCTGACAAACTGCTAAGTGACCTCAGTTCTAAGTCATGAAGTGTACCCAGTCAGCATCCAACTTTCAAGGCACATTTTTGGATTTAGCCTACCATTCGCTAGGTCCGGGGTACTCAAACAATTGTTTGAAACGCCCATTTAAAGGTATGTGGTGAGAGGTGAATGTCTGGCCATGGTGCTGACGCAGGGGGTGTCTAGTTAAAAATAAAGACACTGGTGGAGGGGCAGGAGATTTCTAAGTGCCAACTAATAAAGGCTGCTTGCCCTTGCTGGGCTGGATGGGCCAGAGCTGAGGGGACAGGGATTGGATGGCTAAAGGGGGGAGTTAACGTATTGATGGTGATGGGATGGATGGAGCCAATCTGTTACAAATGTATGGGGCTTATGTGGGGGGGGGGCATGGGGGGACTGTGGCACATGGGCCAGAGCAGGGGCAGCGGGACACGATTGTGGCCAGTGAAAATTTAAATAAGTTACTGTGTACCTTGCAATGCCACTTCCTGGGCAGTACTTCATATTGCAATGCTATGTTTCACGGAGCCATGACATTGGGCAGGAGACCAACCACTACATGGCCGATCAAGGGGGCAGCTCTGAGCACGTCAACACAGAAGTAACTGAGTGCAGGGCTGTCTGGGCAGGGGTCCTTGAATGTGGTGGCAAGGTCCGCATTGGGACCCCGGGCCGCCAGTTGAGTCTCGCTGCTCTTGGTCACATATGTTTGTGGGTGGCTAATTAAATTGTTAACTCAAACACAACTCACACAAGCAAAAGGCAACCCATACATAATGATGTGTGTTTTGTGATTGCTTCAAAATATCTCACTTATCTTGCAAAAATTCATGACTTTAACAATACAATTGGACATTTGAACTTTGCCATAATGGCTGTTGGCCTAAATGTGTGATTCCCAGGGCCAAAAAGAGGACACAAACAGCCACAGTAGTGCGAGGCCAAGCAAGGCAAACCATAGGGGCATCCCGTTAGCTTGTTACTAGTGAACTGTAGATTATTTAGCAAACAGGCAAACATGCAGAATTAAGAGTACTCACCGTGGGTACGGGTCGGTGAGTCTGTGTCCCTTAGACCAGCATGTCCACCGACCGCGACCGGATGGAGAAGTCCAAGCACAATCTCCTCAGCAGGGGTAAACTCCAATTTAGATGGAAAGCCACCGCCAGTTTTCAGGCTGAAAAGAGAAAAGCGTTTGGTACTCAGAAAAGGTGCATACAGTACATCCAAAACATTAGATTTAGCGTAAACATTTATTTACCTGTAATTATGCCTTTTAATTTCTTTTTGCCGTACAGCATACTTCAGATCAGAGATTTTCTTCTGAATTTGGGACACATCTTTCCTCTCTTCCCCCGCTGCATTTACTTGTCGGAGGATGGTTTCAAACAATTCCATCTTGCGCTGCTTGGTGGTGTGTTTGGATTTGCTCCCATATAGCTCGTCATAGTATAATGTAAGGCCACTAGCCAATGCCATATTTTGGTCATGGGAGAATCTCCCACTCAACTGGCCGCGGCGCAATGTGCGGCCAGATGGTTGGCTTGGCTGCTCCTCCATGTGTGCAGACACATGTGGTGACATTATGGCCTGGGGCTGGGTAGGGGAATGGCCGGATTGGTGGCTTCCCAATGACTGGACTGGACTGGCCAAGGGACTGGGTGTTCTTGCGTGGCTGGCCACCGAACTTCCAGGTGTAGATGTGGTCATGGGGGCAATTCGGGGCCCTCTTGGGGGGCTAGGTTCCCGGCTGGTGCCAGGTCGGGGGCTCTGTTCCCGGCTGGTGCCAGGTCGGGGGCTTCTGGCCCTGGATTGGGTTCTTCTGGGCCTGTAGGGGCTTCTGGCCCTGGATTGGGTTCGTCTGGGCCTGTAGGGGCTTCTGGCCCTGGTTTGTGATCTGCGGCCTCTGGATGGGCTTCGGGGCCTGGATGGGGTTCGGGCCCTGGATTGGGTTCTTCTGGGCCTGTAGGGGCTTCTGGCCCTGGATTGGGTTCGTCTGGGCCTGGAGGGGCTTCTGGCCCTGGTTTGTGATCTGCGGCCTCTGGATGGGCTTCGGGGCCTGGATGGGGTTCGGGCCCTGGATGGGGTTGTTCTGGGCCTGTCGGGGCTTCTGGCCCTGGTTTGTGATCTGCGGGCCCTGTAGGGGCTTCTGGCCCTGGATGGGGTTCTTCTGGGCCTGTCGGGGCTTCTGGCCCTGGTTTGTGATCTGCGGGCCCTGTAGGGGCTTCTGGCCCTGGATGGGGTTCTTCTGGGCCTGTAGGGGCTTCTGGCCCTGGTTTGTGATCTGCGGGCCCTGTAGGGGCTTCTGGCCCTGGATGGGGTTCTTCTGGGCCTGGAGGGGCTTCTGGCCCTGGTTTGTGATCTGCGGGCCCTGTAGGGGCTTCTGGCCCTGGATGGGGTTCTTCTGGGCCTGTAGGGGCTTCTGGCCCTGGTTTGTGATCTGCGGCCTCTGGATGGGCTTCGGGGCCTGGATGGGGTTCGGGGCCTGGATGGGGTTCGGGCCCTGTCTGGGCTTCGTGCCCTGGATTGTGTTCTGCGCCCTCTGGCTGTACTTCGGGCCCTGGATGGGGTTCGGGCCCTGCTGCGGGGCATGGGTTTCCGAACTGCCCTACTTGAAGGCATGGCCGGTGTGGGCTCACTGGTGCTGCCTGTTCTGGGGGCAGAGGTGGTGGGTGCTGCAGTTGCCAGCTTTTTGGCTGCAGGAGGGGCACGAGGCTTGGGGCCCCTTTTTTGGGTACCTGAGGGTCCAGGGTCCCTTGGTGGGGCCGAGGTGGGAGTCTTGGATCTCAGTTTTCGGCCAGCTTGCTGGGACCTTGTGGTGGGGCCCTCCGCGGTCTTGCTTGCCTGGGGTCGCTTGCTGATCGCCTTTTTGGGTGCCATCGTACAGAAAAGCTCAAAGAGAATGAGCTTGGGGGGAAGGGACCTTTAAATAATGAGCCCAGCGTGTGACGCCTATGCGCACGACTACGCGCTCGTACGAACGTACGTTCGAGCGGAACCAGGAAACCGCTGGGGTTTCACTTATCTGCTGCCTGGAAGAAGACTAAAGATGGCGCCCACTATCTTCACCCGTCAACAGGAAGAGATCCTCATGCTGGTAAGTGGCTGCCTGTGCATTTTAATCGAATAGTCAATGATGGCCTAAATGTAAATGATGCGTTGGGAACTAGTTTTGGGTCTCTTAATGTTTAATCACTGGCTCCTCACACTTCATCCTCAAGGGCCGAGCCTGGCCACGTTTTCACCTGTCTATGCTGATGTCCTAATTCGGCCAATTGCTCCGGCTTAGCAACAGTTAATTAACCTGTGGAGTAGCGGGGCGAGCTGTCAAACCTGGCCTGTCTCGGACCTTGATGCGGATGTTTGCGGAACACTGTTGTCCTAAGCCATAAAAACACAACGGGAAGCCACACACGTGGTCCAAAAGCCTAAGCATTAGGCTACATCTTGGATGTTTAAACCATCCTAACATGCCATAGATGCAGGTGGCCTGATTCTTGATGTTGGCTATTATCTGTATGTACATGGTGTGTGATACATATAACATAAGACCAGACTGTCAATCACAGTCAACGTCCTCTTTAAGGCACTCCCCAAAAATGGCGGCCATTCGAAATGTGTGTGTTAATGACATTAAATACTCAACTTGTGATGCAACACATATGGGTCTGTGTGTAAAAGTAAAAGCTCTGTGTCCATTATGTTTTTCAGATCATGCTTCAGCGCCGGTATGACTTCGCGCCCAATGTGTGCGAGAAAAGGGACATCGCCCGGGAGATCATCGCCGAGATCCACCGTGTGACCAGCACCACCTTCACTCACACCCAGATAATGCAGCATTGGTCGGACCTGAAGCGTCTGCACATGCCCCGGGTGCGGAGGTTTTTTGGGATCCATTTCCCAAGTAAGTACAAAGCAATTGCATGGTATATGTTCCAAATGTCTAAGTTATGCCTTTATTTATAATGACTTTTCGTTGGTAGTGTTGGAAATGGATTTCAGAATTCGCCGCACCCGGAGACGTACAGGCCGACCAGTGCTGCATGACTCTGCATCTGTGAGTGAAGGTGGTGGATCTCCCGGGCGACGGACCTACCCCTCCTCTGTGGCCTCCTCAGACCAGCCCCTGGACCTTACCACAGAGGAGGGGCCAAGGCGCGTGGGCGTGGAGTCATACCTGGCCACGCATGGGGAAGGCTCTGGTATGTCACTCATCATGTATAGGCACAAAGATATACATGGCAGGCCAAAAACTAAGTTATCCTTTATTATGTATTTGTAGAAGCTTCAGGAGCGGGTGAGATAGTGGAGGAGGAGGCAGCAGAGATGCTGGAAGGAGATCCTGGCGAAGGTGAGTGATGTCAGCCAGACTGGGAGCCAGATATGTTGGGGATAGTGACTCTCTACAAGTACTAACCAAATGTCACATGTTTCTCCAGGGACTTCTTCACAGCAGAGCCAGGACCAAGGGCAGCCTGTTGGCCCCAACCAGCCATCTGTCGGCCACCAACTCCGTAAGTCTCCATGCCATTATTCATATTAATGTTTGGTTAGCTAATAACACACACATAACTAAAGGCGTAGCCAATGTGTAGTTCACACTTTAATGTGGGCACTTCGTTAGGTTAAAGAGGACCCTAACTAGTATTAAGAACCAAAGACTTAGCCATCACACTGTACCTACAGATTAGAAACATGGAAAAACACCCTTCACCCATCTAATGCATGTTATTAGACAGAACAAAACCAATATTGGGGAATATGGAATGCACAATATTTACAGGCAGCATGGGATACAGATTGAAAAAAGGAAGGTGCTGCCATGCATTGTGGGAGTGATGACCTTTCCCTCAACCCAGCTATGCTCTGGATTCCCAACGCACCACTGTAACCTACTCCCCTGTACTTTATCCAACTCTCCACTCCTCATTAAGTGTTATGCTTCAGAGTCCAGATGGCGGCGCTGTAATAAAAAAAAAACCTAAATTTACTTTGATCTGGTGCAGAATCATTTGGGAATAGTTAGTGGTTTTCATTAAATAATGTTGAAGGTCCGGTTTAAGGAGTTTAAAGACTTACCTGTGGGAAATGCATTAACTGTATCCCTTGGAAGAATGACATATGTCATGCATTTACATGTATTTGATTAACCCCAAATCTATTTCCAGCATACAAACCGGTCTGGGACTCCTATTTATGTTTCTTTCTCTATTGGTTCCAGGGATGATCCCCAAAACTTTGGCGGAGAAAAAAAAAAGAATGAAGGAGTTGGTGGCCGAGCTGCTGGCCATACAGGCGACGTTGGGGCCAACAGATGAAGAAGACGAGGAGGATTAGTGCCCTTGGTCCTGGCTACTTTGGTTCAATGTTTTACCAACTTTGTGGGAGTTTTCACGTTTTTAAAGTTTTGCCTTTTTAAAAAAAAATCCAAAATTTTAATCTGTTTTTAAGGCAAGCCACACCAAATTTTGCGTTAAAAAAAAAAAATATGTTTGTATTTTTAAAAAAAATATGTTTGTATTTTAAAAAAAAATCTGTTTGTATTTTACAAAAAAATCTGTTTGTATTTTAAAACCAAAAATGTTTGTATTTTCTTAAAAAAAAAAAAAAAAAAAAAGGGGTTTGCAAACAAACACCCCAATAAAAACTAAAAATTCCCCTAAAAATATATCCAAAATCACCCCAAAAAATTAAAATAAATTATCTTTTATTACTTCATAAATGTGTCTTTTCTAATATGCGCAAACACAAACAATTACACAAACCAGAAAAAAAACGGTTAGAAACATATAGACATATGTACATTATGTGGTTTTGGTAAGTTTTAGGGTCGTCAACATGAAGAAGGATGCAAGCGCCAAGGGGTTTAGGTAAGTTTGAGGGACCGAGAAATGAAGTTGGATGCAGCCGCTAAGGGGTTTAGGTAAGTTTAAGGGACCGAGAAATGAAGTTGGATGCAGCCGCTATGGGGTTTAGGTAAGTTTGAGGGACCGAGAAATGAAGTTGGATGCAGCCGCTAAGGGGTTTAGGTAAGTTTGAGGGACCGAGAAATGAAGTTGGATGCAAGCGCTAAAGGGTTTAGGTAAGTTTGAGGGACCGAGAAATGAAGTTGGATGCAGCCGCTATGGGGTTTAGGTAAGTTTGAGGGACCGAGAAATGAAGTTGGATGCAGCCGCTAAGGGGTTTAGGTAAGTTTAAGGGACCGAGAAATGAAGTTGGATGCAAGCGCTAAGGGGTTTATGTAAGTTTCTGGTTGAGGGTGCGCATGCGCAAGATCTTATAAACATACGAACGCACGAATCTAAGAGGCCAAAAACCAATGAAAACCAGAGGCAAACGCAAGTAATTGGAAGAGGTTGACGATGGAAGCAGCCGAAAAAACAGGCTGCCGCCGCAACAGGTGAGCACATGAACGTGATTTTTACGATTGGCAACTGACTGAGGCAAGTTCGGGAGATATCATACGAACGGACGTATCTTTTAGGATCGAAACGTATTTGCTTATTGAATCACTCGCAAGTTCATACGAACGCACGAGCGGACGTAAAAAATAGGATGATCGTGAGCCAAATCCAAGCTGTTACATGTTTCTTTGAATCAACCCAAATGTGTAGGTTATCAAACACGGAAGAGAGCAAACTCTCCGTATCATCCAGGAGACAAGAATCCTTGTCCGAGGAGGAACCAGAGATACTGTAGTCTCCAGCGGAATATTCCACCGTGGATCATCTGGCAACTCACCTTCCTCCGCAGAACCCAAGCAATCAAAAAGATTGTCATTCGAGTAAATCGGCACCAGATGCTGCTTCTTACTCGAGGCCTTCTTAGGGGCTGTCAACGAGATCTGCTTCTTGAGACTAGCCAGCCTATGCGCAAAATCAGTATGAGACCCCTTGCTGGCTCCCCCTTCACTAGGGGCTGAATGCAGCAGCAGAGGGTCCGGAGAGGCCGATGGCAATACAGGGCTAGAGTCAGGTGCGACCGCCCGCTCATGGTCCAAAACAATGCCTCTGGCGCAAGTGGGGCAAATAGTGCTGAATCCGCCCAGAGGATTCCTTCTGCACAAGGGGCAGAGCCTGTCCTGTCCAAATGGGGCCCACCATTAGAATAGTAAAAATTCAATAAGGTTTCTAGATGCTAACGGCCTAAGCCTATAATCAATCCCTCTTATTACCAAGGGGGACCGGGAGGAACCACAACCCTCAACCTTAGCCCACAATCTAAACAAAAAAGAGAAAGAGAGCCCCATGTCAGCCTTAGCATAAATACAATGGCAGAATGCACCAGCAATCAAAAGAGGGATTTACGACACCGACAGGAGGGATCAACGAGCGTCCGCAGCAGGAAGGCCCGAGCCTGGTCCCCAGCACAGCAGCAGAGCAGCGCAAATGGCCCAGCCGCTTTCTGGAAGGATCCTTGAGGGGGCGGCACCGGCGCGAAGTCAGTAGCGCACCAACACCGGGCCCCACCCACCCCGGGTCGCGTCATTAGAAGAACGCCACCTCCTTCAGCACTGTCATGGCGGCGGCCCCTGTCAGGGAGGGCCGCCACATGGTACAAGCGCGGCCACGATCCCCCTCCCCCCCGTCTATACTCAAAAACGCCGCACACGGCAGTGCAGAGGAGGCCCGTGGGGCGTGACTGCCACGGGGGAATGCAGGGAGGCGAGTAGGAAGCCAGAAACCGCTCCTCACTGTCTGTCAGTGAGGAGCACAAGTAAAGTTACACCAAACAGCTGCGCACACACACACAACAATAAAGCTTGTGGGCAGGGAGGGACATATACCTAAAAATATACCTAGTGGTTCCCCCTCAGGCTCACCATAAGCCTGTGGCCGGCTACCTTTTAGAATAAGGTCTGCGGCCCAGAGCATGAGCGCTGCCGAACGCCACAGACCACGGTGTTCACCCTACCGTCACGGATCCCATAGCAGCCAAAGGCTGGGAGGCAGTAATGGGCCAGAGGAGATCCATGGAAATAGAGTTCGCAGCGGCCGACGGGCTAGGTGGCCCCGCTCTGTCAACACATCTCAAAGTCTCGGATTACATTTAAATGGCTTATGTATTCTAAGCCAAAATGCTTTCTAGGCTACAATTTCTGTGTTGTGGCGGGGTGGGGAAGGGCACAGCTTTATGCATTATGTGCATGCTCTGCTGTGGTCAGATACAGCTGTAGGACCACTGGGACCTTCCAAGCTCGCACTAGCTGAGAGCTCCAAGGGACAGAGTGGCTGTTAGACCACTTTTTTGTGTGATCCTGGAGAAATATAATTGAAAGGACAAACTTGGATGCCCTGCTACGGCTTCTACCTTTAACTGCAGGAAATGGAGGAGAGGCACATAGGACATGGTATTGCATGATGGGTAAGCGTCTATGTTGTACATTCCAGTATTGAGAACAGCAGTAATCCCTACACCATCTGCTAAAAAGTAGGCAGAACTTGCCAGGAGCCACCACCATGAATCACGGTTGCTTGCAGACTCTCATTATTGCAGTGCTCCTCACCCGTATGGCCAACAAACTGCCTTCAGTTGCATTCAAGTATTTCATCTTTTCTGCACTTGTCACACAGCAGTAGTAGCTGCAATTTTTCTGCACCCCAGATCACGTGTTCTCCTGCATAGTTGAGTAGCTTAGTCTTGTTTCCACATTGAAAGGTTTTGCTTTTGGCCAGTTCTTTCATGAAGTCTTCCCAAAATAGTGGATAGGTTTACCTAGATGCCACTGGTTTCTGCCAGTTCTAAGCAGATGGAAATGCTTTAGATTTTGAAGGAAATTTAAGCTTTTGTTCTGCTGTTGACCACTACTATGGCCCCCTACTGAAAAGAGCTTGAACAGCACTTCTTGATCTTGTTGCTGTGCTCAGTCTTGCCATAGTGTAAGCCTGTGACATAGACAGTCTTCCACCTTTGCTACAAAATTTGGCTGTTCCTTACCCATTTTTAAGCCCCCTACTCAGTGGTTTCAATAATTTGCATTTTTTTCTGACATAAGATGTTCATGATCACCAGTTTGATATAACCGATTCCTCATAATAATAATAATAAACTCCTTTATAATCCTTAAACCGGACCTTCATCATAATAAAAAGCCCAGACCCTTAAAAAAAAAACGTATTAAATTATTCTTTCCCTCCGCTGGGCTGCAACTCTGTTCAGGACTCTAGGATACAGGCACTGCCATCTTGCCTCCGAAGCATTACACACTGAGGACAGGAGAGTGGGGTAAAGTGCAGAGGGTGGGTTATAGCCGTGCTTTGCAAAGGCGGAGCAGATCTGGGGTCAGGAAGAGGACAGCTATCCCAGAATGCCATCTTGGATGTTTAAAGGCTCAGAATACGCACTAGGTGCAGGTAAGTGTGATTATTAATTTTGGCAATCTGCATATACAGATTGGGGGAAACATACAAGATAGGCTCCTATTCAGGGTGAAAATCCACTTTAAAGGAAAAACCCTGACTGTCTGAAAGTGTACCTAGAAGGAGTGATGCTGTTCTGAAGCAAAAAGTGGACAAAATAAATATTTATTTAGTTTAGATTTATCTTCTTTTTAGTCACTTTGCATTTTGTTCATTGACAAAATAAAGTATTAACAAATCTATTTTTTAAAGCAATCTTACTTTGCAGCATCTTCCCCACTCCTGCCTAAAACTGCTGTTCAGTGGTGTGCATGCGGAGCAGGGCCTGGCGCTTTCATTCGTACATTATTTACATCAAAGTGAAAATACAGCATCCATTGGTCCACTTTGGTAAAACTGTGTGTCTGTTACTCCCCCTACACATGAGAGGTAGGCAGGCTAGAGACAAGTGGTCCATTAAATAAATGCAGCACCTAAAACACACTTGTGGCCCCCGCCTCTCACACTGATGCACGAGTGTACAGCTTTAATAACCCTAAAGCGCTTTATGTAATTGGTATTCTATCCACTGCTGCATAAACTGCCCGCTCCTCCAATCTATAAATAACTCTGCGATTGCCTGCGACTGAACCTGATCATTACTTGCCATGCAAAACCGCCCTACTCGGGAGAGGAGCCGCAATTACCAGCAGGTTGGTGGAGGCTGCCAGTAGAACAGCTGCTGCCCCGGGGCACTATATAAGGGTGGAGCTGAGCGCTCATCTAAAAGGCCATCACTAACACACAAGTAGAGGTGCTACAATCGTAAAAACACCTTATAATCTTCACTGTTAATCCAGACATAATGACTGTTTTGCTAATTGCCACATTAATATGCGAGAAAAGAGATACTGGTATTCTCTATTACTGGAGAGTACTTCTTTAACATCCTGTTCTGCTGCATGAGAGGTCTAACAGTTAATCACCTGTAGGGGTGTAACTTGAGGACGTGTGATCGCACAGGCCCAAGGAGGTCAGGGGGGGGGCATAATTGTTACTTCTCCATCTTTATCCTATTTGTGCTCACTTAGCATCATTTAGAAAAAGGAAGCAGCATTTGTCTCTTCTGTATCAGTCTTTAGTTGTCTAACTGCATCCAACTGAGTTAAAAGAAAAAAATGTACTGTAGGAGCAATAAATGGCCCCAGTTAACAGTTGCACCAGGGCCCTGTCACATCTAGTTATGCCACTGATCCCCTGCATTCTGCATCAGGAGCTTTGCTGCGGATTTGGCAAGCCCTGTGATTGGCAGCCCATAATGTGACTGCCGGGACTGTGAACCTGAATGGTTGCTACATGAGCGTCAGTCAGCACTGGACTGAAAAATACAATTCTGTGATTACTCACCTGTAGAATTGTTATTATGAGTATACAGTACGTCCTGCTCCAGATAAGATTCTTTACTCTTGGGTATTACTCCGCCAGATGGCGCTGGACTGCAGAGACCGCGAAATTGGCTCCTCCCGGCCCCTCAAATACCCGGGACCTCCCACAAATCCCCAGCATTGAAAAGCAGTTAAACAAGAAGCCGGGAGAATGATAACATAACCAACCAGTAACTATCAACAATGATAACAATCACCATATAGAGGATCCAAGGATAATAAAAAAAAAGGGAGGGGTGGAGCAGGACGTACTGTATACTCATAATAACAATTCTACAGGTGAGTAATCACAGAATTGTATTATTCTTAGTATACAGTACATCCTGCTCCAGATAAGATTCTTTACTCTTGGGACATCCAATAGCAGTGTCCATAAAGTAGGGTGGGATCCCAAAAGGTAACAGCAGACAGGTCAGACCACTGCGGCCTGCAGAACCTTACGGCCAAAAGCAGCATCAGCTGAGGCCCTAACATCAACCTTGTAAAACTTGGAAAAAGTATAAACAGAAGACCAAGTAGCGGCCTTGCACTCTTGGACTTTTCAGCACCAGGCTTCTGTTGAACAAGAGGCCCCAATAGCACGAGTAGAATGAGCAGTAAGGAGTAAGGGAGATAGTAGATTTAGCAGGAGCCAAACCCTTCCTAGGACCAGAAGGTACCACAAAAAGAGCATCAGTTTTTCTGATAGGTGCAGTAGCCACCAGATAGTACTTCAGATTCCTAACCACATCCAAGGAATGCAAAACCCTCTCCTTAGCGTTACTAGGATTAGGGCACAAGGAAGGTAGAACAATGTCCTGAATTAGATGAAAGGTACATACAACCTTAGGCAGAAAATCTGGCTTGAAGCGAAACACCACCTTGTCCTGGTGTCTCTCAAAGTAGGGGGGCTGTATGGAAAGTGCAGCCAACTCAGAAACCCGCCTGACAGAAGTGATGGCCACCAAAAAGACAACCTTGAGAGTAAGAATGGCCTCCTGCACAGGTTCAAAGGGAGCACCCTGCAGGGCAGACAGGACCAAGTTCAAATCCCAGACAGGCAACATAGGCCTACGTGAAGGACGCACATGAGTAACCCCCTGGAAAAAAGTCCTGATCAGAGAATGCTGAGCAAAAGATCTCTGGAAGAAAACAGCCAGGGCAGAGACATGACCCTTCAGAGTACTGAGTTGAAGCCCTAGATCCAAACCATGTTGGAGAAACTCCAGAATCCTGGGAATACAGAACACACGACAGGGAAGAGACCTAGACTCACATCAATGTAGGCACGCCAAACCCTATAGTAAATGGAAGAAGAAGACTTCTTCCTAGCCCTAATCATGGTGTTAACAACAGAGGCAGACAGCCCCTTTTCCATCAAGATGGAGGTTTCAGCAGCCACGCCGTCAAAGCCAGTGTTTGTAAATTGGGATGGCATAAACGTCCCTGAGTGAGCAGGTCTGGAACCTTGGGCAGAGCGTACTGATCTACTGCCAGCTGCGCTATGTCTGCGAACCACACTCTTCTTGGCCACCTGGGAGCCACCAGGATTGCTGGCACCCCTTCCTGAGCTATCTTGCGCAGAACCCTGCCCAACAGGGGGAATGGAGGAAAGACATACAGAAGCTGAAATTCCTGCCATGACATTGCTAGAGCATCTGTGACCAAGGCCAGAGGATCCTGGGACAGGGAGACAAAGGCTGGGAGCTTGTGATTGTGACGTGACGCAAACAGATCCACATCTGGCTGACCCCAACGGTGACACAGAGAGTGAAACACCCTGTCGCAGAGGGACCATTCTCCCAGGCGAGAGGTCCCCCTGCTCAGAGAGTCTGCCTGCAGATTCTCCACCCCCGGAATGTACACAGCTGAAATGCAGGGAACATTGTCCTCCGCCCAAGACAGGATCAGAGAAACTTCCTTGAGGGCCCCCTTGCTCCGGGTCCCTCCCTGATGATTGATGTAGACAACCGGCCTCTGGTTGTCGCTCGGACCTGAAAACGCTGGCTCCAAAGGTGTTGGGTCAAGCGAGCCAGAACCAACCTGATCGCCCTCAACTCCAAAATGTTGATGGGTGTGTGGGCCTCCTGAGGGCCCCACCGCCCTTGGAACTGTAGGGACTTCCAGAAGCCCCCCAACCTGTCAGACTGGCATCCGCGGTGACCATCTCCCAGCAGGGGGCCAGAAAGGATCTGTCCGCCAACAGGTTCCTGGAGTACAGCCATCACGAGAGGGACCGCCTGGCTAGGGGGGACAGAACAAGGACCTGGTCCAGGGACGCAGGATCCTTGTCTCACACTGACAAGAGGTGGAGTTGCAGAGGCCTCATGTGAAACTGGGCATAAGGGACCGCCTGGAAGCAGGACACCATCAGGCCCACCAGCTGCATCCCCTGCCTGATGGAGGGATGGGGGCAAGAGAGCAGGTACTGAACCTGCGCTAGCAGACTGTGCACCTTCTGTTGAGGAAGAAAGATCCTTGCCTGAACCGTATCCAGATTCATTCCCAGGAATGAAGTCACCAAGGAGGGAGACAGGGAAGACTTGGGATGGTTGATCACCCAGCCAAATGACTCCAGTGTGGACACTACTTGCTGAGTATCCAACTCCGCCTGCTGGAGGGACTGAGAAGTGATGAGAATGTCGTTCAAATAGGGCAGAACGGGAATGCCCTGAGACCTGAGCAGAGCCATCACTCCTGCCAGTACCTTGGTGAACACTCTGGGAGCTGAAGTGAGTCATGCCTGAGGGGGCTTGGGGGAAGGCTTAGGCTTGGAGCCCCAGGAAGAGCCAGGGCGTTCGCGTCCTCTGCCCCTTCCCCAGAAATCTCCTCGTGCCCCCGTAAAGGAAACCCCCTTCCCCGGTCTGGATCCACGGTAGGGGGAAGAAAAGGAGCCCCGAAAGGGCCGAGACTGTCTCCTGCGCTGGGGTAACCTGCCTTCCTTAGCAAACAGGTTCAGGCGGTCCCCAAATAGGCGTAGTCCTTTGAAGGGAAATCCATTGAGAGCCCTCCTGGCAGCGTTGTCAGCTGCCCACTGGCGCAGCCAAACCGAGCGGCGTATAGCCACCGCCAAGGCAGGGGCTCTGCCACACATCCTAATGGTATCATCCAAGGCAGAGAGGACATAAGCAACAAATACCTCACAACGCGAAAGTGCATTATACTCTTCACTAGACACATCATCAGGAGCACCATCTAGGACACTTTTAAGCAGGGTCCTAATAGCCACAGCTGTAATGGCAGAGGCACAAACCGGACGCAGCGCAGTCCCCACACAGGCAAAGGCATGGGACTCCAGCTGATCAATACGCCGGTCCTCACTATCCCTCAGAGTAGTAGAGTCAGGGGAATGCATGACAGAGGTGTTAGACAAACCCAGGATTGGGGCATCCACTTCTGGAGGGGATGACCAACGCTTTACCACATCAGCACGAAAGGGATATCTCTTATGCCAACTCTTAGGGACTCCGGGAAGCCTGCTAGGACGCTCCCATTCCTTGAGCACAAGATTATTAAAATGAGATTGTTCAGGGAACTCTAAACGTGGCTTGGCACTATGAAACAATTCCCCCTGCTGCTTAGGAGCCGCGACCGGGGGAGAGATAGCAAGCACTTCAAAGATCTGAGCCAAAAGCCTATCAGTATCATCTGGGGCCCAGGGGTCAGAGCCAGAATCATCATAACCCTTGGGCCGCTCATCAGATGACTCTGAGTCAGAGAATAACTCCCCTTCTTCCAGGGGAGTATAACCAGACAGTAATACTCATAGAACTCTTCAGCCTCCATAGGGAAAAGAGTGACATCAGGTGTCAAATGCCGCCTCTTAGCAGAGGCCTTACGCGCCATGGTATTAGCAAGCAACTTTTCAACACTAGTCTAGCAGACACATCAGGTTGAGATTCCCCACTGGTATGCAGCTCACGGGGAGTCGAATTTAAGCTTGGGGGAGTAGGCAAAGCCATACGTGGCTCAGGCCCAGCTGCTGGTAAACAAGGCTGCAGCGCAAGCACCTGCTGGGCACAAAGTACACAAACCCGCACATTGTCAACACTTGTAGGGGACACCCCACACACAGCCGCGCTTGTCCCGAAGGAACCCCGAGCACAATATCCTGAGAAGCCTCCATATGGTGATTATAGTGGCACAATAGGCCGATAGGGATTCACGCTATAAAAGCAACACGGGATGCCCCAGTAGCCCGCTAGGGAAGTGAGAAGAAATGGCACACTAGGCCTCAAAAAGTTTAAAAACTAACTAGAGGGGGTAGGGCCGGGAGAAACCAATTGAGTTTGACCCGCCGGTAAGACATAAGCAAAAGGGCACCATAAGCGACATGCATACATCACAGAAAAATACAGCAAAAGCCCACAGGGGCACTAACGGACCGCGGTTAGTAGGCGCCAGCCACACAGCACGAGGAAGCAAAATGGCGCCGAGTATACCTCGAAGAGCGCAAAGCCGCGCACGTGACAAAAGGTGACCAATAATGGTGCAGCAGCGCCAGAGGTAATGCCGCCGTACAAGCGCGCGCAGTGGCGGCGACATATTCAAACAAGCAACCAGTGCCACTAAGCCGTACAGTGATATCAGGAATGCAAAACCAAGCACACCCAGCACAAGGAGAATGTATAAGACACACACTCACGCCCCCCCCCCCCCCCCCCGAGAACTACAAGGGAGAGCGAGGGAGGGCACCGGTCACCTAACATAGGACCCACCGATAGACAGGGGCAAGGGGCAATAGTGCGGGAGGGGCATCCCATGTGCCTATACCGCCTACCCTTTGGTGGGGGATTGTGGTGGAGCAGCGCTCCTAAGCACCTGACAGCGGTGCTGTCTATCATCACCCAAACCAGCGCAGCCAAGGCTGGGGGCAAATTAACATTGGAACGGGTGGGAATAGTCCTACAGGGCCGCAGGCTTATAGCCCCGCTCACCTGCGAGAAGAGAGAGCCATCTTCTTGTCCTTCGCAGTCCAGACTGCAGAGAAATTCTGGGGATTTGTGGGAGGTCCCGGGTATTTGAGGGGCCGGGAGGAGCCAATTACGCGGTCTCTGCAGTCCAGCGCCATCTGGCGGAGTAATACCCAAGAGTAAAGAATCTTATCTGGAGCAGGACATACTGTATACTAAGAATATATGACTAGCATTGGGTGCCTGGTCACAGGGATGGTTGGGTGGGTATTCATCGCGTGGCATCCCAAATTGGAATGCTTCCATGCTGCGGGGTAATGAGGATCTCACCTAGTGTACTGTTGCTATCGAACACTGGTGAAATTGGCCCCATCTAAAGGCTTCGCCCGGAAGTGGACCAATTAGATATAGGGGTTTATTCATCAAGGGATTGCGGCAGGTAGTGCCTCGTAGCGCCAGGTAGCGAACGGTGAACGCCGGGCGCTGTACGCAACACCACATTTATCAAAGCGATTCGCTACAGACGCTCATCTGCCGGTACCTGGCACTAGTAATAAATCAGCCTGCCCGTGGGTTACGTTACACCAGCTAGAACAGGGGGCATTTGACAGAGCTGGTTTGCCTCTGGCAAAGATAGTAGGCTACAGGTTGTAGCAAACAGAACCAACACAAACAATGGGAACAACTCAATACTTCAGTCACACTATAAAAGAATGTTTGCATTTGTTTCCTGAAAGACCTTTCAGCATCAATGATAGAATTTGAAATTGTGTTAACCAAGGACCGCGTTACAGACCTAGTTCACAGATGCCTAAATGACAAAAATACTACAGGGAAAAGACAGCCCTATCAGAATGAGCTCTGATGCAGCAGGGGGATTTACTTTACACAAGTACACCTTAGCCTCCTTCTGGACAAAGATTAAGGATAGAAGGATAAAGGGCATCAGCCCTTGCATGGACCCTCTTGTCCCTTGAAAGGGATATTAAAACGCAGAGGAACCACCTAAAAAAAGCTCAAACCACCATAAGTCCTTATACACAAGGTAGGGTGGTAGGATCAAGTAAGCCCAGACACCCAGCTAATGTGATGACCACATAAAAACACTCAAAAAGCTTTTTGGAAAAAGAATACAAAAAGTATAAAAGAGTATAGTTATGCCATCTGTTGAAGGTGCTAGGTATGGGTTTGTGCACATATGCACTTGGGGATGCGCGCATGTGCATTTGGGATTGCGGCCATGTGTGAGAGTGTTGGTCCAGGCTCCAATGTCGCCTAGCAAAAGTAGGGGGAGGGGAGAAGCACAGCCAGGGTGTATAAAGAAAGTTCTTGGAATTTGACATACCTCATTTTATGCAGTATTACAGAGCCAAAGGCCACACCCACTTGCTTCAGTAGAGAAATCATATGGTGAACCTGCAAACCCGTTATCGCTGCCATTTCTTCATCAATTTAAAAATGGGAAATCGTTTAGGACAGTGCCAAACGTAACCCGATGCAATGGTGTAACAATTGCCCTTGCCTGAAATATGACTATATATATATAATCTTAAAAACAAAATCTCAAATAAAAATTTATTGAAACCATAGAAATAACAAAAGCTCTGTCCAAGAATATGTCTGCTAGCGACTATGGTCAATAACAGGGGTCATTTAATAAAACTGAGCAAATGGAACAGCCTACATTACAGTCACTAGGCTTTACACTCTGACAATTGGAGGCCAGAATGTCTTGAATCTAAGTCCAGAGCAGGCAACACTTCTACCTGGGAAGGCAGACCCAGGCCAAGGGGAGGTCCATGTGTGGATCGGTTACAATCCACATAAACCGTTACACAGTCCATCATGCTGCACCTACTGTCTGCAGGGTTTCCTGCAAAGAAGCTTTCAACAGATTGTCCAGGTAGGAAACACAAGACCATCATTATGGAAGGCATCACCTTGCTGAAGAAGCTGGTGTCATGGTCAAGCTGAAAAGCATGTCCAGTTTTCATTTAACCCTAAGTTACTGTTTCAGTCGGAGCAAGGTCAGCTTGACATTTGTTTCTCCTGGCTTCTGTATTCTTTGTTAGACACTTTACTGTCTGGATTGTGTTATTCTGACAGCCTCAAGGTCAGTCCTGGGTTGCCCTACACCAAACAAGGCATGTACCTGGGGCGGTTGCTATATTTTGATTGGATAATATCTTATGCCAATTTTACAATATTCTATATACACAGGCTTTGTTTAAATGTCACAGATCAGATCACTTTGTACTCACAATCAAGTGTTTTGTGTTTCTCTGTGAATATGCTGGTGATCATAATAATTGGTACAATTCTCTCTCTGTGAATCTCCATTGGCCTATGCTTTGAATGAAAAGCGCAGTGGAGATCAGCTAGACTTCAGTCCTAGCTCCAGAATGACTAAGCTGTGTTAATCCCCTAGTTATTTCCAGAGTCTTCCACCTCTTTGGCCATAGGCCCATTCATAAATGGTCACGTTTCCTTACCAACATGATCAAAGGAGTAATTGTTGTGGTTGGATAAACAGCAGCATGTCATCATAACCATCAGATGGATGGGTCAGTACCACTGCATTGCCCTGGGGGAAGCTGCAAAACCTCTCTCTTTAAGAGGGGCACTGGGAGGAAAGAGATGCAGCAGTAAAGGTAAGGAAAATATACAGAGACCGACATCCTCGTAGTGAACCAGCCCAATTCCTGGCAAGGTGTCAAGTCTCCAACTTCCAGGAAGGTGAAACATAACCCAGTAGCATGTGATTGGTCAGTTGGTATCGACCAAAGGTCATTACTCCAAGCAGCTGAATGACTGCACAGCAGGTACCATATGAAGAGCCAGTTAGTCTTTTATACTGTAGTCAGTAAATGATTTCTATCATTTACACTCATATTCAACAATTGGCTGCTCTTGGAAAAAAAATGAGCAGAACAGTTAACATAGTATTTTATTGATTAGTACATACCCTTCTTTGATTTTCTCCTCAGAGACCTTGCTGGGCTCTGACCAGTCCATCCTGCGGATGACTGCATCCTTTCCTGTAGCTGTGAGATCGTCTTCCTTTGCCAGGCTCAGAAGGTTGAGGTAAGAATCCCCCATGTTGCTCCTGCTCAGGGTGTAGGCAGCAGGCTTGCTGTTTAGCGTGGCTGGTGTAGACGTGGCTGGGAGCTTGATCTCTAGGCTGTAGAGGTTCTTCAGATTCAAGGCCAGTGACTGGCTGATGGCAAAATGATGCAATGCACAGTTCTCACCTGTAGGGAAAAGATCAGACAGAAATCAGGAGTTGCCATGCTCCACAATGGCAATCAAATACCTCCAGGAATGTTAATGGTGCTGGAACCAGAAATGTCCACCTCACTGCAGGGTAAAGAAGAGTTATCTGCTGTAATTTTTGTTCACGGTTAGTGTCTTATAAACAGCATTAAAAGCAACAATAGGCAAAGTAAAAAAATGTGACCCCTGTACATACCACTGCTGATAGCATGTTAGAGGTGAACCCACACATTATACACTCCTACAGCCAATCAAGAGGAAGCCAGCCCCCCTTGTGACTAACAGCAGGGACGCACACCAATGTTGTAAGCCAAACTATTGTAAGCCCGACTATTTTATCCGGCTCTGCCTCTGACTCTAGCTCTGAATATAAATAGTCAATAATTAGCAATAACCAATTTACTGCACTAAAACTGTAACATTGCACCTTTTCACGCCATTATAAAAGTAATCGGTCTACTTAAATAATACAAAGCAGAGTTATTGAAATGTAATTTCTGAACAAATAAAGTTCCTGTCCAGGCAATAACATAAAATAGTCTATATTTATTTTTGTCCCCCAAAGCTTCCCCTGTACAGCAATGGCATCTTCATTCAGCAAAAGGGAGAACAAGTGATTTCATCCTCCATTGATGGAAAGTCATAACGGTATCCATGAACTACTCCATTAGAGGGGGTGTGCCGTGGAGAGGAGTGCCGAACTTGCCTTGGCACTCCCCCTCTATTGCAATGAATGGAGTAGGTGTGTGGGAGCAACAAGGCTCCAGGGATGCCGCCATGAGAGGCCTACAGTGCTGGAAGACTGAATCACTGGCTCCATCTCTTCAGCAAGTATAAACATACCGGCAGGGCACGGAGGAGCTACAGAGGAACACTGGACCTGCACAGAGGAGCTGCTAGGGACAAAAGGTAAGTATAGACTTTTTTGTTTCTGGCTGGACAATCTGTAATTTCTGACAGTTTCAGGCATTGTAACTAAGGGCCTTGGGGCAACATGAAGATGATGAATATAAGGGACAGGGGAGAACGCCATATCCGGGACCCTTCCAGGTCTATGGACACCTAAACATCTGCCAACACTCACCAGGAATCTTCACCTCAGACTTCAGCTCCAGCTCCTTCAGCTGCTTCACTAGCTGTGCGATGTGCTGCAGCAAGTCCCGATTAGTCAGTAAGAGCTGGCGGACCCGAGCCTGAGATTCCATGCGTGCCGCCATCTCCGCTGCCAGCTGATCCTTCAGAAGCTGCACCTGAAATTTTCATATTTCAAATTGTGACACACCTTGTCAATCTCCCTTTAAAAGAGCAGTGGGTACCCACCACTACCAAGGTTTCTCCTCATGTCATACAAAGCAGCTTTCCTTAACGGGTAAGTCTACTTTCGATTGATGTTTGAAAGTCTATATTTTCGTGTGGCAAAATGATGTCTTAAAAAGGTGCTGAGCTGATCATTTTCTTAAACAGGTTTATCAGATAATACAAAAATGATGTCAAAAATAGGTCAACCTTGACACCCGTAACTCAAGTAGACATCTTATCATGACAGTATCTATCACTATAGAAAAGTCAAGTAGACATCTTATCATGGCAGTATATATTGTTACAAAGAAGTTATGGAAGGGGAGGAGCTGAGTTTCCAAAGTTAGCAAATGTGTGTTTTATGGAAGCAGTTTTCACTATCTGCAATCTGTTGCTATTGTCAACGTCGCCGATGGCTCTACAAATGTGCCGTCCACCTCTTATCTACCCTAGTTGCCTGACACATTAATAGGCGCCTCCATTTAAGAGGAATTTGTGTGTATGGAGGTGCCTATCGAATTTAATAGAACTACATACTGAGAGCATGCCTACCCACCTGACCTGGCTTCTCATACCAGTGATGCAAGGGAGTAAGTGTGGGTGGCAAGTAAGAGGGGAGTCTCGTGACCTCTGGCACATCTGGTCTGAGGTCTGCAGGGAATGTCCACAAACAATGGTCAGGAGCCTCCAAAAAGGACCTAACTGCCTTACCCTTTCTGTGTGTTCAACACTAGAAACTCTAATGCAAAAAAGATTAAGGGCAGTAAATCTACCAAGTGTAAGGTCAAGGTTTCATTAAAGAGGTCCTCTTTCTTCCCTCCCTTTCACAAATCCTCACACCCTGCCCTGGGCAGTACGCAACAAGTTCAAAAACGGAAAAATAAGCAGAAACCAGCAACTACTTGGCCAAACCCAATACCAAGTGAGGCATGAGGGGAACGTACTGTACCACAGTTTGCAGAAGTATAGCAGGCGTGCACAGCAAATGCCTTAGTCCGGGAGGCAGTCACATAAGAATTCACATATCTTCATCTTCACTCATACACACAGTAACCAGAAAAGGTCAGACTGTGCTTGAGATTATGCAAAGCTGAATTCCTGCTCTGGTGGTGGATGTTACTCCTCAGTAGCAGAAAGCAAGTAGAGAAAAGCACCCAGCGGGAAAAAATACCGTTTTGTGAGTACTCACCTTTAAAACGGGTATTATGAGTGTGCCATACACACCACTTCGATCTTCATGACATCTGGGTAATCTCCAGAACTTAGGCGAACTGGGCGAACTTCTACAGAGATGAATATGCAAAAAAAGAAAGCCCCTCCTGGTCCATATATACCTGGGACCTCCCACCAATTCCCCAGTGTATAAAAGCAGTAAAGGGACCAGGAAGAACCAATTATAACCTTAACAATCAAAAACCAATGGTTCACCATATAAAAGCCCCTGAATACCTGAAAAAAAGGGGTGGGGCGAAGTGGAGTGTATGGCACACTCATAATACCCGTTTTAAAGGCGAGTACTCACAAAACGGTATTATTCTGTGTGCCATACACTCCACTTCGATCTTCATGACATCTGGGACATCCAATAGAAGTGACCGTCATGGGTGGGAACCAGAAACAGTAAAGAATGTACCAACTCAAACCACTGCAGCTTGCAGAACCTTGCGGCCAAAAACAGCATCCGCTGAAGCCCGCACATCAACCTTGTAAAACTTGGAAAAAGTATGAACGGAAGACCAAGTAGCAGCCTTAAAAACCTGTTCAACAGAAGCCTGGTGCTGAAAAGCCCAGGATGCACCAACAGCATGAGTAGAGTGCGCAGTGACCCTAAAAGGGGGAGACCTCCCGTTAGCAGAATAGGCCCCAACGATGGCCTGACGAATCCATTTGCTAATTGTAGACTTAGCAGGCGCCAACCCTTTCCTGGGCCCGCAGGGCACCACGAAAAAAGCGTCCGTCTTGCGGAAGGAAGAAGTAGTCACCAAATAGTACTTCACACAGCGAACATCATCCAAATTGTGCAGAACCCTCTCCTTGTCATTGTTAGGCTTAGGGCACAAGGAAGGGAGAACAATATCCTGACTGAGGTGGAAAGCAGACACCACCTTAGGAAGGAAATCCGGCTTAAAACGAAAAAACCACCTTATCCTGGTGTCTCTCAAAGTAAGGGTCCTGAATCGACAGGGCCGCCAACTCAGAGACCCGCCGAACCGAAGTAATAGACACCAAGAAAGCAACCTTCTGAGTGAGAACAGAAAGAGCAATATCCTGTAGCGGCTCAAAAGGAGGACCCTGCAGAGCCGAAAGAACCAAATTCAAATCCCAAACAGGAACTACAGCTTTCCGAGGGGGCCGCACAAGCTGGAACCCAAGATCCAGATTATGCTGAAGAAACTCCAAAATCCTGGGTATAGAAACAACCCTGCAAGGCAAGGCCCTAGCCTCACACCAATCAATATAGGACCTCCAAGTCCTATAGTAAATGCCAGAAGAGGACCGCTTCCTAGCCCTAATCAGGGTCTGAACAACAGTCTCAGACAAACCTTCCTCTTTCAAGATGAAGGTTTCAGCAGCCAAGCCGTCAAAGCCAGCGTTTGTAAATTGGGGTAAAGTAGATGACCCTGAGATAGCAGGTCCGGCAACCAGGGAAGCCGGTACTGGTCTATGGCCATCCTTACGACGTCTGCGTACCAAACCCTTCTTGGCCACCTTGGAGCCACCAGAATTGCTAGAACCAGTTTGCGAACTACCTTGTCCAGCATGGAGACTTGTGGAAACAGGTACAGAAAACCCAACTCCTTCCAAGCCAGTATCAAGGCATCCACTGCCAGAGACAGAGGATCCTGAGAAAGAGACACAAAGGCCGGAAGTTTGTGATTGTGCTTCGAGGCAAAGAGATCCAACTCCGGAGTCCCCCACTTGCGGCAAAGATCCAGAAAAACCTTGGGGTTGAGAGACCACTCTCTGTGGCGAGAGGATACCCTGCTCAGAGAATCCGCCTCCGTGTTCTCCACTCCCAGAATGTAGACTGCCGAAAGGCAAGGAACATTGCTCTCCGCCCAGTGCAGGATCAGAGAGACTTCCCTGAGGGCACTCCTGCTGCGAGTCCCTCCTTGGCGATTTATGTAAGCTACTGCCGTTCAGTTGTCCGAACACACCTGAACCGGAAGACCCCGTAAATGTGGGGTCAGCCGAGCCAGAACCAGTCAAATGGCTCTGAGCTCCAAGACATTGATGGGGGCGTGAGCCTCCTGGGGACCCCACACCCCGCTGAACTGATGACTCTTCCAATAACCTCCCCAGCCCGACAGGCTGGCATCCGTGGTAACCGTCTCCCAACAAGGGATCAGAAAGGATCTGCCCTTCACCAGATTGCTCGAGTCCAGCCACCACCGAAAAGACTGGCGAACCCTGGGAGACATCCTGAAAGGTTGATCCAATGACTGTGGGCACCTGTCCCAATGCGTCAATAGGTGAAGTTGAAGAGATCTCATGTGAAACTGTGCAAACGGCACCGCCTCGAAGGAGGATACCATCAAACCCACCAGTTTCATCCCCTGTCGGATAGAGGGACAAGGACTGGCCAGAAGAAGGCGGATCAGGTCCTGAATCTCCTGCACCTTGGTCTGGGGCAGAAACACTCTGGCCCGAATGGTATCCAGATTCATGCCCAGAAATGAAGTCACACGAGACGGGGAGAGAGAAGACTTGGTGCGGTTGATCACCCACCCAAACCTTTCCAGGGTCGACACCACCTGGTGGGTGTCCAGCTCCGCCTGATGGAGGGAAGAAGCAGATATCAACAGATCGTCCAGATAAGGCACAATGCGAATGCCCTGAGATCTGAGCAGAGCCATTATGCCCGCCAAGACCTTGGTGAAGACCCGCGGCGCCGAGGTCAGACCGAAGGGAAGAGCTACAAACTGATAATGTTGATCCTCCACCGCAAACCGGAGGAATCTCTGATGCGCCTGAAAAATCGGAACATGCAGACATGCATCCTTGATGTCTATGGAGGTCATAAAATCCCCTTGGCGAAGGGAATTGATAGACGAGCGCAGAGTCTCCATGCAGAACTTTTTGGCTCTGATAAACCTGTTGAGAACCTTGAGATCTAGAATGGGTCTCACCGAACCCTCCTTTTTGGGAACCGTGAAAAGGTTGGAGTAGTAACCCCTGCCTCTCTCCGACAGAGGCACCAGGCATATAACCCCCCCATGTCCAGAAGGTTTTTTACTGCTAACAGGAGCCCCTGTGCAGCCTGAGGGTCCGAGGGCACCGAGACCTTAAGAATCTTGGGGGCGGCCAGTACTCGAACTCCAGTTTGTACCCGGAGGAGACCACTTCCAAGATCCAATTGTCTGTGACCTCCCGAGCCCAGACCTGGAAGAAGAGCCGCAGCCGTCCCCCCACCCTTGCGGGTGAGGGCGCCCCTTCATTGCTGAGCCGGTTTAACGGCCGGCTTGGGCTTGGAACCCCAGGCAGGCACGGTACGAGCCCGACCTCTGCCTCTGTTCCAGGACGAGCCCCTAACACCCGAGAAGGCCAAACCCCTAACCGCTCTGGCCCCTCGAAAAGAAGGAGTGAACGAGCCCGTTCCCCTGAAGGCTGAGGCAACATACCTCCTTTAGCAACAGCATCCAATTTATCTCCAAACAGCCGCGAACCCAAGAAGGGAAGAGCTGTGAGCGACTTCTTGGCCCCAACGTCCGCCGCCCACTGGCGGAGCCAGACCAATCTGCGCATAGCCACCAGTAAGGCTGAAGACAATAGAATCTTCCATCGCAGCCATGACAATATCCATGAACAATTTGCATTTCTTAAGGATAGCGAACTCAGCGCCAGCTGGATCAAACTGCGTGTTATTCAGCCAAGTCTCTGATAAGAGACCTGGTAGCAAGCGACACCAGGGCAGATGCACTAACAGGCCGCAGGGCCGAGCCCACGTTGGCAAATGCGTGGCACGCCATCTGATCAAGGCGCTTATCCTCGCCATCCTTAAGGGAAGTGGCGTCAGGGGTGTTCAGCACAGAAGAGTTGGTCAAACCTAAAACTGGCGCGTCGACCTCAGGAGGAGAAGACCAGCACTTAACCGCCTCCACCGGAAAAGGATACTTCTTATCCATCCCTGAGGCACACCAGGAAGCCGACTAGCAATAAATTTCTCGAAGCTGGCCAACCTAGCCCAAACATCAGAAAGCGACTCCCCACTGGTACCAATGTCACTTGGGGTACGGATAAGGTGGGGAGGGGAAGGCGATGAAGCGGGAGGAGCCGACCCAGAAGGCTGGGTACCAGACTGCCGCATTATGGCCTTTTGTGCGCATGGTATACAGATCAGCACATTCTCCCCCGTAAGGGATACCCCACACTCGGCCCGGATTGTCCCAGAGGGATCCCGAGCCCAGTATCCTGCGGAGCCTACATATGGTGAATTTTTGTGGTCAGTCGCAAGACCGCAGGGAATTTACGCAAAAGCAACCCGGGATGCCCCTTAAAAGTCCCGGTGGGAGCATTTTAGGTGGACAATTTTACACTAGGGACCCCAGGACCAGGAGGGACCCCTTAATATGCACATATACAGGGCAATCTGTAACACACAAAAAACAGGCAACAGGCAAAAGTGCAGTGCTGAGTAAATATGGCAATAACCTTACAGCATATAAGACCACAGCATTTGATCTTGCAGTCACTATAATATATATATATATATATATATATATTACACTGTATCCCAGCCAGACATGCGAGAAACACACACACACTCGCGACCAGTGGGGGCACCCGCTAGAGAGGAGCCCCCACACACAAGCTAAGGAAGTGGCCCTCCGGCCCTTACCACACAGATCCTGATAAAAGATGGCCCCCATGCCTGAAGAGGGAGAGCAGAACACGCGCTTGCTGAGGCCACGCCCCCTCCCAGCAACACGGATCCCTAGAAACGAGCACAGAAATTGCGCCAAAGAAGGGGGCGGGGCTACAGCGGCCGCGCCGAGAGCCCTTCCCGAACGCAGCCTGAGGGAGAGAAGCTCCCCCAGGCTGCCACAGCCCTGACATGCCCGTAAAAACACCCCCCGTATGTCACTCACACACATACAGTGTAAAACACACCAACATACACAGGGACATAAGCTGGGAAAAACGAAATAACGGCCAGGCCAGGCAACCCCCCCCCCCCCCCAGAGGGGAATGAGGGACACGGAAGGGGGGGAACCCTGGCAGAATCCGGCCATAGGCAAAGAGGGACGGGGCATCCCACACCAGGATCACCAAGAAACCTGGATAACCGCCTACCCCATAGTGAGGTCTCACGGTGGAGCAGTGCTCCTTCTGCACCCATAGGGTGCTCCTACCTTCACCAGGACCCGCAGCCCAAGCTGGGAGGCTCAATATAGGGGCAATTTAGAAAGGGTCCTGGCAGTAATAGGGACAATAGACGGCCGGGCCCGAGCCTGGCTTACCTGTAAGTAAAGAAGTCTTCATCTTCTGTCTTGTCGCCTTCCCTGCAGAGAAGGAACTGGGGAATTGGTGGGAGGTCCCAGGTATATATGGACCGGGAGGGGCTTTCTTTTTTGCATATTCATCAAGTGGAGTGTATGGCACACTTAGAATATACATAACACTGCCCAATAAGTGGATAAGGTACACATGGATCTGGTAAGGCTAACACAATCATCACCCACACATGAAAGCAGATCAACATAACCATTTATGCAGCCGCATCACAGATGATGGCTGGTGAGTGACTGAGAGAAGAGGATGGAATTTAAAGTCTACTAAAACCCCCCTCTCTCATCACTCAGTCACACAAGGAAAAATCCCTTTAGACTTGGGACGCACATTCATGCACTGTTGGAACGACGGTGAGTTAAGTTTTACTGGCAGTCCTGGGCAGTTTCACACAGTGAGGCATCTCAAATCAGAGCCAGGGATCCCTGAGGGCTTTACACAGTGGGATGATTCTCCAGGGATAGGGAATTAGATGGCACTGGAGTTTTTTAGACTCCAGACCCAGATGGGTTTTGGTCTTCTTTAAAAAGGAACATCTCTTTGGCCAGCCCAGGAGTCTCCAGAGCCTGCTAAAACAGGTTTGGTTATCTTTAAGATTTGACCAATAACCAGGATTTTCGCTATACTGGTAACTGGTACTTGCCGGGGGATCACGATTTGGGGCCTTTCCATGGTGCATGCACGGAAACTCGTCCAATCAGTGATTTACGCTGTGCCTACTAATACAAGCCATAGTTTGGGACTCATCGTGGCCATAGGGAGAGGGGGGGCAACATCCCTGGTTCCCCGGCGGAGTGCACACCCCCCGCCTATGCGGCTGGAGGAAAAGTAAGGAGTTTGCATGTGATCTTGGGGGTTCACACAGTGGGGCACCCCTAGTCGGCCACGGCAGTGGTTGGTCCACTTTAAAGAGGAACATGCCCTGATGGAGCCAGAGGGCAAAACTAAGGCCAGCGGGGGTGGGGGGCAGTGGCAAACCATCCAGCAGAGCCTGGCTCCTTCTTATCACAGGAGCAGCTGAGCCGAGAGACATGATGGGGGGCAGGGGTTGCGGCAGACAAGGGGGAGGGCGGAAGTACCGGGGAGTGGGAGTCACAGGAGACAGGTGTGGGGAGCCGAGCCATCCCCTTGCCCTCTGCAAAGTAAGTCAGTGGCGCCTGGCTCCTTCCTATGACAGGAGCAGCATCGGCACCTGCTTGGGGCGGAAGCAATTGGAGACGTCCTGACAGGCGGGATGTTCTGGGCATAGGTGTCTGGGTGGACAGGGATAAGCACCTGGGGTCAAGAGGGAGGTCTGTGGGGTGGGGGGTGGATCAACTGCCAGGCAGATGTTTGGGGGATCAGTGGGACATTGGCCCCTTCTCCGCTCCGTGCAGTCAGCATGACTCTTCTCACAGTCCTCCTCTCACCACTGACAGCATGCAGACAGGAGAAGACCAGGTGGGAGAGATACAGAGTCCCGTCTTTTTAAAATGCAGCAAACCAGCGTCTACGGCGCCAATGTGCATTCTCGGTTCATTGGCTATGCTGCCTATCAGTAGGCCCTAGGACCGCCCCAGGGCCCCCGGTAAGTGACCAACCTTGCCGGGTGATAGTACCGGCACTCCCAGAGCAGTAAAAAGAAAGAGTGGGGGCCTAAAAGTTTTAGCTTCACAGCAGAGTAAAGCTAGCTATGTCAGCCACTCTTAAGCATCTAGGAAACATTGCCGTAAAAAGCAACCTGTGGCTAAGAGCAGCATCGGGTGATGCTTGGGGATTTCTACCTTATATAGACTTGAAAACAGTGCGCAGACAGACAAGTGTCAGTTTCAACTTCTGTTCCACCAAAAATTAAGACCAGGAAGAACTGAAGGTTCTGTAAGGTAGCCACAGGCGAAGCCGGAGAAGAGGCAGCAGCGGAGAGACTGCGTGCAGAGTAGACGCTGGGGACAGTGCGAGCGGTGGCGACATCGGGAGTGATGGATATGCAAGTTAACTCTTTTTTTCTTTTGCCTATGGGGAATGGGAGGGGGGATGCCACACTGCCTATGGGGATGGGATAGGGGGAATGTCAGACTGCCTATGGGGAATGGGGGGATGCCACACTGCCTATTTGGGGAATGGGAGGGGTGCCACACCACCTATATGGGGAATAGCAGGGGAGAGATTGCCACACTGTCTATATAGGGAATAGGACGGGGGAGACTGCGACATGGCCTATAAGGGGAATGGGGGGGGGGGGGATATCTGCCACACTGCCTATATGAGTAATGGAATGGGGGAATGCCACACTACCTATGGGAATGATGGGGGGTAAATGCCACGCTGCCCATGGGGAATGAGAGGGGGGGAGAGAATGCACTCTGCCTGTAAGTGGGGGATTCTGGACCTTGCCTGTTTGGTTCTGGGGGGGGGGGGGGGGGGGGGCGTGTGTTAGCACAACACTTGTTCAGAATATTTTTCTTTTTGTTTTGCTCCTCCAAATACTAGGTGCATCCTATAGGGAGAAAATTTTGGTATTTGTGAAAGCATTAGAGCACTGCAGATGCAGAGAAAAGATGAGGTAAAACAGTAGGTGTGGCAACAGTGATGTGATAATACAATTCTGTGATTACTCACCTGTAGAATTGGTATTATACGTATACAGCACGTCCTGTTCCTTACCCATGGGTAATACATCCACAAGATGCCGCTGGACTGCAGAAAACAGCTTGTGGACTCTCCCGGCCCTATATAAGTCAGGGACCTCCCACAAATTCCTCAGTATTGACAAGCAGTTAACAAGAGGCCAGGAGAACAATAACCAGAATTCAACAATGAACAATCACCATACAGAGGTAACTAAGAATAATGATAACAAGGGTGGGGTGGAACAGGACGTGCTGTATACGTATAATACCAATTCTACAGGTGAGGCATCACAGAATTGTATTATTCTAAGTATACAGCACATCCTGTTCCAGAATATTCCTTACCCCATGGGACATCCAATAGCAGTGTCTGTAAGCTAGGGTGGGATCCCCAAAAAGTAACAGCGGGCAGTTTAAACCACTGCCGCCTGCAGAACTTTGCGACCAAAAGCAGCATCAGCTGAGGCCCTAACATCAACCTTGTAAAACTTTGAAAAAGTATGAACAGAAGACCAAGTAGCGGCCTTGCAAACTTGTTCAACAGAAGCCTGGTGCTGAAAAGCCCAAGAGGCACCAATAGCACGAGTAGAATGAGCAGTAAGGCGGAAAGGAGGCTCCTTCCCCTTAGCAGAGTAGGCCTGTACTACAGGCTGGCGGATCCACTTGCTGATAGTGGGAACAGTGAAAAGATTGGAATAGTAGCCTCTGCCCCTTTCCCTCAAAGGCACCTGGCAGATAACCCCCCAACTCCAGAAGGTTTTGGACAGCAAGGCACAGACCCTGAGCTGACAGGGGGTTTTGAGCCATCTGGGATTTGATGAATCTTGGGGGCGGCCAGGCTGCAAAACTCTATTTTGTAACCGGAGGACACTACCTCCTCAATCCACCGGTCTGAGACGTGAAGCCTCCAGACGTGAGCAAAGAGCCGAAGCCGTCCCCCCACCCGGGCTTGGGTGAGGATTTTGGCTTGGGGACCCCAGGAGAGGCCAGGACGGACACATCCTCCCCCAGTGATCTCCGTGGGCCCCAGTAAAGGAGACTCCTCGGGCAGGTCTGGAAACACGGAAGGATGGGAGAAGGGCACCCATCCCCCGAAAGGACCGAGACGGCCTCCTACATTGAGGTAACCTACCGCCCTTGGCAAACAAATCCAAGCGTTCACCAAAAAGGCGCAGGCCCTTGAAAGGGAAAACCAGTGAGTGCCTTCTTAGCAGCATTATCAGCTACCCACTGACGTAGCCAGACAGAGCAGCGTATAGCCACCAACAGGGCAGAAGTTCTACCACACATTCTAATGGCATCATCCATAGCAGACAGGACATATGCAACAAATTCATAGCAAAGCAGGAGAGACCTATACTGTTCTCCTCCCGCATCATCAGAGGCCCCTTCTAAGAGGCTCTTAAGCAAACCCTTAATAACCATAGCTGTAATGGCAGAGGCACAAACCGGGCGTAGCGCGGTCCCCCACACAGGCAAAGGCATGGCAAGCCAGTTGGTCCATACACCGGTCGTCCCCATCCCTCAGGGTAGTAGTGTCAGGAGAATGCATGACAGATGTATTGGACAACCCCAAAACGGGCGCGTCCACCTCAGGAGGACATGACCAACGCTTAATCACATCAGCAGGAAAGGGATACCTTTTGTCCCAACTCTTGGGCACCCCTGGCAGCTTGCTAGGCCGCTCCCATTCTTTGAGCACCAGATTATTAAAGTGCGACTGCTCAGGGAATTCCAAACGTGGTTTAACCGTATGAAAGAGCTCACCCTGCTGCTGCAGACCCACGGCAGGAGGGGAGATACAGAGCACTTAAAAAATATGAGCCAAAAGCCTGTCAGTGTTATCTGAGGACCATAGATCTTCCCCAAAGGGAGACCACTGTACCACCATAAACCCTGGGTTGCTCCTCAGATGATTCTGAATCAGAGAACAATTCCCCTTCCTTCAGGGGGGGATAACCAGTAGTGTCAAAAACTTCCTCATTATCCACAGGAAAGAGGGAGACGGTAGGAGACAAATGCCGCTTCTTAGCAGAAGCCTTACGCGAGGCAGACCCAGCAATATGTTTCTCAATGCTGGCTACCCGTGCAGCCAAATCAGGCTGAGACTCCCCGCTGGTATGCTCCTCGTAGGGGGTCAGATGCAGGCGTGGGGGGGGGTAGGCGAAGCCCGAGGGGGCGCAGGCCCAGCAACAGGTAACCTAGACTGCCAGTGCAAGTACCTGCTGGGCGCAGGATACACATACCCTGACATCACCGATTGGGGATACCCCACACGCAACACATAGCTGGGCTTGTCCCGAAGAACACCAGGCTCATTATCCCCAGAAGCCTCCATATGGTGATTTGAACAGGCACAGTAGGCCAGTAAGGGTTAATACTAAAGAGCTACCCAGGATGCCCCAATAGACCGCTAGGGAAGTGGGAGATAATGAGGGGAGAGGGCCGGGAGAAACCACAGGACCGAAGCTTTATCCCGCCTGAAAGTCACAACAATATATTCCCATAAGAATAATGCATAATAACAAATAGAGAAAAATTCACCCCACCGGGGTTACTCACAGACCGCAAGGAGTCAGCAGCGACAGGAAGAAGACAAAATGGCGTCCGCAACCTCGAGGGGTGGGCCCGTGGAGAAATTAGGTAAATTTCATCATCCACAGAGCCCGCCCCCCCCCCCGAAGAGCACAAAGCTCGCCCATGTGATCTGGCCGGCCAGTAGCGGCCCGGCAGCTCTGAGGTGAATGGGGCTGCCAGCCGCGGAGCGCAGTACAAGTGACAAGAGTGAGGGAGGATAACAACGGAATACCTTGGGGGAAACGGCGCCCGGGGGCCAATATGAGGAGTGAAGGTGGAGGGGGAATGGGGGATAGGGTTTGCCGCACAGGATAACCTGGCCAAACCCATGAGGCAGTGGGGGCATCCCAAAAGGCTCACCATTAGCCTAAACCGCCTACCCTGTTAGAGCAGGGACCACGGTACAAGCCTAGCTCCTCAGCACCAAGGTGCTTCTATCGCCTACCTTCACCCGAACCTTATCAGCCAAGGCTGGGAGGCAGTCAATCGGACGAAACAGGTGGGAATAGTCCTGCAGGGCCGCAGGCAATAAGCCCAGCTCACCTGCGCCACAAGAGAGATATCTTCTCAGCGCAGACTGCAGAAATAAACTAGGGAATTTGTGGGAGGTCCCTGACTTATATAGGGCCGGAAGAGGCCACAAGCTGTTTTCTGCAGTCCAGCGCCATCTTGTGGATGTATTACCCCTGGGTAAGGAATATTCTGGAACAGGACGTGCTGTATACTTAGAATATAAGCACACTGTATGCTTTGCATATATCACAGTAAAAAAAATAAGTGCATTGTTGTGTCTCTAGTTATTACTGGCCAGCAGGCTTAGAGCATTTCCAGCCTGCCAGCACAGAGTGACCAGAGAGGAGGGCAGGGTTTCATAGCTGCAGAGAGAGGCAGCCAATCAGGATTTCCGGATAGGGAGTGGGGGTGTTTCCATTTTGGTCCACTAAAGGTTGATTGAAGGACCAGGTCAGCGGGATGAAACCTGAATGAGGAAGTGATTTCCTCACTAAGGAGACTGACAGAGGTGGAATCACAGCGCTCCAGCCACTCACTGAAAGGTAAGCTACTGATATATTTTTTTGAACTTTTGACTTGCCAATCACTTTAAGCATTGTTGAAGAAAACCTAACATACTGGAAAACTTGCTCCAGGAATTCCTATTTCCAACATCCATATAGCTAAAAACCTGTGACTGATTTGGATGGCATATTGGTTCGTGGGTGAGGAGACTGGTACCCGGGAGAGAAGAATGGCACAACTGCACAAACTTAGCTCTTTGGCATACAACCATCTGTTTGGTCAACCGTGCGTGACCTGATAGTTGGCACTTGTTCCAGTGGTAATCTCTCTTGGAAAAGGCAGAAATGGCGGGCAGGCATCAACCAGAATGCATCTGGTACACAGATCACCAGAATGCTTACTACAAGGGCTAATGGATCTTTTATTGCAGCTAAAACAGGACAAAATATATTCTATTATAGTCATGCTGGGACTGTAACTACCTTTCACCGGTTGAGTAGAAAGGGTTCTCTCTGGTCGACCTCTGTGGTAGAGAGTTATCACTCAAACAATTAGAACTTTAGGGAATCCCCTGGGAGGCTTGTAAAGGCCAAAGAGTTGTGCCACAGCCTGAAGTTTCTACTCTCCCACCGCAAAACCGGACAAATCGCAGGTGAGCTAGGACTGGTAAGTGTACATACATATATTGCTTATCTACTGAAGTTAGAAGTCGGTCAAGTACACTGGAAACAAAAACAGACCACAGACACCCCATGTTATGCTGCCATCCTTGAATGAATGAACTGAGTCTTTAGTAACTTTTTGAGGTCCGGTATGGGAAAAATCCATTTCGCCTCCTTGATCGAGGCATGGGTAGCCACCCTGCCAGGGGGGGAGGCAAGTGGACGAGAGAAGGTGGAGGAGTAAAAGGGTCTACTTGGAAGAATTATAATGAATTGTCAGATTTATATAGAATCTGGTTCTGACTGCAAGAGGACGCTGCTGAATGGTGGTGAAGGTCAATTGCTATCCGAAATTGCGACTGTGACCAGGACAGAAAAATACAATTCTGTGATTACTCACCTGTAGAATTGGTATTATGAGTATACAGTACGTCCTGCTCCAAATCTAATACTTACACTTGGGATATACTCCGCCAGATGGCGCTGGACTACAGAGACATCGAAAATGAGCTCCTCCCGGCCCCTCAAATACCCAGGGACATCCCACAAATCCCCAGCATTGAAAAGCAGTTAATGAGAAGCCGGGAGAATTAAACAATCCAAACTATCAACTATAACAATCACCATACAGGAGATCCAAGATAATGCAAACCAAGGGTGGGTTGGAGCAGGACGTACTGTATACTCATAATACCAATTCTACAGGTGAGTAATCACAGAATTGTATTATTCTTAGTATACAGTACGTCCTGCTCCAAATCTAATACTTACACTTGGGACATCCAATAGCAGTGTCCATAAAGTAGGGTGGGATCCCCAAGAAAAATCAGTAGCAGAAAGTTTAAACCACTGCCGCCTGCAGAACCTTTCGGCCAAAAGCAGCATCAGCTGAGGCCCTAACATCAACCTTGTAAAACTTTGAAAAGGTATGAACAGAAGACCAAGTAACGGCCTTGCAAACTTGTTCAACAGAAGCCTGGTGCTGAAAAGCCCAAGAGGCACCAATAGCACGAGTGGAATGAGCAGTAAGGCGGAAGGGAGGATTCTTCCCCTTAGCAGAGTAGGCCTGAATCACAGCCTGACGAATCCACTTGCTGATAGTAGACTTGGTAGGAGCCAAACCCTTCCTAGGACCAGAAGGGACCACAAAAAGAGCATCAGTTTTCCTGAAAGATGCAGTAGCCACCAGACAGTACTTCAGACACCTAATCACATCCAAAGAGTGCAAAACCCTCTCCTTAGCATTGCTAGGATTAGGGCACAAAGAAGGAAGAACAATATCCTGATTCAAATGAAAAGCAGACACTACCTTAGGCAGAAAGTCAGGTTTGAAATGAAACACCACCTTGTCCTGGTGTCTCTCATAGTAGGGGGGCTGAATGGACAGCGCCGCCAACTCAGACACACGCCTGACAGAAGTGATAGCCGCCAGAAATACAACCTTGAGCATAAGAATGGCCAAGGCAGCATCCTGCACAGGTTCAAAGGGAGCACCCTGCAAGGCTGACAGAACCAAGTTCAGATCCCAAACAGGCACCATAGGCTTACGTGGGGGGCGCACATGAGTGACCCCCTGGAAAAAAGTCCTGATCAGAGGGTGCTGAGCAAAGGACTTCTGGAAGAAAATAGCCAGGGCAGAAACCTGACCCTTCAGAGTACTGAGTTGGAGCCCCATCTCCAACCCATGCTGCAGGAACTCCAGAATCGTGGGAATAGAGAACACCCGACAGGGAAGAGACTTAGACTCACACCAGTCAATGTAGGCACGCCAAACCCTGTAATAAATGGAAGAGGAAGACTTCTTCCTAGCTTTAATCAAAGTATCCACAACCGAGGAAGACAGCCCCTTCTCCATCAAGATGGAGGTTTCAGCAGCCAAGCTGTCAAAGCCAGAGTTTGTAAATTGGGATGGCGTAGTGAGCCCTAAGTGAGCAGATCTGGCACCAAGGGCAGAGCGTACTGATCTACTGCCAGCTGTACCACGTCTGCGAACCACACTCTTCTTGGCCACCTGGGGGCCACCAGAATTGCTGGCACCCCTCCAGAGCAATCTTGCGCAGAACCCTGCCCAGCAGGGAGATTGGAGGGAAGACATACAGGAACTCAAAGTCCTGCCATGACATTGCTAGCGCATCCGAGGTCAAGGCCAGAGGATCCTGGGACAGAGAGACAAAAGCTGGGAGCTTGTGATTGTGGCGGGACGCAAACAGATCCACATCTGGTTGGCCCCAATGGTGACAGAGAGATTGAAACACCCTGCTGCATAGGGACCATTCTCCCTGGCGAGAGGTCCCCCTGCTCAGAGAGTCCGCCAGGCGATTTTCCACCCCCGGGATGTACACAGCTGATATGCAGGGCACATTGGCCTCCGCCCAAGTCAGAATCAGAGACGCTTCCTGGAGGGCCCCCATGCTCCGGGTCCCTCCCTGATGATTGATGTAGGCAACTGCCGTCTGGTTGTCCGAGCGCACCTGAACAGGCAGGCCCCGAAGGTGAGTAGTCAAGTGAGCCAGAACTAGCCTGATCGCCCGCAGTTCCAAGAAATTGATAGGTGTGTGGGCCTCCTGAGGGCCCCACCTCCCCTGCAACCGCAGGGACTTCCAGAAAACCCCCCAACCTGACAGACTGGCATCCGTGGTGACCGTCTCCCAGGAAGGGGCAAGAAAGGATCTGCCCCCCAACAGGTTGCTTGAGTCCATCCACCATGAGAGGGACCTCCTGACCAGGGGGGAGAGCACACAGACCCTGTCCAGGGACGCTGGGTCCTTGTCCCATACTGACAATAGGTGAAGTTGCAGAGGCCTCAAGAGGAACGGAGCATAAGGGACCGCTTTGAAGCATGCCACCATCAGGCCCACCAGCTGCATCCCCTGCCTGAGGGATGGGGACAAGCTAGGAGGGACTGAGCCTGTGCAATCAGACTGTTTACCTTCTGTTGAGGAAGGAAGATCCTTGCCTGAACTGTATCCAGATTCATTCCTAGGAATGGAGTTACCAAGGAAGGGGACAGTGAGGACTTGGGGTGGTTGATCACCCATCCAAATGACTCCAGAGTGGACACCACCAGCTGAGTATCCAACTCTGCCTGATGTAGAGACTGGGAAGTGATGAGAATATCGTCCAGATAGGGAAGCACGCGGACGCCCTGACATCTGAGCAGAGACATCACGCCAGCCAGCACCTTGGTGAACACCCTGGGAGCTGAAGTGAGGCCGAAGGGCAAGGCCACAAACTGCTAGTGTTGATCCATCAGAGCGAACCTGAGGAACCTTTGATGACCTGGGAACACAGGAATATGAAGATAAGCATCTTTGATGTCCACAGAAGTCATGAAATCCCCTTGGCGCAGGGAACTGATGGCAAAGCGCAGAGTTTCCATGCAAAATCGCCTGCCCCTGACAAACTAGTTGAGGCATCTTTTTTGGGTACTGTGAATAGGTTGGAATAAAAGCCCTTGCCTTTATCTCTTAAGGGGACCTGGCAGATGACCCCCCAGCTCCAGGAGGCCTTGCACTGCTTGCACTAGCTCCTGAGCTGACACAGGGTCCTGAGGAATCCGGGATCTGATGAATCTTGGAGGGGGATCGGCAGCAAACTCCATCTTGTAACTGGAGGACACTACCTCCTGAATCCACTGGTCTGAGACATGAAGCCTCCAGACGTGAGCGAAGTGCTGCAGCCGTCCCCCCACCCGGATGGGTGAGGGCGCCCCATCATGCCTGAGGGGGCTTGGGAGAGGATTTTGCTTTGGGACCCCAGGAGGAGCCAGGACGTCCACGTCCTCTGCCCCTACCCCAGAAATCTCCCCGGGGCCCAGGAAAGGAAACCCCCCTCCCCTGTCTGGCACCACGGTAAGGGGAGGAGAAGGAACCCTGACCCCGAAAGGGCCGAGATTGCCGCCTGCGCTGGGGTAACCTGCCTCCCTTAGCAAAAAGGTCCAGGCGATCCCCAAACAGGCGCAGTCCTTTAAAAGGAAACCCAGTGAGGGCCTTCTTGGCAGCGTTGTCAGCAGCCCACTGGCGCAGCCAAACCGAGCGGTGTATAGCCACCTCGAGGGCAGAAGTTCTGGCACACATTCTGATGGTGTCATCCAATGCTGAGAAGACAAAATTTACAAAAACATCACAACTGGAGAGTGCATTAAACACCTCACAAGGCAAATCATCAGGGGCACTATCAAGCATATTTCTGATAAGGGTTCTAGTGGCCACAGCAGTAATGGCATAGGCACAGACCGGGCGCAGCGCCGCCCCCGCACATGCAAAGGTGTGGGATGCCAGCCGGTCAATGCGCCGGTCCTCAGCATCCCGCAGGGTAGTAGAGTCAAGAGAATGCATGACAGAGGTGTTAGATAGCCCTAGGATCGGGGCATCCACATTGGGGGGGGGGGGGGGGGGGGTGACCAACATTTAACCACCTCAGCAGGAAATTGATACTTCCTATCCCAACTTTTTGGCACCCCAGGAAGTTTACTGGGGCGCTCCCATTCCTTGAGCACAAGGTTATGGAAATGTGCCTGCTCGGGAAATTCCAAACGTGATTTTGCTGTATGGAAAAGCTCCCCTCTTTTCCTGGGAGCCGCGACAGGGAGAGAGATGGACAGAATCCTCAAAAATCTGGGTCAATAATCTGTACGTGTCATCCGGGGCCCAGGGGTCAGAGCCAGAATCGTCATGACCCCTTGGGCTCTCATCAGATGAGCCTGAATCAGAAAAGAGCTCCCCTTCATCAGACAGGGTATAGCCACAAAGATTCCAAAACTCCTCAGTCCCCATAGGGAAAACAGTGACATTAGGCGTCAAGTGCCGCTTCTTAGCAGGGGCCTTACGCGCTAAGGACTTAGCAATCAACTGCTCAACAGTAGCCAGTCTAGAAGACACATCAGGCTGAGAATCCCCACTAGTATGCAACTCAGTAGGAGTGAGGTTTAAGCTTGGGGGAGTAGGCGAAGTGAAGCGAGGTGCAGCCACTGGCAGGCCAGATTGTAATGCAAGCACCTGCTCAGCACAGGGTACACAGACCCGCGCCTTGTCAGCATCAGCACACGCTACACACAGCCGGTCTTGTCCCGAAGGGACCCCGGTCACATTATCCTGGGATGCCTCCATATGGTGATTATAGCAGCGATATACGCCGATAGGTAATAACGCTATATAGCAACCCCGGATGCCCCAATAACCCTCTAGGGAAGTGGGAGTATTATTTTTACAAAGCCTACAAGTTCTATACTAATACAGGGCCGGGAGAAGCCAAAAGGGTTTGCCTCGCCTGAAAGACATAAGCAGACAAGACCTGTAAGCACACAGTAACAAAAGTGAAAGATATAAAGCCGCCCGCGAGGGCACTTACGGACCGCGGTAGGTAGGGGTCCGTCGCGCATGGGCCAACCAAGCAGGATAAAGATGGCGTCGGTATACCTCGAGGGGCGGGCCAGTATCAGCGATGACGTGGCGCGCGCTAGACGGCCCCCCCCCCCGAAGAGCGCAAAGCCAGAACATGCAAGCAGCCAATGATGGCGCACCAGCGCCTGAGGTAATGCCGCCGCCAAGCGTGGAACAAAGTCAGCGCGCGGCGGCGGCAATTTTAAAAAGACAGTAAAGGCAAGTCAGCGCGGCGGCTGATACAAGACTAAACCGAATGGAAAAAGAGTGTGAAACACAGAATGCATAGCATACACATTTACACACACCCCCCCCTCTTTTCCCCCGAAGGCTACAAGGAGGATGAGGGAGGACAGCGGCCACTTAAACAGGGCCCACCGATGGGCAGGGGCAAGGGGGCACTAGTGCGGGAGGGGCATCCCATAGAGGCTCACCATAAGCCTGAACCGCCTACCCTTTGGTGGGGGATTGCGGTGGAGCAGCGCTCCTAAGCACCTAACAGCGGTGCTGCCTACCTTCACCCGACCAGCGCAGCCAAGGCTGGGAGGCATATTACTAGTGGATGGGAATTGTCCTACAGGGCCGCAGGCTAATAGCCCCGCTCACCTGCGAGTAGAGAGCCATTTCTCATCCTTCGCAGCCAGACTGCAGAGAAATTCTGGGGATTTGTGGGAGGTCCCCGGGTATTTGAGGGGCCGGGAGGAGCCTATTTTCGATGTCTCTGCAGTCCAGCGCCATCTGGCGGAGTATATCCCAAGTGTAAGTATTAGATTTGGAGCAGGACGTACTGTATACTAAGAATAGTAGGTGTCCTTAAAGCGGACCAACACCCGTGCAGTGCGTGGTGTGCTTTTGGTGTGCAGTGCTTTTTGGGGCAGAGCGAGGGGGTATGTGAGGGAGGGCTCCAGAATTCTGCATGAGACAAACACCTGCAGGTGGTGTTCCGCTTTAAATTCTAGTTCCTGCAGCAATGGGTGGCACAGCAGACTTGCCCCTATGACCTTTGAACTATTTGAGCAATGTAGTAGACTTAACATAATGTTTTATGCATCATGAGTTGGTAATGGTCTTCAGTCAACCTCCATATCACTGTGATCAGGTAATTTGCAATATTGAGCTGAGACCGCTAGAGCAAAGGCTTGTCTCTAATGAGGGCAAATACTGATGCCACTTCAGCCTGTAACAGTGCAGCCTTCTAGTTACCAGAGAAGTATACATCTAGCTTCTCTATTCCTGTGCCCAGTTAAGATGGACAATTATGGAAGCACTCCACAGACTAACCTGGGCCACAGCAACCTGTGTCTGCTGCTGTTGCTGGAGGAGTTGGTGCTGAAGTAGCTGCAGGCGGTGCTGTGCAGTCAGCGGTGTCAGTACAGAGATGGAGGAGGTGCAACTTGGGGTCACTCCTTTCTGAGACAATGATGAGTAGGTAGATACATTTTCAATGTCCTGCAAGTAAAATGCACATGGTCACTGTCATATACCTTCTTTAAATTCCTAGAGGCTAGGAATGGGGAGGAGTCTTGTGAAGAGGGCGACAACAGCAGTCCCCAGGATTCACAAACATTCAGGCAAATAGCTGCATTCTCATCTTTTGGCAACTGGAACAAGATCTATAACGTGATTGGCCATCGCTTTAATGTTTTAAAGTGGACCAAAACCCGGTATTTTAACTATCCCAGGATGTTGGTCGTTGGTCCTTGCCCTGCTGGGTGAAACCCCCAAGTTCACTCACAAAACGCACCTTTCCCCGGTTCCATGGTGCTTGTGAGTGCTCTTGCCCTATCAACGCCATATGCCGTGCATATTAAAGGAGCATTGTTGCAAAATTGTGTATTATTAAAAATCCATATAAACACATTGGGTGTATAAAGGACCTCTCCTCCTATTAGCTAAACTGAATAAAACTCCCACCAAGCTTGTGGTTTATTCTCTCAGTGTTGGATTAAAATTTAGGAGTGACAGATTTGGTGTATCAGGGGTGACAGAACCTGTCACCCCTGATTTTCTCCTGCATTAGTTCCCTTTAATGCCTGGCATACAGCTCTGTTTATACACAAAGACCTGCATAAGGGAGTGGGAACATGCACATCCCCGGCCTCCCTGCAGTGTGCGGCACGTTCCCATCCCCATCTAAATGGCTGGGGGTGAGAGCACGCCTTAGCCCAGAGATGTGGCCACTAATGTTTTCAATGCTGAGGAAACCGCCACAAAAGGTCACAAAAGCCACCTTTTAGCCTCATTTTAGCCTCCAGGGCTGGACGCCCAGGGTGTTGTTCCATTTTAAATGCTTTAATTAAAGTGGTGTAATGCCAGTGACTGGCCATAAGGTGGTGCCACAAGCCAACAAAACCCCCTTCACCACCAGTCATTCCCGCTTAATTCCAGCAGACACTAAAGGCTGATCAAAGCAGCCAGCTGGCTTCATGGACTGGAGGCGCCATCTGCCGTGTCAGCTCACAGGGCAGTGCACTGAAGTCTCCTCAATATAGGATCTGGACAGAACCTCTTCCACGTCATGTTTGTATAGAGTAGGCATTACTACTGTAAAATGTAAAATCGCAGAAAGAAAAAAAAAAAAAAACAATTTGATGAGCACATGGATGTGACCCCCTGTGCAGGACTTACCTGGCCATTGCAATCTTTCAGCACTCCTGCATATCGGATGCCTGCCAGGTTGGGCACAGACCCTGCACTCTCACAGTTCCTCTTCTGGGCCAGGGCGCCTCTGTGCAGCTTTCCTCCCCCCTCTCCTGGATCATAATTTTCAGCTTCTGTCACAGGAAAGAGACCACAATGAGCATCAATAGACTGACGCCACCAGTAGAATACTAATCAGCCGCCGTTGTCTCATTTGCATGGTATTTGCATTGAATTCATCTAAAAATGAATAAAATATCAGCTGACGGGATATCGCCTCCTACAGCCGTCACCAAGGGGGGGACAAAGGGCAAGGGTTTAATTTACATACCACTCTACACTTCACAGGCATTGGTTGAAAAATGTGACCATGGCACAGCATCAAAATAATTGCAGTGCATCTGCCACCAGCGTGTTATACAATGGCGGTCACCTTCTAAGCCGGCGTCTTCAACAGATTTGTCGCTGGCGCCGTCTGCATTCTGCTGGGTGTGCTGGAGGCTCATTTTGTGGCAAACTTCAAAGGCTTGGCCGACTGTCCGCACAATCTGCATGGCCTGGCTCTGGTGGGAGACAAGAAGAGAAGGGTGTGGGGCAATGAGAGAGGAATGCTGCTAGGATACCCGCACAAAACCAGATCAGGTTTAGGCTATACACACTCCCTGCAGCCCACTCCAGGTTGTAGCAAGGGAGCGCCATATCTCACTGTACATTGTGGGAAGATTTAGATTTTTGGGAAATAGCAGCTTGGCTTCCGCATTAGGGGCATTTTAAAAGATTGGAGCTTACATGCTATTTTCTGAGGAATTGTGCGTCAGAACCTCTTTACTGACTGCACTGCGGGACTGCCCACTCTTTTGGCTCATTGGCCCAGAATGAGGACTACAGGCAGCACCATTCACATTGCAAGCCCGGCACCTTAATTTTTAAAGAGAAGAGGCAGGTCGGCGGTGCTTACCTTCTTCTTGGATTTGAAGACATTACACCTAAATGTGTTGCTGGTGCCATCCCGAGCAATATAGCTGAAGATCTTCAGGTCCTGCGAGTCATGTGAGACATAGAAAATCCTACGGGAGAGGGAAGCAAGTTAGCCATGGCATCCTCACGGAATTCAGAATACAGACAGAATGAGGCCAGAGACATTCAGCGGGGCTCCAGGCTGGAGCTATATGTCTATCACATTGCTACCCACCACAATGCCAATCAGATTTACACCACAATGCTAGCACCGCTGCCGATCACATCTCCAACCCTCCAAATTGCCAACCTGCCACCTCAACACTGCCAGACCCCAATTCCAACCTGCTGTCTGCCCCACCCCAACTCATCACCCCTGCACTGCCTACCCACCCTTCTAAGCCACACACACTATCAAGCTGCCTACCACCCTGCCAATTTGCCACAATACCACTGTGTCACCATCATACCCACTACACTGCCAGGATAAAGACCAAGCCAGAATGGGAACCCATGTGCAAGCACACAACCTGTCAGTGATGTACCTGGGGACTGGAATCTACAGTTCTGGGCGTGCACAGCCAAACACAGTTTCAGCATCACCTGATCTCAATGCAGAAGAAACATGGCTGCCCTGTGCTGCTGCACCATGCTTTACCATTCAATGACAAGCAACAGCATCAAGCTGGCAAGCCAAGAAAAGCGAAGCCAGCCAGCAATTGAGAGTAAAATTCTTCTGTAGTTTATTTAATTCATATTAAAAGTAGCCATCCATAGAATAAGCAGTGTAAAAATACCATTTTGTGAATACTCACCTGTAAAATGGATATTATAAGTATGTCACACACCCCGCTTCAGATAGTCATTACACTTGGGTTATACCGAACTGTAGACGGCGATCTTGCAGAGATGTCATGAAAAAAAGGGAGCCCCTCCCGGTCCATAAATACCTGGGACCTCCCACTCACTCCCCAGCATTAAGACAGCAGTAAGGAAAAAAGGGACCAAGAAGAGCCAAAATAACCAGCAACAGTAAACAAGGTTCACCACATTAAGGATCCAAAATACCAAAGGGCGGGGTGAAGCGGGGTGTGTGACATACTACAATACCCATTTTACAGGTGAGTATTCACAAAATGGTATTATTCTAAGTATGTCACACACCCCGCTTCAGATAGTCATTACACTTGGGACATCCAATAGTAGTGTCCATAAAGGGCGGGGATCCAAAACAAGGCAACAATGCACAAACTTAAACCACTGCAGCTTGCAGAACTTTGCAGCCAAAAACAGCATCCGCTGAGGCCCGCACATCAACCTTGTAAAACTTGGAAAAAGTGTGAACAGAAGACCAAGTAGCAGCCTTACAAACTTGCTCAACAGAGGCCTGGTGCTGGAAATCCCAGGATGCCCCAACAGCATGAGTAGAATGAGCAGTAACACGAAAAGGGGGAATCTTCCCCTTGGCAGAATAGGCCCCAACAATGGCCTGGCGAATCCATTTACTAATGGAAGACTTGGCGGGAGCCAAACCTTTCCTAGGCCCGGAGGGCACCACGAAAAAGGCGTCAGACTTACGAAAAGAGGAAGTAGCCACCAAATAGTACTTCACACAGCGAACCACATCCAAAGAATGCAAGACCCTCTCCATGTCATTGCTAGGCTTAGGACACAAGGAGGGTAGAACAATGTCCTGATTAAGATGAAAGGCAGAAACCACCTTAGGAAGGAAATCTGGCTTGAAGCGGAAAACAACCTTGTCCTGGTGCCTCTCAAAGTATGGGGCCTTAATGGACAAAGCCGCCAATACACGCCGAACGGAAGTGATGGCAACCAAAAATGCAACCTTCTGAGTAAGCGTAGAAAGAGCAATATCCTGCAAAGGCTCAAAAGGGAGGACCCTGAAGAGCAGAAAGAACCAAATTCAAATCCCAAACTGGGAGCAAGGGCTTCCTAGGAGGCCGCACATGCTTAACCCCTTGAAAAAAGGTCTTAACCAGAGGATGGAGTGCAAAAGACCTTTGAAAGAAAACCGCCAGGGCAGAAACGTGCCCTTTCAACGTACTAAGCTGCAGCCCCAAGTCCAGACCATGTTGCAAAAATTCCAAAACCCTAGGGATAGAAAACACCCTGCAAGGCAAGGCCCGGACCTCACACCAATCAATATAAGACCTCCAAGTCCTATAGTAGATGGTAGAGGAAGACCTCTTCCTAGCACTAACCAGAGTCTGAATCACAGCATCAGAAAGACCTTCCTCCTTCAAGATGGAGGTTTCAGCAGCCACGCCGTCCAAGCCAACGTTGGTAAATTGGGGTAGAGTAGTTGACCCTGAGTGAGCAGATCCGGCAGAAGGGGCAGATCGAACTGATCCGCTGCCAACCACACCACGTCTGTGAACCAAACCTGCCTTGGCCAAGATTGCTGACACACCCTCTAGAGCCAGCTTGCGCACCACCTTGCCCACCATAGGGAACGGAGGGAACAGGTACAGAAACCCCAGATCAGAAACCTCAGAGACATGGCATACACTGCCAGAGCCAGTGGATCCCGCGAGAGAGACACAAATGCCGGAAGCTTGTGATTGTGACGAGAGGCAAAGAGGTCCACCTCCGGAGTCCCCCACCTGTGGTAAAGTGACCGAAACACCTTGGGATTGAGAGACCATTCCCCCCGGCGAGATGAGCACCTGCTCAGGGAGTCCACCTCCGTGTTCGCCACTCCCGGAATGTATACCGCCGAGATGCATGGGACATTGCTCTCTGCCCAAGCAAGGATCAAGGACACTTCCCTGAGGGGACTTCTGCTGCAAGTCCCTCCCTGGTGATTGATATAGGCGACTGCCGTCCGATTGTCCGACCGAACTTGAACCGGTAACCCCTGTAACTGATGAGTCAAGTGAGCCAGAACCAACCTGATGGCCCCCACAGTCCCTGAAACTGAAGATCCTTCCAAACCCCCCCCCCCCCCAACCTGACAGGCTGGCATCCGTGGTGACCGTCTCCCAACGAGGGGTCAGAAAGGATCTGCCCCTCATTAGATTGCTTGGTTCCAGCCACCACCGAAGGGAACTCCGAACCCGGGGGGACATCAGAAAAGACTGATCCAATGACAGCAGAGACCTGTCCCAGGCCGTCAAGAGATGGAGCTGGGGCTTCCTTGTGTGAAACTGAGCAAAGGGAACCGCCTCGAAAGAAGCCACCATCAATCCGACCAGTCTCATCCCCAACCGGTTGGACGGACGAGGGAGGGACAGAAGAAGCTGAATCAATTCCTGAATCAAAAGAACCTTGGGCCGAGGAAGGAACACCCTGGTACGAGAAGTATCCAGAGACATTCCCAGAAACAACACCACCCTGGACGGAGAGAGGGAGGACTTGGGGTAGTTGATCACCCAGCCGAATCTCTCCAGAGTGGATACCACAGTCCTGATATCTAGCTCCGCCTGGCTGAGAGAGGATGCCATAATGAGAAGATCGTCCAGATAAGGCACGATGCGGAGGCTAGGCTCTGAGGAGGGCCATCACCCCTGCTAGCACCTTGGTGAAAACCCTTGGAGCCGAGGTAAGGCCAAACGGAAGAGCCACAAACTGAAAATGCCGATCTTCCACCACGAACCTGAGAAATCTCTGATGTGCCGGGAAGATCGGAATATGCAGATAAGCATCCTTGATGTCTATGGAAGTCATGAAGTCCTCCTGACGAAGCGAATTTATGGCTGAACGCAGAGTTTCCATGCGGAACTTCCTGGGACGGATAAACCTGTTGAGGAGCTTCAGATCCAGGATGGGACGAACTGAGCCATCCTTCTTGGACACCGTGAACAGATTGGAATAGAATCCCAGGCCCCGGTCCGAGGAAGGCACCGGGCAAAAGACAGCCATGCCCAGGAGATCTTTTACTGCCGCCCAGAGCCCTTGCGCTGCCAGAGGATCCAAGGGCACCCGAGACCTGAAGAATCTGGGAGGAGGCCGGATCTCGAACTCCAGCTTGTAACCGGAAGACACCACTTCCCGAATCCATCTGTCCGAGACCTCCTGGTCCCAGACCTGGGAGAAGTGACGCAGCCGTCCCCCCACCCGCAAGGGTGAGGGCGCCCCCTCATTGCTGAGCCAGCTTGGCAGCGGTTTTGGGCTTAGAGCCCCAGCTGTGTCCTGGACGGGCACGTCCTCTGCCCCTGTTCCAGGAATCACCTCTGGAGGAGAACACAGCCAATCCCCTGCCAGCTCTGGCCCCACGAAAGGAAGGAGCAAAGGAAGCCGCCCCCCCAAAGGGACGACGTTGCTTCTTTTGCTGGGGTAACTTACCTCCATTTGCGACCGAATCCAATTTTTCTCCAAAGAGCCGCAACCCCAAAAAGGGAAGAGCCGTGACTTTTTGGACACAAAATCAGCCGCCCACTGGCGTAACCAAACCGACCGCCGAATAGTCACCAGCAAGGCCGAAGTTCTACTACACATCACCATGGTGTCATCCAGGGCGGCTAGCACAAATGACAAAAACAATTCGCACCGCTTAAGGGCGGTGAACTCATCACTAGCCGGGTCAAGCCTGGAGGTAGACAACAGGTCCCTGACAACCGACCTAGAAGCCACTATTAAAAGCGCCGAAGCACAAACAGGCCGCAAGGCCGACCCGACACTGGCAAAACCATGACAAGCCATCTGGTCAATGCATTTATCCTCACCATCCTTGAGCGTAGAACAGTCAGGAGAATGCAAAAAGGAGGTGCTAGACAACCCCAAAACAGGGGCGTCCACCTCGGGAGGGGACGACCAGCGCTTCACCGCATCCGCCGGAAAGGGATATTTCTTATCCCAACCCGGAGGAACACCTGGAAGCCAAGTAGGCCTTTCCCATTCCTTAAGAATAATGCCATCGAAATGCTTTTGATTAGGGAATTCCCCGCCTCAAAGAACTCCCCCTTCTGCGGAAGAGCCACTTCAGGAGGAGAAATTGCCAGAACCTCAAACATATGAGCCAGGACCTTAGGGGTATCCAAAGAATCCCCCTGACCCCGCTTGGCATCGGTGCCAACAAACTGCTGATCGTCAGAACCGTCCGACTGCTCAAATAGCTCCCCTTCCTCTAGCGGGGGGTAATCGGACCAGTCCAGTGAATCAAACTCATCAAAATCAGAAGCCGGCGTGGCTGGAGACAAGTGCTTTCTCTTAGCCGGGGCCTTTCTGGCAACAGCGCTAGAAAATAATTTTTTAAGATTGGCCAATCTGGCACACACCTCAGATTGCGACTCCCCACCCATGACAGTGTCACGTGGGGTATGGATCAGGCGGGGAGGGGTAGGTGAAGAGACCGGCGGCGCAGAACCAGACGCATGGGATCCGGACTGCCGCGTAATAGTCTGCTGCGCACATGGTATGCAAAGAAATACATCATCCCCAGTAAGGGATACCCCACACCCCAAACACTACCGGGGTTGCCCCAAGGGGAGCCCGAGCCCGGTATCCTGGGAAGCCTCCATATGGTGATTTTATCGGTAGTCGCAATGCCCAAGGGAATTACGCAATCTAAGCGACCTGGGATGCCCCTTCTGTGTCCCGCGTGGGCGGATTTATAGGGAGTTCTTAAACTAAACCAGGGACCCTAGGACCGTGGAGGACCCTTTAAGATCCAACAAGGGTCTGTCTGGAATACAAAAAGAGGGACTATCACACACAATCACACAAATGCTGTGCACATAAACAGAGAGGCCAAGGCACACATACATATAAATCGAAATATATCAATCTTGTGCTGACAAGCAGACTCACAGCCAAGAAGAGAATGGAGCTCACTGGGCGCTTACGGTAATGGTGTCCTGCACGAGGCGAATGGAACTTGGCAGCAAGGAAGAAGAAGAAGAAGGGGCCGGCGCGGACCGCGCGCTGCGCACGGCCCCACCCCTCTCCCCTGACACGACGCGGCTCCCGGCCAGTGACCGGGCTCCGCAGCGGCACCAGCAGCATGGAGGGAGGGAGGGGGCGGGCCGCAGGATCGCGCCCCACGCCCAGCCCCGCCCCCCCGGAGGGGGAGTAGCTCCCCCGGAGACTCTCAGTAACGGCTGGCGGCGCCGCAAACCGCCGGCCCGGACAAGAACATATCAATCTCGCGTACCATACACACAAAAGTAGCACAAGCATGCACTCTAAGGAAAAACGAACTAACGGGAATAAGCGCCTCCCCCTAGCTGTAGGGAACAATGGGTGACCGGGGAAGGGGGGAAATAACACCACCAAGGTGTAAGGGCAAGGACAGGGCATCCCAACCGGGATCACCAACCCGGAATACCGCCTACCCCTTAGTATGGGGTCTCATGGCGGAGCATGGCTCCTAAAGCACCATAAGGTGCTGTCTACCCTTGCCCGGACCCGCAGCCTAGGCTGGGAGGCTCTTTATTAAAAAAAAAAAAAAAAAAAGGGGATAACAGTAGGTCCAGGCAGAAATAGACCAAAAGAGGGGGGCCGGGAGTTACCCCGGCTACCTGCAAGGAGGAGACATCCATCTTCTGACTTGCTCGCCGTCTGCAGAGATGAAAGACTGGGGAGTGAGTGGGAGGTCCCAGGTATTTATGGACAGGGAGGGGCTCCCTTTTTTTCATGACATCTCTGCAAGATCGCCCTCTACAAGTCGGTATAACCCAAGTGTAATGACTATCTGAAGCGGGGTGTGTGACATACTTAGAATAGCATGTATATCACATCAAAGGCCCCAACGCGTTTCGGACTCAAGAGTCCTTATTCATGACATAGGAATAGATAGTACAGACAAGCTTTAAATACAGCTGGGTGGAGTCCCGTCTCACAAAGCAGCATACCTCACCTGTAATTAATTAGACCCAACGTACCGAGTGTTGGAGGTTCACACAGACATATGTTTAACCCTTCACACATAAGGGGCCAGCAAATACAATATGCATATTTAGGTTATAGAGTAAACTAAATTTTAAAACGCCCATCAACTGGGAGTAAATTAAATAAGACATTGATTGTTGGGAAGTAGTGATACAAGTGGGTCCTACAACCTATCAGAGAATATTTACAATAGATATCGCAGATCAATTTCGATCTTTTATATAGAAGTTGATCAGCCAATATCTGTAAAAAGTTTTGACAAAGTTTTAACAGCACTTGCTATAGATGGTAACAACTGAAACCAAGTTAGCAGATGGAAGCTGTATATAGTAAATGAACATTTATATTGTTGTTACCATCTGTAACAAAGTTAACCAACAATTACTTAGTGTGGATAAAAAAAACGGACATTGACTGTGAAAAAACACAAAATATTTAACTTGGTTAAAATTGGGTAACAGCCCCTACATAAACACCAGGCAAGGGCTCAGCTTAGAGAGACAGGAAGACCACATAAATTAATGAACATTAGATATAAGTAGATAAATGCATATCCTTCTATCCATAAAATTAATAGCAAATCTATCACAGAATACATTATTTACAAGACATAACTTTTTATCTCACTTTTGTCCCTTAATACTCCGTTTCACCCCCAGAGAAATACATGGTCTAAGATTGAAAGGGTATTTAATTCAGAAGAAAAAAAAGGGACAATCAAGATAGAGAAAAAAGAAGGAAGGTAAAAGAGAAACAGAGTCACAGCTGTTAAGTACTGTTATCTATATTCATAATGCATATTATAATTGTATGAGAAGGGAAAATAGCCTTAATGTTTAGGAGAGGTGCTACCCAGAGGGGGGTCTACTGACCAATCTTTTTTAATCCTTCAAAAATAAATCCACATCCCAGCGGAAATTTAACCCATCCGGGATACGGGTATTCAATTTACAGATCCAATAGACCTCCCTCTGCAGCAACCTCTCATGTAAATCCCCTCCCCTTGGGCCAGGGACAACTTTGATTCCTTTGCAACTCAGATATTTCAACCCCCCCCCCATGCTTATCTCTGAAATGTTTGCCGACATTGGATGGTGAAGTAAGTCGTTCCTGCTGTACCGCTGTAAGATGTTCTGATATTCTCCGTTTTAAGGGCCTGATGGTACATCCCACATATTGGACCCGGCAGGCTTCGCAGGTTAACAGATAGATAACGTAGGGAGTATTGCAATTTATAAAACTATTAATTTTAAATACCACACCGGGTTCCCGCACATAAATGTAACATGTAAATGCCCTTACAGGAAAGCCAGGTAGAAGAAAAACTGTCCGGCTTCCTGTAGAGGCTAGGGGATAATTTTTGTCCTAAAGTAGGTGATCGCCTGCTCACAATTTTTATACCATTTTTAAAGACTTGTTTCAGTTGGGAGTCACATTCCAATAAGGGTAAATGTTTATTAATAATATTCCTTATTTTTGGAAATTCTTCACTATATGTGGTGGACATAATTAAGATATTGTCACTGTCAGCGCCGTTCCTACTCAGACCCCTTCTTTTCTTATCCGGGCCCTTATTTTGATTGCCCCCTCCTAACATATTATCCTTGTTTCCGGATCTGGCTATAGTCTTCGCTCTTTCTAATGTATCTGACTGATAACCCCGTTGTAACAACCTCTGGGAAATTATAGTTAACTCATTCTCAAAGACTGAATCCTCAGTACAATTCCTCCGTGCTCTAGTCATCTCCCCCACCGGGATAGCCTTGATGGTATGAGCCGGATGACAACTCTCAGCTCTGAGAGTTGTATTTCCGGCTGTCTCTTTCCTAAATGTACTGGTAATAAATTTCAGTTTGTCCTGTGATAGGTATAAACGTAGATCCAAAAATGAGATACAGTCTAGACTATTCTCTGAGGTGAAACGGAGATTCAGGTTATTATTATTCAAGCATACTAGAAACTGTGTGAGCGAATCACTATCGCCCTGCCACACAACGACCAAATCGTCGATATAGCATCCAAAGTATTTGATATTTTTAGAGAAGGGGTTATTATGTCCAAAGATTGTCTCCCTCTCCCACCAACCCATATAAAGGTTGGCGAGAGAGGGAGAGAAAGGCGCTCCCATCGATGCTCCGCAGCACTGCAGGTAATACTCCCCTGCAAAAAGAAAAAAATTATGTCCAAGTAAGTACTCCACTGCTATAATCAGGAATGTAATTCCCTAGAGTAGGATGAATAATTGGACAAGTGGAAATATATTGCCTGCAGTGCTAAATCATGCGGAATAACAAAGTAAAGCGATGACACATCACAGGTAACCCATCTATAGGTCGATTTCCATTTAAAATTAAGGAGTTGTCTCATTACATCTCTGGAGTCTTGCAAATATCCGGGCAACCTCTGGACCAGCGGAAGTAGATGGAGATCCACCCATTGCCCCAATCTCTCATTCATCCCCCCAACCCCAGCAACGAGCTGGCAAGGACTGCTCCAATTCCAGCAAATATAAGGCAATCTGGGGGAGCTATGATGAGTGTTATTCAAGCGTGTCTCCCCCCCCATATCCTCATCTCTCGTGGACTTCGTGCTGCCAATGCAGATGACCTGCAGCCGTCTCTCAGCAACATGATGTCACAGTGCATTTCATTTGCAGAGCACATCCAGCTCCTAATAAGCACCATTACTCAGCGAGCAGGTCAGCGCAGCCACCATGCAGGATCCCACATCTGATTAATTGGCTGCAGCACCCCCTCTCCATCAATCTGCAGAGGAGAGACAAGGACAGGACGATACCAGAGGATCGGCATCAGCTGGAAAATATACAGTATGCAGTCTCCACCCTGCCCTTAAATCCCCTTTAGCTGCACTGTAATCCCACAGCTCTGCCCCCTAAGGCACCAAACACCTCTAAATTAGGCAGCCTAAAGCAGAGCCGGGGGGGGGGGGGTTATTATGCATCCATTTTATAGCCAGTAAGGGTTACACTGTTGGGAGTCAGTGAGTGGGACAATCTTGAAATCAGATCATAAGGCTCGATTCAGAGGCACATTTGTCTGGACTTTCGTAGCTGCCTGTGAAAGTTTGTGTGTGTTTGTCATTTTTTTTGTTTTTTTCGTTCATTTTTCATTCGTACGAACGTTCGGCTAATGCGTATATGCGCTTTCGAAGAACGAAAGCAAATCAGATCATTTGCGTTAGTTCGGATCATTTTCCCATCCAAATCTTATATTTTGCGTTCGTTCAGATAACTTACGTTATTGCTATGGCCTTGTGTCTCATTCAGAGAGCTGATTGCCGAGGAACCACCACCCTATAAAACCGTTTCATTTGCGATCCCCTTACGGGACCATTTTGACCTCGGATACCCTTGCAATGAACCAGTTGTGTGCCTTTGTGGAGCAAATGGGCATAGAAATTGTCCGGAGGGCCGAGACCAGATTGCACCGGCGACGCATGCATATCGATGGCATGCATGACGTTGAGCTGTTCGAGCTCACCAGACTTAATCGCGCTTCCCTCCATAAATTGTATAGTGAGCTGCGGCCATGGTTAGCCCGCACCACAAGGAAGGGGCAAGCAATTTCAGGTATGACCAAGATGCTTGGCTGCCTGCAATTTTTGGCGAACGGCTCGTTCCAGAGGCTGGGTGCCCTCTCCGTGGGGATCTCCCAGCCTACGCTGAGCTGCGCGCTATCCAAGTTTTTGGAAGGCATGGCTACCATTAGGCAGAAATATATATTTTTTCCTGACGACATGGTAGCCTGGAACGCGTTTAAGCTGGCATTTTATAATATCGCCGACATGCCCAACGTCATGGGTGCCATTGATTGCACCCAAGTTGCCTTGGTGCCTCTGGCAGCCGACAAGTACATCTATAGGCAAGTTCTATATGTTTTTTGATATAGATGTCATAAATGGTATTTTAAATTTATCTTAATCCCTCCATGTAAAATCCATCCTTGTAACTAGTCCCTGTGAAATAACTGACTCTGTATATCTCTTAATACCTCCTTGTAAAATCCCTCCTTGTAACTAGTCCCTGTGAAACATTGGACCGTATTTAGCGTTTTCATGTCGCCCAAAGAAAAACATTTTCATGTGGTCCTTAAATAGGCAATCTAAAGTTAATCTTTACTTGATGTAACATACCTCTCCTTTTTTGGGGGGAAAAATACTTATGAACTTAGTGTTCTTTGTATTGGCCAACATGTTTTTAGGAAGGTGTTAGGATTTAGTGTTTGAGTAGTTTACCTTGCCTTGCTATTTTTTTTTTCCTTTTATCCCAGGAACCACAAAATGGGCCACTCAATGAATGTCCAAGCAGTGGTGGCCCCGGACATGCGGTTCCTTAGCGTCCTCCCCGGAATTCCAGGCTCATCCCATGACGCGTACATCTTGCGTCGATCTGGATTTACTTTTCACTTACAGAGTAGAGGAGAGCGGGATAAAGTGCAGGGGGCGGGTTAGAGGTGTGCTTGCCTCAGACAAAGCAGATCTGGGTTCCTGAAAGGGTAAAACATCCAAGAATGCTGAGCAGCACAGTCCTAAACCAATACCTGTTAGCAGTCTGCCTGATTTGCCCTCATCCGCCATCTTGTAAGTTTTAATGGTCCGAACATGCATTACATGGTGTTAGGCTGTTTTTTAATCAGAGCAATATGTATGTTCAGGGTGTCTCTCAAATATTACATAGCCTCTTAGTCATGGTGATGGCCCGTTTTTTTGTCAACATTTTGGGAGTAATGTGGACTTAATGTTATTTTTGTCTTTTTTTCAGGGGATTACGGCTATCCACTGCTTCCCTGGCTGCTGACACCCGTCCTTCAGCCACAGAATGTGCCACAGGACGCCTACAATCGGGCCCACAGCAGGGCCGTGCTGGGGAGGGCGTTTGGGCCGTTAAAAACCCGCTTTCGTTGTTTGAACCATACTGGGGGGGCACTACAGTGTGACCCCCAAGAAGGTCATAGATATAATTCTTGCATGTTGTGTGTTACAAAACTTAATGCAGCGTGTCCCCCGGTATTTGGATCTGACCCAGATGAACAATACCATGGCACACCTAGTGCCTCTGGCCAAGCAGTTCGGGCCAATTTGATTTCAACACATTTTTCTTAATTTTTTGGTCCTGTGTTTGTTTTGTGTATGTAATGTTTTTGTTTGACTATAATTTTGATTTGTGAATCTGGAAGTTTTTGTTTGGTTAACAACTAGTAATGATTTAATTACTAAAAAATTCACACATGATCTGAGAGTAATGCATTTTTTTGGGCCTCTTGTTTTTGGAAATTCATTCAAAAAGCTAAAATTCAACAAAACATTAATGCATTAATGTAGTCAACAACAGGTAAAGTCACATTCAATATTTTTATTGTAGCTTAAGGGCACTTGCATACTTCATGTACATACATAGGACCACATAAATAAAATAATATTTTGGGCAAATCATGCCAAAAACCAATTGTACACATCCAGGAATTTAAAAGTAATGCACTCCAGGGCGAAGTTTAAAAAAAAAAAAAAAAAAACATACAGACATAGGGAGCAAGCATTTGCATGTCAATATTGGGCCAGTAATACATAGGGCCACATACACACCCTCTCCTGCTTTGTCACATTTGCCACAGGCACAGGTGTAAAGCAGCCAAACCTATGCCACATCTACACCTGTAAGTCAGTGGCCCACCCAAACAAGAAGCCCCAGTCCAAATCCAAGTCCAGTACAATCTCTGCCAGGGTTCAAGGTATTAGTTTGCCAGGCCAGAATGTCCCCCAATCATGCCTACAAACAGGATGATCCAGAAGCAATGTAATTAGGCCAAAGCCTGCAGAGCAACAGCTTGAGTGGCAGGTTCAGTGAGGCTTGAGCTCAGGCATTGGCTAGTGGGCTATCTCAGCAATCTAATGAGCTATATGGCAGCAAATCCAGCTATATGGCCGCATACAACCAAAGCCATACCAAAAGGCTATATTGGTAGGGCTCACCAGACAGGTCAATACAGTGGGGATGTAGAGCAAAGATGTGTGGCCACACATGCAGCATGCGGCCAGCTTCACACTGCTGCAGAGGATTTGGTGTAGAAACATGTTGGGACAGTTGCAGATTATGTTCCAGGGGAGTCTGTTCTGAAGGTCCCATCAAGGTGCCATCCTCCTCCAGCTCCTGGATTTCCTCCATCAGTGTGTGGGTCTGTTGGGACATGTGAAAAAAAAGGTTTGGTTTGGGCCCTAAATATTTATGTACTGTAAATTATTCATGTAAATTCACATGCATCAGCAGATTCAGAAAAATACACTTACCGTATATATCCTGGCTCCTAGGCAGCACAGAAGTTGACGGCGTGGTCAAACTGGCTGAGGCTTCCACACTAACTGAGGGATGATGCTAGGCTGTATTGTTTACAAAAAGGCATGTGAACACACAAATATGCATTGGTGATCTGTATTACTACATATGCTTCACTAAAACACGTGGCCAAGCAGGAATGGCAACTTCCCGAATGGTCCAAGTTGGCTTTCACTATGAATGTCATTATCTGTTAGATTTATTAATCAACATGTACATACACATTGGTCACCTTAAATCAAATAAACATGCATGTACTGGCTGTTATGAGGCTTCACACATCCCTAAAGGGCCATTAGGGGACAACACTCAGCTTGCAAATAGCATTTGGCTTCAGAATATGCTGGTTGACATTCTTCCTGGGTAGACCTTTCCCTGACCCCAGATCAAGTATTTGAGACCAAAGTACAGCTCAAACCCAAGTGGCCTAAAGATAAAGATGGAAGTGTTGGATCTGATTGAATAGAATCACATAACAGGCAGTCCTTTGCTAATGTAAAGACTTTTATAGTGTCCTTAAATACTCTTCAAGGTCATATATGGGCAAGCAAATTAGAAAATTATCATTCCACAGACATTACACACCCTGCTAAAACTGTAACCTCAACTACAAGGCACTCCCTAGGGGCATGTGTTCATATATGCCTTTGAGCCTCATTTTACATGTTGAAAACATTTCACATACATACTAACATTACAAACCTGCAGGAATAGTAGGGATGTCCGTGTCCCGTCACCCCGAGTGTCCCTCTAAGGCCACGGGATGTACCCGGCCCAGCACCATCTCCTCAGCTCGGGTAAATTGTAATTTAGTGGGGAAGCCTCCACCAGTTTGTAAGCTGAAAAAGATAGTTTGGAAAATGTAGGAAAATGGGAACAAAACAAGAAGCAGACAAATCCACAAAGCAGATATGTACCTGTAATTTCACAGTTTATTTTCTCTTTCTTCCGTGCTGCATAATTCAGGTCCGATATTTTGCATTGAATCTACTCCACATCTTTGAGCTCATCCCCCGCTGCATTGACCTGTCTGGTGAGCTCCTCTAAAATTTCTGCTTTGCGCATTTTGCTGATTGCTTTGGATCTGCGCCCATATAGTTCATCATAATGTAAGGTGAGCCCACTAGCCAATGCCAGAGTTTGGGCCTCCCCAAACCTGCCACTCAAGTGGCCTCGGCACAATGTGCGCCCTGTTGCTTGATGTTCTGGCTCATCAGTGGTTGCAGGCAAATCGGGGGACATTCTGGCCTGGCTGTGTTGGGGAGAAATGTAGGACAGGTGGCTGACTTCAGATTGAACTGGACTTGGGGTTCTTGGCTGGGTGGCCACTAAACTAGCAGGCGTAGATGTGGCATATGGAGAGTGCCTTGCCACCTGTGCCGGTGGCAAATGTGGCCGAGGAGGAGAGGGTAAGCTGGATGATGTTGGGCTTCTTGCCCTGTTCCTCTGTGGCCCCTTCACAATTTCATGCCCCTGGGAGGTTGTTGGACATGGGTCGGGTGATGCTGAGCTCTGGCTGCTGGGGCATCTGGCCCGGTGGGTTGGCCTCTTGCCATGGGAGCTTTGCACATGAGGAGGGGTGATGCTGAGCTCGGGCTGCTGGGGCTTCTGGCCCGGTGGATTGGCCTCTTGCCATGGGAGCTTTTCCCATGTGGGTGGGGTGATGCTGAGCTCGGGCTGCTGGGGCTTCTGCCCCGGTGGGTTGGCCTCTTGCCATGGGAGCGTTTCCCACGTGGGTGGGGTGATGCTGAGCTCTGGCTGCTGGGGCTTCTGGCCCGGTGGGTTGGCCTCTTCCCATTGGAGCTTTTCCCACGTGGGTGGGATGATTCTGACCTTTGGGGGCTGGGGTGTCTCACCCTCTTGGTGTGCTTTTTAGGGGCTGTACCTGTGTGCTTGCTGGTCTGGGGCTTCTTCTTTGCCGCTGGCTCCTTTTGTTTGGTGGTTGTGGTCGCCTTGGCCTGCCCACTGCGGGTTTCCCGCACCTTAGCCTTTGGCATTTTTGAGCGAGTGGTGGGGCCTGCAGAAGCCTCCTCATGCTTCTCTGGCTTTTTGCTGCTGCCCTCCTTTGCCGCTTTGGCCTTTGTGCCGGATTTTTTTGGTGCTATTATTAAGAGACTCTCAAAGAGAATGAGCTGTGTGTCCAGGACCCTTTAAATACTAATGACTGGGTATGACGCTTACGCGTGCATACGGCCGTTCGTCCAGCAGTGCAGAACCCGGAAACCGCTGGGGCATTACTTATCTGCTGCAGACAAGAAGAAAGATGGCGCCCACAATCTTCACCCGCCAACAAGAAGAGCTGCATATGCTTGTAAGTGTATTTTAATGCCTTTGATTTGCCATCTAAATGCATGCCTAGCACTTAAAGTGGACCAACACCCAGGATTTTGACTATCCTGGGTCTTGGTCCACTTCGGTGGGGCACCCCCGATCGGGGTGCCCCGCTGTGTGAAACCCCCCCGATCACCCGAAAAACTCACCTCTCCCCGCTCCCAGCGCCGACAGACAAGGAATCTGACAGTCCCGGACAAGCGGCTCCTCCGCCGCCGCCTCCCGCGGGTCCCTCTTGACGCGCGCCGGCCATTCACAGACGGCGGGCGCGCGAGGGAGGCTAAGGTAAGGGGGTTTGGGGTGTTTGGGGGGGTTTCACCCCGCGGGACATCCCGATCTCGGATGTCCCGCGGGGAGGGAGGTGATCGGCCCGGGAATCTTATAGATTCCCGGGCCGATCACCCGTGGGTGTTGGTCCACTTTAAGGAAGCGCAGGAAGAAACAGTTTGGTTTAAAAGTGTATAAAACTCTGTGCCAAACAGAAGTTAGGGCCCACATGTGCGAACCAAGTCAATTACATCTAGAAGGATAGTTTTAGCCTAGAAATGTGTCTGGTAATGTCATTTAGTCAAATGATCGATTTGTGACAGATATTTGTATGCAGTTTGATCTAAATCCTATGTTTATTTTGTAGACGATGCTTGAGCGCAGGTACGACTACCTGCCCAACTCTTGAGAAGAGGGCCGTCGCCCTGGAGATCGTTTCCAGGATCCAGCACGAGACTGACACCACCTTCACCCACACGCAGATCATGCAGCACTGGTCGGACCTGAAACGGCTCCACATGCCCCGGGTGTGGCGGATTTTCGGACTCCATTTCCCTAATAAGTACATAGCGATTGCATGCTAGATGAAATTAATACAGAAGGAAGGCCTTTATTTATAAATGCTTTTCTTTTCTAGTGCTGGAAATGGAGTACCGAATACGACACAGCCGGAGGCGCACAGGCCAACCAGTGCTGCATTAATCTGCAGCACCAAGTGACGGTGGTGGATCTCCAGGGCGATGGTCCTACCCCTCCTCCGTAGGGGCCTCCGACCAGCCCCTGGACCTTTCTACAGGAGGGGCGTCACGGCGTGGGCAGGGAGTCGTACCAAGTGACAGAGCCGTTAGCCTCTGGTATGTGACTCTTCATGTAACCGCATACACATACATGCCATTTAACCAAAAGCTGATTCCCTTAATCGCTTTTTCTAGATTTTGAGGTAGCGGGTGAAGGATCTGTGGAAGAGTCTGCAGCAGATCAGGCCCAGGAGGCACATGGAGAAGGTGGGTGATGTCACACACACATTGAATTTGTCATTTGCTTACTGTTGACTAAGACATTAGAAGTGACCCTATTTGACATGTCTATACAGCCTCAACTTCCCAGCAGTGGCAGGGCCCAGAACGGAGGGTGGTCCCCGAGGCACACGTCGGCCACCAACGAAGTAAGTTGTAATGTCATTCTTTGGATTATGTGGTAATTGACTTGATCAGCAAGATACCTAAAGCCATAGTCAATGGCATTAGCATAATGACATTTGCCCACTTCCTTAGATTAATTATTTAGCATAATGACATATGCCCTCTTCCTTAGATTAATTACTTAGCATAATGACATATGTCGTCATGAGTTAGCTTGCCACCTAAAAAACATTCCATCCACAGGTGAGAAAAACATGTATTTGTCAAAAAATGTTTGTTTATTTTTCTCCAGGGCCCACACGTGCCAGAGTGGAAGCCATGAGTGAAAGGGTCCTTCAGTTGGTGGCCGACATGCAGGAGCTGCGTGACTCTTTGGGGACCACAGAAGAAGACTAATGTTCTGGGTCCTGCCATTGTTTTGTATATAGTTTTTAATTATTTAAGTTAAAAACATATTATATATTTTAAATATTTTTAAATTTTTATAAGCAAAAAAAAAAAAACTACATTTTAACAAAAACATTTAACAAAAAAATGCCAAAAAAAATGGCATTTGGATATAAAACAAAAAAAAAAAAAAAGTTTGTGTCATTTTATTTCAAAAATACCTTAACACAAAACGAATGGGCAAAGAAATATTTAGAGATGAAGATTCACATGGCATGTGCATGTCAAGTTTTAGGGGTGAAAAATGGAAGAACAACCTAACCGCAAAGTTGTTTGGGTAAGTTTTAGGGGTGAAAAATGGAAGAAGAACCTAACCACGAAGTGGTTTGGGTAAGTTTTAGGGGTGAAAAATGGAAGACCAACCTAACCGCGAAGTTATTTGGGTAAGTTTTAAGGGTCAAAAATAGAAGAAGAACCTAACCGTGAAGTGGTTTGGATAAGTTTTAGGGGTCATACATGGAAGAAGAACCTAACCGCGAAGTGATTTGGGTAAGTTTTAGGGGTGAAAAATGGAAGAAGAACCTAACCGTGAAGTGGTTTGGGTAAGTTTTAGGGGTGAAAAATGGAAGAAGAACCTAACTGCGAAGTGGTTTGGGTAAGGTTTAGGGGTGAAAAATGGAAGAACAACCTAACCGCAAAGTGATTTGGGTAAGTTTTAGGGGTAAAAAATGGAAGAACAACCTAACCGCGAAGTGATTTGGGTAAGTTTTAGGGGTGAAAAATGGAAGAAGCACCTAACCCCGAAGTGTAAGTTTTAGGGGTGAAAAATGGAAGAACAACCTAACCGCGAAGTGAAATGGGTTTTAGGGCTGAAAATGGAAGAAGAACCTAACCGCGAAGTGATTTGGGTAAGTTTTAGGGGTGAAAAATGGAAGAACAACCTAACCGCAAAGTGGTTTGGGTAAGTTTTAGGGGTGAAAAATGGAAGAAGAACCTAACCACAAAGTGACTTGGGTAAGTTTTAGGGGGCATAAATGGAAGAAGAACCTTACCGCAAAGTGATTTGGGTAAGTTTTAGAGGTGAAAATGGAAAAAGAACCTAACCGCAAAGTGATTTGGGTAAGTTTTAGGGGTGAAAATGGAAAAAGAACCTAACCGCGAAGTGGTTTGGGTAAGTTTTAGGGGTGAAAAATGTAAGAAGAACCTAACCGCGAAGTGGTTTGGGTAAGTTTTAGGGGTGAAAAATGTAAGAAGAACCTAACCGCGAAGTGGTTTGGGTAAGTTTTAGGGGTGAAAAATGGAAGAAGAACCTAACCCCTAAGTGATTTGGGTAAGTTTTAGGGGTGAAAAATGGAAGAAGACCCTAACCACAAAGTGATTTGGGTAAGTTTTAGGGGTGAAAAATGGAAGAAGAACCTAACCGCGAAATGATTTGGGTAAGTTTTAGGGGTGAAAATGGAAAAAGAACCTAACCGTGAAGTAATTGGGGTAAGTTTTAGGGGTGAAAAATGGAAGAAGAACCTAACCGCGAAGTGGTTTAGGTAAGTTTTAGGGGTGAAAAATGGAAGAAGAACCTAACCGCAAAGTGATTTGGGTAAGTTTTAGGGGTGAAAAATGGAAGAAGAACCTAACCGCGAAGTGATTTGGGTAAGATTTAGGGGTGAAAAATGGAAGAAGAACCTAACCACGAAGTGATTTGGGTAAGTTTTAGGGGTGAAAAATGGAAGAAGAACCTAATCACGAAGTGATTTGGGTAAGCTTTAGGGGCGAAAAATGGAAGAAGCACCTAACCCCGAAGTGTAAGTTTTAGGGGTGAAAAATGGAAGAACAACCTAACCGCGAAGTGAAATGGGTTTTAGGGCTGAAAATGGAAGAAGAACCTAACCGCGAAGTGATTTGGGTAAGTTTTAGGGGTGCAAAATGGAAGAACAACCTAACCGCAAAGTGGTTTGGGTAAGTTTTAGGGGTGAAAAATGGAAGAAGAACCTAACCACAAAGTGATTTGGGTAAGTTTTAGGGGGCATAAATGGAAGAAGAACCTTACCGCGAAGTGATTTGGGTAAGTTTTAGAGGTGAAAATGGAAGAAGAACCTAACCGCAAAGTGATTTGGGTAAGTTTTAGGGGTGAAAATGGAAAAAGAACCTAACCGCGAAGTGGTTTGGGTAAGTTTTAGGGGTGAAAAATGTAAGAAGAACCTAACCGCAAAGTGGTTTGGGTAAGTTTTAGGGGTGAAAAATGGAAGAAGAACCTAACCCCTAAGTGATTTGGGTAAGTTTTAGGGGTGAAAAATGGAAGAAGACCCTAACCACAAAGTGATTTGGGTAAGTTTTAGGGGTGAAAAATGGAAGAAGAACCTAACCGCGAAATGATTTGGGTAAGTTTTAGAGGTGAAAAATGGAAGAAGAACCTAAACGCGAAGTGGTTTGTGTAAGTTTTAGGGGGCATACATGGAAGAAGAACCTAACCGCGAAGTGGTTTGGGTAAGTTTTAGAGGTGAAAAATGGAAGAAGAACCTAACCGCGAAGTGATTTGGTTAAGTTTTAGGGGTGAAAAATGGAAGAAGAACCTAATCGCAAAGTGATTTGGGTAAGTTTTAGAGGTGAAAAATCGAAGAAGAACCTAACCGCGAAGTGGTTTGGGTAAGTTTTAGAGGTGAAAAATGGAAGAAGAACCTAACCACGAAGTGGTTTGGGTAAGTTTTAGGGGGCATACATGGAAGAAGAACCTAACCGCGAAGTGGTTTGGGTAAGTTTTAGAGGTGAAAAATGGAAGAAGAACCTAACCGCGAAGTGATTTGGTTAAAGTGGACCAACACCCAGGATTTTGACTATCCTGGGTTTTGGTCCACTTCGGCGGGGCACCCCGATCGGGGGTGCCCCGCTGTGTGAAACCCCCCAGAAAGCCCCAAAATCTTACCTGTCCCCGCTCCCACGTGACTGGACGGTCCAATCCCCGCCAACGTCCAGGCGGGGATCAGGAACGTCCAAGCGGCTGCCGCCGCCGCCTCCCTCGCGTCACTTTCGGCGCGCGCGCGCCCCCGCCGGCCATTCGCAGACGGCCGGCGCGGGCGCGCGCACGCCTACAGGGGCGCGAGGGAGGCGGCGGCGGCCGGCCGCCGCCGAAGATCAGGTAAGCGATTTGGGGTGTCTGGGGGGGTTTCACCCCGCGGGACATCCCGATCTCGGATGTCCCGCGGGGTGGGAGGTGATCGGCCCGGGAATCTTATAGATTTCCGGGCCGATCACCTCTCGGTGTTGGTCCACTTTAAGTTTTAGGGGTGAAAATGGAAGAAGAACCTAATCGCGAAGTGATTTGGGTAAGTTTTAGAGGTGAAAAATGGAAGAAGAACCTAACCGCGAAGTGGTTTGGGTAAGTTTTAGGGGGCATACATGGAAGAAGAACCTAACCGCGAAGTGGTTTGGGTAAGTTTTAGGAGTCATAAATGGAAGATGTAGGAAACCGCAAAGTGATTTAGCTAAGCATTGTAGCAGAAGTGAGTGACCCAAATATGTAGGCGAGCACTTTAATGAGTTAAGTTTGTAGTGCGCAGGCGTAAGATCGTAAGGATTCGTCTGGACGATTATTTATTGTAAAAGGAAATCAGAATCTAACGGGAAACGTAAAGGATTCGTGGAAGGAGACGATGGAAAAAGGGCAAAAACGAAAGCCGACGTTGTAACATGAGAAAAGAAAATGGAAAACTAACGCTGGAAAATGACATCCTCGTACTCGTACTCTGGCATACGAACAGACGAAGACTTTACAGAGGGATAGCAATGCATGCATAGAATCGCTCGCACACTCATACAAGAGCGGGAACATTAAAAAAAAACAAAAAAAAAAACAGATCGACACAAAAACGAAAGTGTTTTTTTGTCCCTCTGAATCAACCCTATAGTACCGGGCCCCATATTCTGGAGAGGTCGTTTATGGGGGCCACTGAACACAAGCACACTAGTGTTGATTCAGAATGGGTCTCATGATTCATGGATGCAGGAGGGACAACTCACATAGCAGTTTACTGAATCGCTGTATGCAAGCTGTACACCAATTGCAGCATGGCTTTTTTAAAATGAAAACAGCATGTCCATGATGTAAGCCAGCATATTTCGACTGCTTTGAGGTGTCGAGGAATGACAGCTCACAAAACCCCGATTTCGTCGAAATGTCCACTTTACACTTTCTGAATCACAAGAGTTTACACTTTTTGAGAGAAATTTCTTGTGATACCTCGCACAAAATAAAGATAATCTAAAAAAAAAAAAATCTAAAACTGTGTAAGACTGCAATCTCAGTGCTGAAACCACCCTTACGAGGTAACTCATGGCACAGGGAAAAAAAAAAAAAGGAGGTGGGGTGACTTTGTAAGCACTTACCTGTATACACCCGCACTCCTGATTTATAAGCTTAATTTTTCCAGGTATATGCATTACATACTAGGAATTTGTTCTGACTGGAAGGCTGATACAACAGGTAGGGGGTAAACAAAAAATGGAATGAAACAAATTTCAGCATAAGCGGAATAAGGAACAGAGAATCAGAGGAAGGACCTTCCCAGTCGACACAGCCAGGCAGGCAATTCTGAGGCACCAAATGGATTGAGTCCCAAGAAGTGAAGAGAAAGAATAGCTGGTGAAACCATAGAAGCAGAAATCAAGAGAAATGAAGGGATCTATCAGACCTCAGAGCCTCCTATTCCTCCTAGAGTCATTCCATTTCATTGTGCCACATGGAAGGGCTACATCGATTATACTGTAGCTTGGAATCCGTTCTGCAACCTCCCTATACCTATACCTCCAGTGTTGGCCTGCTCATTTTAACTTTCATTTCCTCTGCTCCCCCAGTACCCGAACTAGCACCCCGCCAATTTGTACCTTGGAATGTAATGTCTGCCTGATTAGGTTGTTACTAGCTACTCCTTATTTGCATTTACTTTAACTGGGACCCCTTCCACGTACATTACAATAAAATGGATGTCTGTAACCCCCCACTCTTCCCTTCTTTTTCTTGTATCCAGACCACTCCATGTGGCACCTTAGAATAGAATAGCTGTCTGGTTTGGAGGTTCCTAGTCCAGGCAGAACCCTTCCCACTTTCAAATTTAACCTCTAGTTCCATATTCCTATTAGCAACAATTTGTTTGCCTGCCTGGTTAGGAGGCTCCTTGTTAAAGAGGGACCCCCTTCTCGTCAACTCTTCCCTTGTTTTGTACCCAAAGCTACTCATATCTTCACTGAAACAGGCCCCCTTTCTGTGGCACTTTAGATTGGAATGGCTGCCTCCTCTTCCCCAGCCACTCTGTCTTCCCTTCCTGGACTGGGCTCAACTCTAAAATGTGGCTCCTAGGACTGGAAACAGGCTTCTCCCAGTCAAACACTTGAGCTCCTCTATTCTTTATTCTGCTTACGCTGGAATTGTTAACCGCTTATTCCCCGTGACCACTGCATTGAGCTTCCCAGCAACAACAAATTCCTAGTATGTACATAATGTATATACCCCAAGAAAATAATTGGATTCTGAGATAACCCAGCACACAGCAAACATTCTGCCCACTAACCCCTATAGAGCATCAGGGGCAGCAGACGCCCAGCAGGGACAGAGGATCTGCATGTGGGGAGTAACTGCTACACTGAGGAAGGTATCAGCGTGAAGGTATCTGCATCAGTGTAGGTCCTGGAAAGTTTCCTTCACGCTCTGCTCCTCAGCAAGGAGAGCCGCTGTCACCACCACAGATCACCTGACAGGGAAAGTATGTTAACCCCTCGAAGGGTGACTAGCTGCCCAGGACTTTATTGTCTATGATTCCTGGTACGAAGGTAGAAGTCAGGGATGAATGCAAATTATTAGAAGGGACCACAGGTCTGCTCTAATACACTATTCCTCAGTTAGCACCTGGGATCTTTCCAGGGGCTTTCAAGAACATTGATCCATGTTACAAACCCTAAACTAGCAATCAGAGTCGACAATATGGCAGGTGGGTAGGGGATATACATACCCTATGTTGAGTGGGCGGGGTTTTAAATACCATATACAGATGTAAGGGAGGGGTACTTTACAGGGTTCAGTATTAGAACTGCAGAGTGTGTGTGGCCACAGATGAGGAGGTGGATTGGTTGGTTCCTACCGGTAGACAGGGTCGTGCATCACCAGCATTTTGCTCTCGTCCCACTTCCATTCCTTGCACTGCAACACAGAAATGACCAATTAGCTTCTCGGACAGACTGCCCCCTCCCACAATGCAGCGGAAATGTGTGACGTCACACAGGGAAAAGACGAACCTAAAAACCCCTGTGAATGTGTGTGTGGAGGGGATTGTGGCACTGGCTTAGAATCTTGGCTGGGGAGGAGGAGGGCTGAATGAACAGCCATTAAATTAGATTTCTTTGCTTTTCATCTTCTATTTTCAGCAGATAAATGTGCCACTCATAATTCCCCATTATCTTCAAAGCGCTGAATCCAATTACTTGCTGCAACCCTACCATAGCACCGCTGGCTTTGATCTGCAATGCGATTGGATATAGCCGATGACAGCCATGATTTCTGAAGCCCTAAACCAGTAACTGAGCAGAGGATGCCACCAAAGGAAAAACTAGTTTGTATAGCCACCCACCCCCAAAACATGATAACACGTTACATCTCCCTATCCCTTCTACCTAATGTAAGACTGCAGTCACAATGCACAGATGGTAATTATTCAAGATGGTATGTCCCAAACTCCCAACAATCTATTGCGGCAGAACCATTTCTCACCTTCTGCTTCTTCCTCATCACCACACGTACGCCATCCAGTGACACACTGACGTTCACCTTCTTCTTCTTGATGTTTTTAGCTTTGAATTCGTACTGGGGAGAGAAAGACAGAGATGGAATGAGGGAGGGAATGAGTTACTATTGGTTGAGAAACGTCTTTCTGTGCCACCTGCTCGGAGGGGGGATTCTGCACTCTGCTAAGAGAGAACTGAATGAAAATGGTAACTGGGAGCAGTGGGTGAAATGGTGACCTCTACGACAGAAGATGGAAAACCACCACCATGCGATAAGACGATGCAAGACCACTGCCAAAAAACAAAGATATATATGCAGAAACACAAGTAGCATCCCTGTCATACTGCACACACACTGACAGGGAAGCAATATAAATGATGTATCTCTATGGTGCAGCAGCCACAGAGCATTTAAACTGTAGAGTTTAAGAGGAGTATTCTCACTACTTTTTTTTAAAGAGAAAACGGTTCACTTTCATTGTCTACCTTGGGGCTGATTCAGAGCCAGGTGAAAATTTACACCCAGTAGACAAAGAAAGTCAGTGGCAATTTTCTCTCCTTAAAAAGGATTGAGAATTCTCACCTGACTTGACCTCTATGGCACAGGATATGGTTACAGACCACTATGACACAAGACAGCCACCATGTTACAAAAGATTGCACCAGACCACAACCATGTCACAGGAGACAGAGCAGCACCACAGCCTTGTCACATAAGACTGAAGAAATGTGAACTGCATTTTTCTCAGAGAGATAGAGCAAAGGCATGAAATGAATGAGAGGGTGAATGCGCTCACTGCTCTATACAGTTATTAAAATATCTGGATAGAGGCCAGTTTGTCCCAAGCTGTAGACGCATGATAGATTAGCAAAGCAGAGACTGTGCTCTGCAAAGGTGATTTAAGAGCACTGGTGGGAATCAGTGGGATCCATTCCGAGCTGTCAGCCACCCCCTCTCTCTTACACAGGATGCTAAAACTCAATGAAGACACAAACTTCCGGCGACCATGGGGCAGGAGAGAGACAGAGAAAAAGCGTGTGAGAGAGACAAAAAGACAGAGAGAAAAGAGAGACAGCAAAAAAAAAGAAAAAAGGGAGGAAGAGATGCACAGAGACCAATATGTGGGGGTGCACACAGGCATCTCCTCCAGTCTGGTCAATATTTTGGACAGTCAGACACCTGGCCCACTGGTTTTTCTCCAGTCGTGGACTTTCCTGAACATGCTGGAACCTCTACAATTAGTCCTCTTTCTCCAGGAGTTATCAGAACGGTCAGTACCATGTGCAGGACAAAAGAAAAACCACCCTGCAGGAATGGGTCATGTTGACATCTCTGCAATCCCCTGAAAGATTGTGGGACATCCAGCTAGCCTCAGCGCCGATTGCTGCATCCTTACCACTGCTCAATACTGACTCAACCTCAGGTGCACCTGACTCTGGTGTAATACTGCCCCCCCACCAATTGGTACAACACCCCCTCATCCTGGAGAGAGGGGGGAAGGGGTTTCCCAACCTAAATGGTAGCGGTACCCCTTGGTTATTGCTTAGTTCAGTATTGGTATGGTAAAATCTGTGTGTCGTGGGTCTTACTCCCTGGGGTATGATACACTGTAAGGGGGACAAAAAAGGTTAGTCCTATCCCTTGGAGTGGGGGAAGGGAAAGGGAGGAACCTTTTTATGTTTTAGGGAGTTTGGACCCTGGAGAGGATGTCCCTGGATTTCCTCTTTAGGTTATTATGTGCTTGGTGATGGTGTACTCTATTGGTTGTAAGGTAAACATGCAATAGTAATTAGGTATTTAAAGTTGGTGTAGAATACAAAGTAATATTTATTATTCACATTTTACATTCAATTGTGTGCATAAGGGCTGTAAAAAAAGTCTGTTTTTTCCAGTGGTGGTGAATTGTGATACAGTCCTTGGTGGCTGTTGTTGCCGTCGCCAGCTAGTAGCTGGTCTATGGTTTGTAGCAAGTACGTAGTTTGTAGCAAGTATAACGTTTGTAGCAAGTATATAATCTGTAGCAAGTATGCAAGTATTCAATAATGGCTGTTTACAAACGCGTTTCGCGGTACATCGCTTCATCAGTGTAAGTAGCCTTTGACATCTGTGATATGATATACGAAGAACAATTTTAGTTATATATGTCCATGCTAAGTTTGGTATCTGATATGTTTAATTTTTACAGATTGAGTAAATACCTTGTGCCTACTGAATGGTAGGAGTTTTTTGTTGTATCCTCAATTGGATAATGGTTGTTCTGATGATGATAATGTAATGCCCAGCGGGACACCAGCCTTCTGTAAGCAGGCAACCCCCAATCTCCACCGCCGCTTCTGCCTATAGTCAAGCCCCCGTTTGCCGGGACGCTAGGTACACCTCACCGGACACGGTTGCCCCCAGGTCTTAATAGGCGCAAAGGATGGCTGCTTACGGTGAAGGCCGATGAACCACGAGGGTGATGTGTTGGGTGTATGTTGAGAGGTCATGGCGGTCCCTTGTATTTGATGATATCGCTGGCCGCAGAAGAGTGATCTATTTACTCAAATGCACCTGCCCAAACTTCTACATCGGAAAGACGAACAGGAAGCCAAAGAACAGAATTTACGAACATATCAGGGGGCCGCCGGAAGGACACGCACGGAGATACGCCAGGAGCGGCCGATGCATGCCCCCCTCCTATACTGCTCCCACTGGGTCCCCAGGGAGCACGTGACAGGGTGCTGGAGCCAATAGGCTTCCCACCCTGCACACCGGCCCCCAGTGACGTCACCGCCAAGGCACCTTATTAGAGCGCGCGAAGCGCTCTCCTGCACACATTGCTACAGACACAGGTGACGCACCGCCAGCCCGCAGGACGGGCGCTTCCCTCGTCCTCCAAACCACGTGCATAAAGTAAGTTCTTGCTCTTTACTCACTATCTGTGATCATTATACCACCAACGATTTGTTACTTAAACCAACTATGCACTCCTCTCTCCCCTAAAGGGACACATAAACGGCAAGACTAGCAACGCATCACAATATTAAAGCGGCCATATAATATAAGGTACTACCATTATTAACTCAGTATCCTGTAACTGACCACACTTAAAACAACTAAGTACAATAACACCTCATCATTTATCATCATCAGAACAACCATTATCCAATTGAGGATACAACAAAAAACTCCTACCATTCAGTAGGCACAAGGTATTTACTCAATCTGTAAAAATTAAACATATCAGATACCAAACTTAGCATGGACCTATATAACTAAAATTGTTCTTCGTATATCATATCACAGATGTCAAAAGCTACTTACACCGATGAAGCGATGTACCGCGAAACGTGTTTGTAAACAGCCATTATTGAATACTTGCATACTTGCTACAAACTGGACACTTGCTACAAACTGGACACTTGCTACAAACTGGACACTTGCTACAAACTGGACACTTGCTACAAACTACGTACTTGCTACAAACTACGTACTTGCTACAAACTACGTACTTGCTACAAACTACGTACTTCCTACAAACCATATACCAGCTACTAGCTGGCGGCGGCAACAACAGCCACCAAGGACTGTATCACAATTCACCACCACTGGAAAAAACAGACTTTTTTTTACAGCTCTTATGCACACAATTGAATGTAAAATGTGAATAATAAATATTACTTTGTATTCTACACCAACTGTAAATACCTAATTACTATTGCATGTTTACCTTACAACCAATAGAGTACACCATCACCAAGCACACAATAACCTAAAGAGGAAATCCAGGGACATCCTCTCCAGGGTCCAAACTCCCTAAAACATAAAAAGATTCCCCCCTTTTCCTTCCCCCACTCCAAGGGATAGGACTAACCTTTTTTGTCCCCCTTACAGTGTATCATACCCCCTCATCCTCCCAATTAATACTGCCCCACATTTCTGTCTGGAGCATCCCCCACCCACTGCTCAATGCTGTCCTGGCCTCGCCTCTAGTGCAGCCTCTAGCTATAACTGAAGAGCCTCCACCCATGCTCATTACTGGCCCCACCCTTAATTAGTGCAGAGCCCACAAAAAAAGAATGACAACAATTCTGGGAATTAGCATTATACTGTCATGCAGGGAGGGTGGTTGCTAGAGCCCTGAGTGCTGCATCAGACATCACCTTTTTTCCAGGAGGCAGCAGTATAGGATAAGTTGATTTGTGGAGGATGGGTTATTTCAGCAACAGACATACAGCATTTGCTCAACGGGAATCACTTTAACGAGCTGCACTGTCTGGTCCCAGCCAATACTGTATAGAGCTGTCAGGGCCCTTTTATTCTTCCCGAGCCCTATGGTTTCTGCTTATTATAGTGCCTCAAAAAGCTATTCTTGGTGTCACTCAAAAAAGAGACAATCGCTTCGAAGGATCTGCAGCGCATCTCGCCAGCCAAACTACAAATGACAAGTGATCCAATGAAAGGGGGAGGGGAGACCTCGGATCACCGCCATTCCCTTCCACCCCTTATCCATTCAGACTGCCCACAGTGTGTTGCAAAGGCTTATCTGACAGTAGACATGATCAGTAATGCTGCCCATACATATTCTAATCTGGTTGTACAGTGTTGGCCAGCCTAGTGAGGTGCCTGCATTGCATTCAATCAGATTGTAGAAAGGACTGCCCACACACACCCAACCCTGGTCATTCCAATTTGAGAAGCCCAGCCAGTTAAAATAAGGGCCCAAAAATGGGCAAAAATACAATTCTGTGAAATACTCACCTGTAGAATTGGTATTATTGGTATACAGTACGTCCTGCTCCAGATATAATACTTACACTTGGGCTATCCTCCGCCAGATGGTGCTGCACTGCAGAGACATGGAAAAACAGGCTCCTCCCAGCCCTTCAAATACCCAGGGACCTCCCACAAATCCCCAGCATTGAAAAGCAGTGAACAAGAAGCCGGGAGAATTAAAAACCACCCAGAACAACTGGTAATGATAACAAGATAACAATCACCATACAGGGGATCCAGAAGAATGCAAAAACCAGGGTGGGGTGGAGCAGGACGTACTGTATACCAATAATACCAATTCTACAGGTGAGTATTTCACAGAATTGTATTATTCTTAGTATACAGTACGTCCTGCTCCAGATATAATACTTACACTTGGGACATCCAAAAGCAGTGTCCATAAAGTAGGGTGGGATCCCCAACAAAAAACGACAACAGCAGACAGTTTAAAGCACTGTCACCTGCAGAACCATACGGCCAAGACAGCATGAGCTGAGGCCTTAACATCAGCACTGTAAAACCTTGCAAAGGGTATGAGAAGAAGGCCAATGGTAGTGGCCTAACCAACCAGTTCAACAGCAAAACCGGTGCTGAAAAGCCCAAGAGGCATCAAGCACGCGTAGAAAAGGAATCAAGGCAACAAGGGAGATTCTTCCCCTTGCCTGAGTAGGCCTGAGTAACAGCCTGACAAAACGATCGGTAATAAATTTGGCAGACGCCAAAGGCCGAAACAAGGTACCAGGAGTACATCCATTAAGGTAACAACCAGGACCAAACCGCCCAACTCCCAAGAGCAGACGAGATCGGGCACATTCAGGATGTAATGAACACAAGCCCCAAGGAACCTCAGTTCCCCTAAGGACACAGTGACTCCTAAGGAAAAAACTGCCAACACCTGTATAAGGAATGCAGAACCACTTCCTCAGCGTCGCTAGGAAGGGGGATAGCCGTGGATAAGAATATCTCGAATAAATGAACATAAGACACCTTCAGATGTAGAGAATCCGGCTTCAGGCGGAACTCTACCTTATCCTGGTGTATCTCAAGGAATGAGGGCTAGGAAGACCGAGCCGCCCGCTAACAAACGCCTGACCAAGGTAACAGGCACCAGAAGGAAAACCTTGAGGGTAAGAACATCCACACAGCGTCCTGAATAGGACCAAGGGACAATCCTTGCAAGCAGATGGAAGAATTCAACTTCAATCCCAACAGGGATCATAGGAGTACATGGAGGACGCCCATGAGCACCCCCTGGAGGAAGTCTTAACCAAGGAAGACCGAACCAGAGGCTGCTAAGGCAAGGTGGACAGGGCAGAGCCTGACCCAGCAGCAAACTAAGCTGGGGAACCAACTCCAATTCAAGCTGAAAGCCACACTGGAAACCTGGGAACCGAAAACGTCCAACAAGTAAGAGAACTAGACTCGCCCCAATCAATGTGGGTAAGCCATACCCTACAACAACAGAAGAAGACGAGGAAGAGGCTTACTCCTAGCCTTCCCATAGTCACAAACACCGAGACAGCTAAACTTGTCTCCATCAAGATGTATGCTTCAGCAGTCAGCTCGACTAGGCCAGAGACCATGAATTATAGTGACGTAAAGGGGGCCCTGAGTGATCAACTGGCACTCCTGGCAAGGTGCAGAACTACTGATCACAGTAACATGTCTGCAACCACACTATACCAGGTCAACTGGGGGCCACCAGAAGCACTGGTCCCCTTACCAGAATAATCTTCCGCATAACCCTGCCTAGCAGAGGGAATGGAGAAGAACACACAGGACCAAGTCCTGTCAAGATGGTACTAAGTCATCCAGAACACTGACATAGGATCCTGGGACAGGGAAACAAAGGCCGATAGCCTGTGAAGGTAACGGAACCCAACAGATCCACGACTGGTTGGACTCCATAACGACACGAGGATTAGCATATCCTGTCGCAGAGGGTTTTGCCGGAGCTAATATCACTAACATGCAGGGAGCATTGTCTCCACCCGGAAGGGAGCATAGACACTCCCTGGAAGGTCCGCCAGCTCCAGGCCCCTTCCAATGGTTAATGTAGTACGTCTGTCGTCAGACGGACCGAGCACCCCCAGCCTGGCAAGCCAGAAGGGGAGCGGTCAAGTGAGAAAGAGCCACTGCAAAACGCTCACTGATTAGACTTCAAAAATGAGTAGGGACCCACTAAGGGCCCCCCCAACACCAGAATCGCAGGGGGTTTTGGAAGAAACCATCCCCTTCAACCTGAAGGTCGGCATCCAAGGTGGCCGTTTCCAGAAAAGGACAAAGGGGGGACTACCCCCAGACAGGTCCCTCAAGTTCATCCACTTTCAAGGGAAAACCGTCATACAGGTGGGAAGGCCCACAGGCCCTGCTCCAGGGGTGCTGGATCCCTGTCCTATGTTACCAATAGAGGTTGCAGACAAGCTCAAGGGGAGCTGAGCATAAAGGGACCTCTTCAGCTACTCGGGCTCCTGCCGAGCAAGTTAACAACGGCCCACCAGTTGCATCCCTGCCTGGTGTTAAGAACCAGGACAGTAGTGAGGGATTGGGCCCATGAGACCAGAATGCCCACCTAATTGCTGAGAGGGGGAGAATCTGGTAGAACCTGATCCAGGATCTTTCCTATTAATGGAGTTGCCACTTTAGGGAACAGCGAGGACTCGAGGTGATTAAACACCCATCCAAATGACTCCCAATGGGCCCACCAGCTGGGTATCCAAACTATCCTGGCGAGACAAGTGAGTGAGGGAAGGCGTCCGGGTAGACATCGCGCAGACATCCCTTGGTCTCATCAGAGACATCACCATCGACAGCACTTGAGTGAACCCTCTGGGAGTTGAAGAGAGGCCAGATAACTGGGCCACAATTAACAGTGTTGGACTTCCAACACGAACCTGGAGAGCCTCAGATATCTGAGGGCACAGGAATGCAAGCATAAGCATCGAAGAGTTCCCCAGACAGTTCCCCAGATAGCAAGACGCCCACAGGGCGCAATATGCTGATGGCCCAACTCAAGAGTTTCCATGCAGGAAAACTGACTGTAATTTAGGAATTGCTGTGAATCCAGAATGGGCCCCCCAACCCATCCCGTGGGGGGCTGTGGAAGGTGGTATAGTGGCCCTCTGCCTATTACGGGCAATCTGCAAGAGGCCCTCAGACCTTGCAGGCCTATCATGGCCTGTGCCAGCAACTGAACAGGGGCAGGGACCAGGAGTACCTGGGCCCTGATAAAAACTGGGGAAGGCCGTGCAGCAAACTCTAACCTGTATCTGGAGGACACAACCCCCTGACTCCACCAGAATGAGGCGAAATGCCTCCTGATAAGAGATAGGTGCCGCAGCCATCCCCTCACCCAGCCGGGCGAGGGCGCCCCATTATGCTTGAGGGGGTTTGGTGGAAGATTTGGGCTTAGCCCCGCCAGAAGACACCCCTGGTTCCTGTTTAACATTAAGGTAGGGGGGAGGCGGGGTGCTCCTGCCTCGAGGGGGCCGGGACGGCAGTCTGCGAAGGGGTGCCAAACAGGTCTAGACGGGCCCCAAATAGGCGTTGTCCTCTGAAAGGGAGCCCAGTAAGAGTCTTTTTACTAGCATCATCAGCACCCCACTGTCGCAGCCAGAGCAAGCGACGCATAGCCACCGCAAGGGCGGAAGTTCTTGCACACATTCTAATGGTGTCATCCAGCGCTAATAGAATAAATTTTACAAAATACATCACAACTGGAGAGTGCATTAAACACCTCCCAGGGGAGATCCTCAGGGTGATGATCAAGCATCTTTCTGATGAGGGTTCTAGCGGCCACTGCAGTAATAGCCGCGGCACAGCATCCCAAAGGGCGCTATAGGCAGGGGTTGTAATAAAGGGGGGGTTAGGGACCCCTATGATCGGCGCATCCACCGCGGGGGGTGAAGACCAGCAATTAACCACCTCAGGGGGAAAAGGGTATTTCCTATCCCAGTCCCCTGGAAGATTACTGGGGCATTCCCATTCCTTGAGCACAAGGGCATGGAAATGAGCCTGCTCTAGAAATTCCAAACGTGCGGTCGCAGTATGGAAACGCTCCCCTCTAGGCTTGGGGACCTGACCGGGGAGGGAGATAGAGAGTGCCTTAAAGACCTTAATCAACAAGTCGTCAGTGTCACACTGGCCCCAGTATTCAGGGCCAGAATCGTCATGACTCCTCGGCCTCTCATCAGATGAGCCTGAGTCAGAGAACAACGCCCCTTCATCAGAAAGGGTATAGTCATCCAGAGTAGTAAACCCCACAGTTCTCATAGAAGATACAGAAACATGAGGCGACAGGTGCCGCTTCTTACCAGGGCCCATTCGCTCTGATAACCTAGCAATAATCTGTTCAGCCGTAGGCAGTCTGGAAGGCCTAGGAGGCTGCAGTACCCCACTTGTAGGCGAATTGGAGCTAGGGGGAAATGCGAATTGGAGCTAGGTGTAGCCACTAGCTGACCTGATTGCAGGGCCAGTGCTTGCTTGGCACAGGGTACACAGACCCGTGCCCTGCCAGCATCCGCATGGGGTTGTCCACACGCTACACACAGCCGGTCTTGTCCCGGAGGAACCCCGGTCACATAATTCTGAGATGCCTCCATATGGTGATTAATCAAGGCCCAATATGCCAGTAGGGATTTACACTATAAGTAACCCTGGATGCCCCAAAGACCCGCTAGGGAAGTGGGAGAATATTACAAGGCCCTCTATAATTTTACACTGGGCCGGGAGAAGCCAATGGTGTTCACCAGTCTGAAAAGACATAATGGTAATAAAGGGTGTCAGAACCATGCGCAGTAATCAAGGATCATGAAAATCGCCCGCGAGGGCACTTACAGAGCAAGGCAGGAGGTGGACCGCTATCACGCGTGCGTGCGACCAGCATCAAAATGGCGGCAAGAACCTCGAAGGGCGGGCCAAGCGGCTGTGACGCGGAGCGCGCCAAACCAGGTCCCCGCCCCCCTGAAGAGCGCGAAGCTCTGAGATAGTTTCAACGTTGTCATGAAGAGTGAAGTGTATGGCACAATTAGAAAATTATTTGCCAATGAAGACGCCGCAGCGTCTGAGGCGACGCCGCCGCTCTGCGCAGCACATCCAGTAAGGGAAAAAGTGCACATGGCGGCGACAGATACATAATAAAAATGCAAACAGCGCAGCTCTGACACCAGGAATATCAGTCAAAGACAGTACTAAGGCCATAAGCGTGTAACATACACTGAGACCACCACACCCCCCCCTTTCTTTCCCCCCAGGCTACGGGGGGAACGAGGGAGGATGGCGACCCTTTGTATAGGGCCCACCGCTACACGGGGCATGGGGCAATAGTGCGGGAGGGGCATCCTCTAGAGGCTCACCATCAGCCTAAACCGCCTACCCTTTGGTGGGGGACTGCGGTGGAGCATAGCTCCGTAAGCACACATGGTGCTGCCTACCTTCACCCGACCGACGCAGCCCGAGCTGGGAGGCACATCACAGGGAGGACGGGTGGGAATAGTCCAACAGGGCCGCAGGCTTTAATAGCCCCGCTCACCTGCGAGAGAGTGATACTTCATGTCTTCGCAGTCAGCACTGCAGAGAAATCTGGGGATTTGTGGGAGGTCCCTGGGTATTTGAAGGGCCGGGAGGAGCCTGTTTTTCCATGTCTCTGCAGTGCAGCGCCATCTGGCGGAGGATAACCCAAGTGTAAGTATTATATCTGGAGCAGGACGTACTGTATACTAAGAATATAGTTCACTGTGTTTGCATTCCTGCGCTGCTCACAGGTCCCACGTGAACGAGAGCCTATTGAGTGCACTCTTGCCCAGAAACTTTTCTGGCCACCTGCAATGCATGAAATATTAAAAGTGCTACAGGGTTAAGTGCCTGGAGTAGAGCTGCTGCCAAAAAGAGTATATAGGTTGCCCATTTTTGAGTTCTCTGTTAAGTCAGTATGCTGTGACAGGCTCACTAGGCCTCAAATGATATCACTGCCAATGAGATCACACGATATGTTTCCTGGATGCAGGCCTTTAAGACTGACAGCCTGCTGGGCCCTTTCACTACGACTTGTGAACAGTCCTGTCAGCTCTGTAAGAATGCCACCAGCTCTGATTGATAAAGCACCTGTCCATTAATCGGATTATATCAGGCCAAAGGTAGCATTTAATATAACCGAGAAGCAAGGATAAGTGTGGGTTTGGGATCAAGATAACGGAACAGCCCAAAATTGAGTTATATATTTAATCATTTTAAGTGCACACTAGACAAACTATGTGCATAAAATAAATAGATGCAATACAGGTCAGAAGGGCAACTACAAGTGGGCAAGTTACAATTAGCAGAAAAAATGTATGCCAGATACCTTATTGCAGACAGATGTTGAGCAGTAATGCAGATGGCCACAGGGGATGTTTATGTGGAATTTGAATGGGATTTTCATAATTCGCCATGCTTGAGGTGCCCAAATTTCTGGCTGTCCTGTTTGAAGTGACATGGCCAGAGCAAGCTCACAGCAGAGTCTGTTATTAGACCTTCTCTCCTCATTCCTGCTTAGGTGCAACTCTTATTAGTGACGGGACCATTGAAGCCAAGACCCCCTGGTGGGGGGCACTGGCAGCCATAAGCTTTGAATTTTAAATAAGGTATTTTGTTTACAGACATGAGCAAGTCATAATTAGAAACTATATCTATTTTCCTCACAGTGATGCTAGGGGCTCAGATTCAGAGTCCAGGAAGGCCCCTGGGCAGGTTAAGGGTGGTCCGGGAATGCCTTCTGTCCTGGTTGGAGGGGTCCACCATTGTGACATATAGCTGGATTTAGGGTTTAATTTCCAATCAGTGTAAAGATCATATAATGCTAATCTCGTGTGTCCTCCGGTGTATAGGCACAGCCAATGGTCTCCCATTTTCCCCCTGCTATGGGTGTCTGGGGTGCAAGTGGATACACTGTAAATGGTTTTCTCTCAGCACCAGGGGGCAGAAGCCTTCATCCAATCAGAAGAACGAAGATCAATTGGCAGCTTAGGGTAAGTGGGGTGGTTCACTGTGGAGGAGATTATGTGGAAGGTCATCTTCCCAAGTAATTGAGGATCATGAAGGAAGTCTCTCTGTTTCATATAATAAAACCAAGATTTTCTATCACAATCGATTAGACTGAAGGAAACCCTCACACAACAATTTTGTAAAACTGGCCAGTTTGCAGTTGTCTGCCTTATTTGAGAAGCAGACATACAGCGACTACTCGACAGGGGATCACTTTAACAAGCTGTACTGTCTAACACCAGCCATAGATCTCTATCCTTCCTATGCTCTATGGTCTAGGCTTATTAAAGTTGCCTGCAGAAGATTTCCTCACATCACTCAGACAAGAAAAAAAGTGCTTCAAAGGGCCAGCAGCGCAGTTCGCAAGACAAACCTCAGCCAATGAAAGGGGGAGGGGAGGCCTCGGATTACCTTGATTCCCTTCAACTCTTCATGCAGACATCAGACTTCATACAGACATCAGACTGCCCTGGCTGTGTTGCAAAAGCTCACCCGACAGGAGACATTATCAGTAATGCTGCCCATACACATTACAGTTTGGATGTACAATGTGGGCCTGCATTACATTCAGTCAGATTGTAAAAAAAGTTGCACACACATACCCCATCCTTGAGCATCCCAATTTGAGATGTCCAGCCAGTTAAAATAAGGGACCAAATATCGGCAAAATAGCTTACCGTGTTTGCATTCTTGCACTGCTCACAGGTCCCACATACAACTGAGTGCACACTTACCCAGCAAACTCAGGGTCCAGTACCAGGTCGAATGCAGCTGCTGCCAGAGAAGTATTTTGCCCATTTTTAGGCTGTTAACCTTTAATTAACATGGCATCCCAAATCAGGATGCCATGGTGAGCTCCATTGGCTCCCCCTGTGAACTGGGCTTTACTGCTCTAAGGACAGACAGGTCTGCCATTCATGGACACAGACCAAATTGAAGCTCTCCCAGCTGATAAGGGAAGTCATTTTACTGTGGACAGCCAACTTCCTGTCCCGATAGATGCAACTTCCCCCAGCTTGGACCGGCCCATGAGGGGGTAGCCTTGTGAATGAGGCTATTCGGCAGATAGGGAACAGGCAGGCAGTTATTTTTTGTCATAGTGAGTCATGTCTCAAATTTCTCAGACAAAACACAGGAGCTGTATCCATGGCAACCCTGATGTCACTTGGGGGGAGGGTAGTTGATGCTGGGCAATCGGCCAACAAGCAATGGCAGTATACCCAGTACTGGATCCAGCAGATACTGTACATTGCCACCAACCTTGAGTGCGCTTCTTCTACATACTCTGATTAGTTTCAAGCTTGTAGTGGGTTAAAGGCAACCTCCTCTTTCACCAAATGAGGCCCTTCTAAATCTGTCCAGCAACTGAATCTTCTATTAGTCCCCAGCAAAAGCAGAGTTGCCCTTTCTTTTGGATCACTAGAGTAGGGGTCATAAATGGACACCTATAGCTTCAAGCACCTATGGTACACAGCTTCCTGTTTGTTGAGACCCACAATTTAAAATAGTAGCGATACCAGCCTTGGAGACCAGCTTACATGGTGATGGGCATGGCAGGGGTGTGGTTTAGGGACATCGCTTACTCATGGGCTTCTGTGAAACATTTTTTTTACAAAAACTACAAAATTGAGCTCAAAATGCACCAAGCATTTAGGCTCTGTTTACACCTCTCCATTGTGTTAAGAGCAAGCGTTTTGTAAATATGTCAGTGAGGCATTGTATCAAAACAGACACAGATGCGTTAGAAATGCTTGCGTTGCATTTTTTTTAAAGAAAATCATTTTTTTCCACAGATAAAGCCATGCCACATTCCTGGTTTTCTAATGGAGGATGCGTGTTCCAAAGCCCAGCCTATCTGAATGGCATACAGCTACAGGGATACCGGGGATGCGGTGGTTTGCAATCACAGCATTGCGGGAGCCACCGGTCAAGGTGAGTTTACCAGCGACCCTAGGAGTTTCACACATGCCCTGTGGGCAGGCTAGTGGCTGGCCCTGGAGTTTTTTTCTATATATTAAATGTTACTAGGAAGCAGGATGCTCGGCGTCATAGTTTAAGGCATCACCAGTAGGAAGAGGGAAGTTGTGATGCCACTGTATAGAGCCCTAGTGAGACCACAGCTTGAATACTTGTGTGCAGTTCTGGAGACCTTACCTGCAAAAAGATATTATTCAAATAGAACGTGTCCAAAGGCGGGCAACAAAAATGGTAGAAGGGCTTAAACTTAAAAAACTTAATTTGTACAGTCTGGAGGAAAGAAGGGAGAGAGGGGACATGGCTGAGACCTTTAAATATTTGAAAGGATTAAATAAGGTTCAGGAGGGAAGAGTTTTAAGAAGAAACCTAATGATAGAACAAGGGGCACAACCTGAAGCTAGTCAGAGGGAAGATCAGGAGCAATGTTAGAAAATATTATTTTACAGAAAGAGTAGTAGATGCTCGGAACAAACTTCTAGCAGAGGTAGATAAGCACATATTTATCCTAAGATAAAGAGTACATACAGTATACACACAAGGGCAAGACTTGATGGACCATATGGTCTCCTTCTGCCATCAACCTTCTATGTTTCTATTATATTTTAAAGCCAACAGGAGGTATTCAGGAGGAATATTTTAGCTTTGCATACTCTTCCAGACCATGTATGTTTCTTCTGTCAACAGGAAGATGCAACCCTACAGTAAAAAATGTCCATGTGTGACAGAATAAAAAAAGTTTAGCAAGTTCTTGTTTAACCCTTTAAACACCAAGCACATAGAATCTCCACGGCAGCTATGTAGAGGTTACCTCCATCCATGATCCAGTTAACGGAGCCTCCAGTGCCTGAGGACTCCGATCCTCAGTCCGGGTCAATTTCCTGTCCCGTGCGCCAGCTTCTGGCATCTCTCTCCTTTTATACCAGCAAGTGAGATAACGTCAGCTCACTCTCCAGTATAAGATGCTACTGGACACCGATAATTGGACACCGGCACAAATTTAGTTTCTTTTACCTATTTACTGAAACATATTCAAGTTATAGTAATATAATGGACATGCATATAAAGTGGCCCAAAACCCAGGATTTTACGGCGCATGCCTCTAACAGGGAGCGTGCCTGCGCTAGCCATTCACAAATGCAGCCGCAGCTCGCACTATTGGACTGGGAAACAAGGTAAGTGTATGGTGCGACCTGGGGGTTTTCACACAGAGGGGGACCCTGATTTTGGATGCTGGGGAGGGAATAGATCGGGCTGGAAATCTTATAGATTGCTCCCGCTGTGTGAAACCCCCCAGGTCGCCCGCTACACTTACCTTAATCCCGGAACAATGGCGCATGCGTGGGCGCAGCCGCATTTCCGCTGTCCCTCTAGCAGGGCATGTGCCGGACATTTGTGCATGGCGTGCTTCCTGTTAGGGGGGAGTGCGAGATGCGGCCGCCAGCACGCTCGGAGACAGCTCCAAGTGTGCTAATTGGATGAGTGACTGCACATGCGCCGTAGGACCGTGGTGAGGTGAATTGATGCCGGGGGAGTGGACCAAAACCCAGGATAGTCAAAATCCTGGGCTTTGGTCCACTTTAACTACAGACTTTCAGCTCTCATTTGATATCCACATTCAAATTGGATGTAGGGTTTAGGAGTTTCCACTCCTTAACATGTCACCCTGTTTTTAAAGAAACCGAAAATAATTGGACAATTGACTCTAAGGCTGTTTCATGAGCAGGTATGGGAAATTCCTTAGTTATATCATTCTTAACTAAGCAGATACAAGGCTTCAAAGAGTTGATTTGAGGTGTGGTGCTTGCATTTGTAAGAGTTTGCTGTGAAAAAAACATGAGGTCAAAGAAGCTCTCCATGCAGGTGAAACAAGCCATCCTTAAAGTGCTACTGCAGGCAAAGGTAATTGTTACACTATTGTGTCGGGCTACATTTGGCACTGTCATAAACTGTTTTCCATTTTTAAATTGAAGAGGAAATGGCAGAGATCTCTAGGTTTACAAGTTTAGCTCATGAATTCTCATCTGAAAAAGTGGGCGTGGCCCTTGGATCTGTGATGCTGCATATTCTGTGATTAATCTGGAGGAAATGGAGGGAGGGACCAGTAATCCTGTCCTGCTCTGTTCAGCTGATTGGGGGATGGGATGAAAAAGAATGTCAGTGAAGCTATGATATGTTTATATATTTTGTACCTATTAGAAATTGTAAAAAATATTAAAGTGGACCAACACCCACCGGTGATCGGCCCGGGAATCTATAAGATTCCCGGGCCGATCACCTCCCTCCCCGCGGGACATCCGAGATCGGGATGTCCCGCGGGGTGAAACCCCCCCAAACACCCCAAACTCCTTACCTTATCTTATCCCTCGCGCCCCTCTAGACGTGCGCGTGCCCGTGCCGGTCGTCCGTGAATGGCCGGCGCGGCCACGCGCGCGTCAAGAGGGACGCGCGGAATGCGGCGGCGGCGGAGCCGCTTGTCCGCGGCTTGTCCGTCGGCCCGGAGAGAGGTGAGTTCGGGGGGTTCGGGGGGGTTTCACACAGCGGGGCACCCCGATCGAAGGACCGAAGTGGACCAAGACCAAGGATAGTCAAAATCCTGGGTGTTGGTCCACTTTAAACAATCAAAATTGCACTGTATATAGAATGTCTCCTTTTGTTTAGCCAGCATGGTTGGTTCCTTAATTAGTATGCAACATGGTGGGAGACCTTCCTTGTTCTGAAGACTGGCCTTGGTATTTTTTTGGACTGATCTTAGTTTCATGTGCTTATTCACATGCAAATTAAGCCGGCCAGCAGAAAATCACCTGTGAGGCCTGCTGATTTCTGCCTGGACTAGATTAAGGAGATGAGTAATCCATTTTAATATATGATTTTGCCCTGTTAGGATTTCTGTACTTGTAGCCTTTTTGTATTTGTACATTTTTTGCAATCATGGTATAAAAAAAAAAAAAAAAAAAAAAAATCACTCTTTAAAGAGCATCATTTAGCTTTTCCTTGGCGTTACTGACAAATGAACATATTAGACAACGTGGTGTAATTTTAGAGATATACATATATTTGAGCTTTTAAAGCATATAAGGGGTGCAAATATACTTGTGAATTTTAGCAAAATTACACCCAAGCAAAACAATGTCATTGCCTGAACCCGTAAACCTCGATATATCGGCCAATTCTGCTTCAATTTAAAAACGGACAGTGTCAAATGTAGCCTGACGCAATGGTGTAACTATTACCTTTGCCTGCAGTATCACTTGAAGCTGTGAAAAACAGAAAAGATCCATCTGAAAAATTGCTACAATATTAGGGGTGGCAAAATCTTCAGTTTCGAACATCCTGAGAAAGAAAGCACCGGTGAACTCATCAATGCTAAAATACCTGGATGCCCACAGAAGACAACAGTGTTGGATGACTGCAGAGAGATTTCCATGGTGATGGGAAACCCCTTCACAACAGCCAACCAAGTGAACAACACTCTCCAGTATGTAGGCATATCAATATCCAAGTCTACTATAAAGAGAAGACTGCATGAAAGTAAATACAGAGGGGTCACTGCACAGTGCAAGGCACTCATAAGCCTCAAGAATAAAAAGCCTAGATTGGACTTTGCGAAAAAAATGTAAAAACCAGCACAGTCCTGGAAGAACATTCTTTGGACAGATGAAACCAAGATCAACCTCTACCAGAATAATGGAGAGAAAAAATTATGGTAAAGGCATGTTACAGCTCATGATCCAAAGCATACAACAGCATCTGTAAAACACGACGGAGGCAGTGTGATGGCTTGGGCATGCATGGTTGCCAGTGGCACTGGGTCTCTAGAGTTTATTGGTGATGTGACAAAGGGCAGAAGCAGCCAGATGAATTCTGAGCTATTCTTAGATATACTGTGTGCTCAAATTCAACCAAATGCAGCCACGGTCCGCATTTAATAATACAGATAAACAATGACCCAAAACAAAGCCAAAACTAGGAGTTTATTAACCCTTCTAGTGCCAGCTACGTGAGTCTCACGTAGCTGCCTCTACTCCACTTAAGTGCCAGCTACGTGAGACTCACGTAGCTGACTTTAAACCCCCACAGTGAAAAAAATATAAAAGTAAAATACTCACCTGACCCCTCATTGGATCCAGCCGGGTCTCATCTTTAATTTGGTGGCATCCGATCCCCCGTGGGATGGCAGTGTGATGGCTTGGGCATGCATGGCTGCCAGTGGCACTGGGTCTCTAGAGTTTATTGGTGATGTGACAAAGGGCAGAAGCAGCCAGATGAATTCGGAGCTATTCTTAGATATACTGTGTGCTCAAATTCAACCAAATGCAGCCACGGTCCGCATTTAATAATACAGATAAACAATGACCCAAAACAAAGCCAAAACTAGGAGTTTATTAACCCTTCTAGTGCCAGCTACGTGAGTCTCACGTAGCTGCCTCTACTCCACTTAAGTGCCAGCTACGTGAGACTCACGTAGCTGACTTTAAACCCCCACAGTGAAAAAAATATAAAAGTAAAATACTCACCTGACCCCTCATTGGATCCAGCCGGGTCTCATCTTTAATTTGGTGGCATCCGATCCCCCGTGGGGGGTCGGATGGCTCCAGGAGAGCCCCCGGAATAGCACCCCCCCGCTTCGGCAGCAGCAGCTGCTAACTGTAAAAATAAAATAAAAATGACATTTACTTACCTGCAGTCGCGCTGCCTCCCTCCGGGTCTCCTCTTCACTGGGGGGGCCTCCGATCGCCCCCCCCGGCTCTTCAGCTTCAGGGGAGAGCCTGAAAGGGCTCTCCCGACGGGCGCCGCCATCTTGCCGTTAAGCTCCCTGCTGCTGTTCTTTCAGATGCGATCATGCTGGCCACAGGAGCAGAGGGGCAAATGATCAGATCATCACCTGCCCCTCTGCTACTGTAGCCAGCATGATCGCATCTGTCATCACATCGAGGGACAAAGGAGCTGACTATCGGAGGTAAGTATAGTAAAAAAAAGTTTATTTTTTTCTTATGTGTCAGTGTGTTTTTTTAATGTTAACCCTTTGTGAACTGGTAAGGGGTCCATGAGACCCCTTATACCAGTTCACAAGGCTGGGGGCTGGCAAGTCACCTGCAACTAGTGGGTGACTTGCCATTAACCCCCGCACCCCCAATTACCTGCCTCCCCAAAGCCCAGGGGGGGGGGCAGAAGAGCCCGGGCCCAGACAGGCTATGTGGGCTTGTAGGCTGCAGGGTGGGGGGCCACAAAAGCTTCCTACAAGCCCCCATGGCTGGTCCCGGGCTGGTTATGACGGGTAAGGGCGACCCTACGTCATTTTTTTTTTTTATTATTAAGGGTTAGGGTTAGCCTAACCCTAACCCTTAACATTTTTTTAAAAAATGGGTTGCCCCCCCCCCCCTTGGGAGGGGGGACCCTACGTCTTTTTTTTTATTTTTAAGGGTTAGGGTTAGCCTAGCCCTAACCCCTAAAATTCAAAAAAAAGTGGGGTCAGCCCTATGTCAATTTTTTGGGGATTTTTAAGGGTTAGGGTTAACCCCCCTGGGAGGGGGGCCTATGTCATTTGTTGGGGGGAGACCACTTTATAACATTTACAAATAAAATACAACTACCATCCACACTATAAACATAAGGGGTTAATTAAAAAAAAAAAAGACATATGGTCCATATGGTGGAATTTTAAGGGTGGGGGGGGCCCTATGTCATTTTTTGGGGGATTTGTAAGGGTTAGCCTAACCCTAACCCTTAAAATTCACCCAAAAAAATGCCCCCCCCCCCCCCCGGAGGGGGGTCCATATGTCTTTTTTTTTTTAATTAACCTCTTATGTTTATAGTGTGGATAGTAGTTGTATTTTATTTGTAAATGTTATAAAGTGCTCTTTTAAGTTTGGGGGGTCTCCAGGGCAAGAATGCGGGGGCTACCGATACATATGTGGTACCGTTGTAATCGGGAAAAATGGGGCTATCACATGCAATATGGTTTTCATAAATAAAACAATTTTTTTATTTAAAATAAAGGAGACAATTGTCTAAAAATATTATTTTATTTTTTTTTTTTTTTTTTTTTTTACGCAAAAATATTCAAAAAACAGTAGAAAAATTACAAACAAGACATTTCACGTTAAAGCCTAAACTCTGCTGCAAAAAATATGTATATAATTTTTCTGGAAATTCCAGCTAAAATCACGGTTAAAAATGGCGCAAAATGGGGAAAATGACCTGTCAACAGAGGGTGACAAAATTTCAAGTAGGCTGGCAATTAAAAGGGTTAAAAGTACCTATGCATGTTGGGTATTGTTCTGCTCGGGGGACCTTGCGCTTTTAGATTTAGCTTGTTTTTTTCTTGTTTGCATATTGATATTTTAGGAAAACATGGTTTTTATTCTGCTTTTTTATAATTTTTCTTAGGGAAACCCTGTGCAACCTAAGGATTCTTCAATGGATTACTTCCAGAAAGATGAGCCCACTACAACAAGTTGTTTTGGTTGAAAAATTGCAAGGTGCGCACTTTGTCAGCAGAGCTAAAACTTTCAAGTACAATTACCATTATGCTCATGCTTTACTTTGGGGTGTTTGGCAACTCTTCCCTTGACAGTACCTATGGATGTTGGGTATCGTTCTGTTCGGGGGATGTTGCTTTTTCAGATTTTACTAGTTTTTTCTTGGAGGAAACACAGCAATGTCTGGTGATGTTCATGAGTTCAAGGCAATCATTGCCAACAAAGGGTTTTCAAGTATTAGAAATTAACATTTTATTTACAATTATTTTATTTTGAGCCCCTGAAATGGAGAGATTGCTTTAGTTTCTCACATGTTTATGCAATCCTCTTATTCAACCCACTGAATTAAAGCTAAAAGTCTGAATTTCAACTACATGGGCGTCAATACATATGCGGTACAGTTGTAATCTAGAGAAATAGGGCTTTTAGATGCAATATGGTGTTCTCGAAAAAAATTCTCATTTAAAAAAACTAAAAAGGGGGGGCGTGTCCCGAGCATGATGCAGAGCGGACGTCTCTAGAGGAGCTCCCGATACCTGAGCCCGGAGTGACACTTTAATACACCCGTGCCAATACAGTAGCGAGATGTCTAAGAAGAGGAATAGGAAGGGAAGCGGCGGAGGAGTTCAGAAGAGCCCGCAGAAGTGGCAGACAGCAGGAAAGTGGCTGCAAAGAGAAGAGGAGGAAGTGGGCAAGATGGCGCCCGCTCCAGCAAGCGAGGAGGAGAGTGTGGCGGAGGAACTGTCACTCACCGGTTCGGCTGGCAAGGGCTCCGGAGATGAGCGAAGGGGCGTTGGAGGAGCGCAGAAGCTTAGACACCCGGCGGAAGAGCCGCAGCGGAGACCGCGGAGCCCCACAGAGAGCAGTCTACACCCAAATGAAGGTGGCTGTATCAAGATGGTGGCGGGCGCGCTCCGCGCTGCCGCGTCAGCAATACCTGGGCTGTCGGCGGTGATGACGTCAGCGGTGATGAGGGGGAAGGACGAGCCGAGCAGACCTGCGTGTGTCAGCCTAGGTCAATGCGCAGCAGCTCACAAGACAGCTGCAGAGGGGGAAATGACAGGCTCCCTGCACAACGTGGAATCTAACTGCATTAATCATGCGGGGCTCTGCGATGCCCTGAGACAACCTCCACTACACAGTGTAATGAGCCCTGAGATAAAGGGCAGAGTGGAGTGCAGCCCACTGGCCAAATCTGGGATTGAGGTGCTGGGAGGACTGGCCCAATTTGCATATGTGCCCCGGCCCATGCCTGATTCGCGCAACAGTGCTTCCGACCGCGACTTTGGGGATGCCTTGCCGCAGCGGCAAATAAGATCTGGGAGGGATAATCAGATCGCTGAGCTGGTGGATGGTGAAAGGAGTGCGTTTCCAGGCTCCCCGTTATATTCACTGATGTCATCCCCAGAGAGAGAGATAGGACCGCAAGTGGTGAGTCCCGAGCCAATGTCCCCGGTGGACCCCTTCAACACACCTCTGCCAGCTAAGCCAGTTGAAACGCCAGAGGACTGGAGACCGGTTGCTCCCCCCACGCCATCTACTAGCGGAGGGCTCTGCGAGCCTGAAATTCATCTTGCGACTATTTCCCTTCTAAAAGGCCTCCCCACCAAAGCTGATATTGAAGGGCTGATCGCTAAATACGAGGCTGCACATAAACGAGAGATTACAGCGGTGAGACAGCAGGTTTCAGCCATCGAATCAAGAGTCAACTCGCTAGAAAATGAGAGATCTTCGGAATCAAGTCGTATACAAGCGCTGGAAGCTAGGTGTGATAGGCAAGAAGCCTTGCTCCAAGAATGCAGCTTACACCTAGACGATTTGGAAAATAGAAGTAGACGAAATAATCTACGACTGAGGGGCATCCCGGAAGGAGAAGTGAGCCGAGGACCTGAAGCTGATAGTGACAACCATTTTCAACTCGTTATTGGATAGAGACTCATCCGCTACCATAGAGCTTGATCGAGTCCATAGATCTTTGGGACCAAAAAGTCTAGACTCGGCGTTCCCTAGAGATGTCATCTGTCGAGTCCACCATTACACACAAGGAAGAAATCGCCCGGAAGGCCTGGAGCAAAGGCGAAGTGAAATATAAGGATGCATCCATCAAGATTTTTCCAGATTTGTCTCGCCGGACCCTACAAATGCGGAGATCCCTGAGGCCCCTTTTGGAAGTTATTACAGAAAATGGAGCTACCTACAGATGGGGTTTTCCGTTCCATCTGATTGTCCGAAAGGGACAGAGCTCTTACGTGGTTAAGTCTTATCGAGATTTGGGGGGGCTTTTCATTTACCTACGTTGTGAGCCTATTCAGATCCCTAACTGGCTCGAGGGTGAACTTGCCCCTGTTGTCCCGAAGAGCTTCCCGGGACCTCAGGCGGCTCAAGCGGGCGCCAAGGCGTCCAGAAGAAGAAGCGTGAACGACCCCTGGCTGTATTTTTCTTTTCTCTTCTTCTTTTCTTGACATAGGACATGAAAATCTCTGTGGGTGAAGTTCTGACTCCTTGACCTCCCTTGCCCTCCCTTGCAGTTCAGTCGGGATGGGGGGCGAGGAAGGCTCGAGAAAAGAGGGGTCTTATTACAATAATTTTATATGTGTGATCCGGTACCCAGACTCTGAGATTGAATATACAGAGAGTGTTATTATTGTTGGTTTTATACCGCCTTTACCTACTTACGTATGTTGTTGATCCAATTGGGACCGTGGGGTTGGCTTCACTGTTCAAAATTGGTTGGGCAGTTTTGCTTCCTCATTGTCATCTTATGATGTTAACTTGATTTTGTTCCAAAGGCTTGTTGGCTTTTAAAATGGTTTATTGACCTCCGGCCAGGGGTGGGTGAGCAGATGCTCCTGTACGCTCTCCCCTTAGATAGGACGCGTTCCCCCAGTAGGCCGGCCTTATTGACTCTAGTAGTTGATAAGACCCACTTGTTTTCCCTGGTTTAGGGATTGTGTAGTGTTCCCCCCCCCCCTTTTTTTCCTGCAGTTCTTGGAATCCTTGTTCCTTCTTTTCCTACCCCCCCCCCCAATATCCGTCCACTACCCCCGTTTCCCACTTCATACGTACCAGGCAGGTATATTTTGGTGCCCCTTTGACTGGTCTGGCGGGGATCTAGAGACCCCATAGGCCGTTTACATTCCAGTTGAAGGATCGCTGGATCTGTTTTGATTCATTTAGTTACATCTAAGTTCCCAGCCCCTCGACGTCATCAACCCCCCCCCCTAGAGAGGGGTATCCTTACCTTCCCTTAATCTCCCCTTTCCTTTCCCTAAGTGCGGATCTCTGGGTTTGGATAAGTGTTGCTGATGCAGAAATAGCTGCATTTGACTGATAAACATTATGACCGACATACGAGTAGTGTCCCTAAACGCTAAAGGTCTTAACAGTCCTGAGAAGCGTTCTCTCATACTTAGAAACCTGAGAGGCCTAAAGGCACAAGTGACATTTTTGCAGGAGACTCACTTCAAGGCTAGGAACCCACCCTCGTTTGGCAACAGGTTCTTTCCAAGAGCCTATCATAGTCACTCCACAGATTCCAGATCTAAGGGGGTCAGCATCCTTGTAGCAGCGGCTCTCCCCTGGGAACTAGTGGACTTCATGACGGACGAGGAGGGAAGGTGGATCTTCCTTAAAGGGAGGATTGCTTCTTGCTGTTTTACGCTTGCCAATGTGTATGTGCCAAACACAGGCCAGGTGGCATTTTTGGAAAAAGTTCTAGAGGGCCTAGCTACTTTTAGGGAAGGCGAATTGGTGATGGGTGGGGATTTTAACCTGGCCCTTGACACTATGTTAGACACCTCTAAGGGTAGCCCCCACGAATCATATGCTAGATTGAAAAAACTGAAAGGCTTGCTTGCTCGCCATCAATTGGTGGACCCTTGGAGAATACACTTATTATTCTCCACCCCACAGGTCGAGAATAGATTGGTTTTTGGTGCCCCACGCCTCCCTAGGCCAGATATCTAGCGCCTCTATTGGTAGTATAACTGTCTCGGATCACGCACCCATCACGTTGGTAGTTGTTTGCCCACAGCCAATCCCAAAGAGCTGGTCCTGGAGGCTGAACACCTCATTAGTTGAAGATCAAGCTGTTTTGGCAGAGGTGGAGACGGAGATTAAAAACTTTTTCCAAACCAACACGACACCAGATTTGAGCCCCGGGATCCTTTGGGAGGCACATAAGTGTGTTATCAGGGGTATTTTTATTATTATATTAATAGGATCCAGAATAAAAAAAGATAAGGCAGAGCAGGTTCAAAAGTTGGTTAGAGAAATTAGGGTCTTGGAGAGAAAGCATAAGGAGTCCCTCGCAGCGGAGTGTTTGGCCACCCTGACCTCCTTGAGAGAAAAACTCAAGATGCTCTGTTGTGACAAAATCAAGGCGCAAATGAACAACTGTCGCAGAATATTTTATGAATCGGGAGACAAATGCGGGAAGCTTTTGGCACGGGTGCTAAGGGAGGAGCGGGTAAAGACCTATATCCCGAAGATTGTTGGGGAGGGAGGACGGGTTACAAATTTGTTTAATGAAATTGGGGAAGTGTTCCGTGGCTTTTATGAACGTCTGTATAATCTACAGGAAGCGCGGAGTCCTGCCATGGGAAATTAGAGGAGTACATATTGGAATCAGGGATGCCTAGATTACCAAGGGTAGTTTTGGAGGAACTTGAAGACCCCATATCCATGACCGAACTCCATAAAGCAGTTTCGGGAGTTGCGAATGGAAAAGCCCCGGGCCCCGATGGGCTGAGCCCACAATACTACAAAAAATTCTTACCAATCCTCGCCCCTCAACTCTTGGAGGTCTTTAACTCCATTAAAGAAGGGAAAACGTTCCCGGCAGACACTTTACGGGCTCATATATCTGTCTGTATCTATCCCAAAGGAAGGCAAGGACCCCGTGCAATGCGCTAGCTACAGGCCGATCTCCCTTTTAAATACGGATCTTAAATTGTTCGCTAAGATTTTGGCCTCTAGGTTATCTCCTCACCTACACCATGTTATTGGGCTAGATCAGGTGGGATTCATGGCGCACAGGGAGGCGAGGGATAACACCGTTAAAGTGCTAAACCGGATTCATTTGGCACATAAAAAAAAAAAAGATACCCTCTCTCCTACTGGCGACAGACGCTGAAAAAGCATTTGATAGGGTCAATTGGGAGTTTCTGCAGGCCACGATTAGGCATGTTGGGCTTGGCCCTAATATGATAAATTGGATAGGAGGTCTGTACGATTTCCCGTCTGCCGCAGTACGAGTGAACGGTGTACTCTCGAGTTCCTTTGGGATTGCGAATGGCACGAGGCAGGGCTGCCCGCTCTCACCACTAATCTTCATACTTACCCTTGAGCCGTTTCTCTGCCGGATTAGGAAAAACCCAGACATTAGGGGGTTAACCAATGCTTCTGCACACTATAAAGTGGCTGCTTATGCAGACGACTTAATTTTCTGTTTGACCTGCCCTGAGGTTTCCCTCCCCAATCCAATGTTGGAGTTGAAAGAATACGGGGACTTAGCGGGCTATAAAATAATTACCAAAAATCCGAAATTCTCAATGTGAGTATTCATCCCAAACGATTCCACATCTTTCAGAACTCATTCCCGTTCAAATGGGCAAGGGAGTGCGTCACTTACTTGGGCACGAAGATTGGGAATAATCTGGCAAAAATCTTCGACTTTAACTTCCCGCCACTTCTTAAGAGATTTGAGGAGGAGACGGAGAGATGGGGAAGGGGGAGGTTGTCCTGGTTTGGCAGGTGTAATGCCACCAAGATGAACCTACTCCCGCGTCTATTATACATCTTACAGGCACTCCCAGTAGCAGTCCCGCAGAGCTATCTATGTAAGACCAGGGAACTTTTTGTGAGATTCATATGGGGGGCAAGAGGCCAAGGTTGAACAGTACTCTTCTTTCCCGGGCTAAAGAAAATGGGGGGCTGGGTTTTCCTGACCCGATCAGATATCATGCGGCAGTTCACCTTAATAGGGTCGTGGACTGGTGTCTACATAAAAGTCACAAACAGTGGGTTAGCCTAGAACAAGGATTCTTGGAGGTACCGATTTCAGGTGTTCCATGGCTTAATACCGCAGACGTCCCCTCAGTAGCCAAGCACCCCACAATAGGGGCTACCCTGAAGGTGTGTCAGAAACACCTGGAACATCGGGATATCTCCCCTTCTCCTTCCCCGTTGTACCCAGTCTTAGGTAACCCCAGGTTCCCCCCAGGAAATGAAGGTCTAAAAATGAAAGCTTGGAGGGAAGCAGGTTTGTACAGGGCCGTACATTTTTGGACAGACAACGGCTGGGCGAATCTGGTTGATTTGGCCCAGGCGCAGGGTCTCATAGGATTGACAGGTTGGCAGAACTATCAATGCATGCATTTTCTGAACTCGCTTCGAATATGCCCTGGAGGTATGAGGAAACTAACACCGTTTGAAAGTTTATGCTCCAGCAAACAAGAGACCAAGCATACCCTCTCTTACATACATAGGTTATTGGCCTCTCCCCCGGAGGGAGAAGTGCCCTCTTTTCTGAAGAAATGGGAGAGGGATCTTCGTGTCTCCTTTACGCCAGACCAGCATAGACGGCTTTTGGCTATGCCCCACAAAACTTCTATCTGTACTCGCTTGCAAGAGTGCAATTATAAAATCTTGACGCGTTGGTACAGAGACGCGTTGGTACAGAGTGCCGGCGTCGATTAACAAATTAACAAATGGTTCCCAGATGTTTCAGAGAACTGCTGGCGATGAGGTGTGGCGAGGGGAGACATGATGCATATTTTCTGGGCTTTTCCCGTACTCAGACCCCTTTGGGACTCTGAGGGAGTTGGAGGGAGTTGGTGGGCAGGGGGACGGAGACAGAAGTGGCTGATGATCCGGCCTCCTGCCTTCTTCACCTGTCAGCCACTCCTCTGAAGTCATACAAGAAGTCGCTACTGTGCCATCTTCTTAATGCGGCTAAGGCCTGTATTCCTCAAAAATGGAGGAGCCCAACCCCCCCCCCCCCCCTCTGTTGCGTCGTGGATACTGAAGGTTAACGAGATTATGAGATTTGAAAGTGTAATTCTTTCTCGAGAGAATAGATTTGAGAACTTTACGTACACATGGTTCGATTGGTTGAAATTCTCTGAATCGAATGAATGTCGAGTGTTGTTAGGAGAAGCCCAGAGATCCGTGCCCCCTTTTTCCTCACCTTCCCTCCCCCCTCCCCTACTTTCCCCTGTAGATTGTCCTATAGTGACTTGATTGTAATCTGACTGCTGTGTCATGTTGTGAGATTTGTAGGTCTGTTTAGGTGTTCACGATTCGTTGATATCTGATGTATGTGTACTGTTTTGCTGCACTTGTGCAATAAACATGTATGTGAAAAACTCAAAATAAAGAATTTAAAAAAAAACTAAAAATTTAAAAATATGATAATTTTCTACTTATTTTTACCCCAAAATATTGAGAAAGAGCTGCAAAACACAATACAAAATTTTCCTGGAAATTTCCTGGAAATTCCTACAAAAATCACAGTTAAACATATAGAAAGTGTGGCAACAGAGAGTAGGTCTAGGTAGACTAGAGGAAAGGGTGCCCTCCTTTGATTGGTAGCATCAAATGATAGGAGCAATTCTCAAGGGACTCCTATATTCCTATGATTTGTATTCCTTATATACATATTCAAACACACAGCGTCCCTTTTATGGAAGCCTACAACACACCGTACAATCTGATTTTACAATGCCAACCTCACAATGCCTAATCCAGGAAAGAATAGTACAACCCAACTGCAACCTGTGTGGTTAGGGTGTGCATCGGTCAAACTATAACCTTGCCTGCTTTTCCGCCCTAGAAAAACGAAGCCCACCTCTGTGTACCCACATTAAATACACAGGTAAGGTACAGACAACAATCTTCCTCCTAGAAGTGCATTGTTCTCCAAAAGCAAAATCTTAGTGTTTCAGAAGAATGCTAAGGCTGATGAATGTTGCAAAGGCTGGTGACTTCTATCATCAGCAACTATCAAGAGCATTCTTTTTGATGTCTGGACAAAGACTTTAATGGTTGAGGATGCCCAATGGGTTGGTACCCTTTCTCTCAAAAATAAGGACGCCCACACGGCTGTTCCATTTATATGATGGATGAGGACGTGTGATTAGCTAATGCGGGTTATTTTATGGATGAAGATTTCTGATGGGTGAGAATATCCAATTGGCTTTTATTATGACACGGATGATCATGGATGACATGTCTGATTGGCTCCTCTTATTATCTGATGGATAAGCACACTCAGTTGGCTGATATCTGTTCCCTTTAAAAGTAGAAAGACAGATGGACTGCTCACATTATTTGATGAATGAGGATGCCTGAGAGAGGCATGAGAGAGGGGAATGTCCAACAAGATGGTGCCTCTTCCAATCTCATTTGACCTATGAAGGCCTGAGCCACGCCCACTTATCATTAAACAGCCAGCCATGCAAAAATGCTACCATCATACAGACGTACCCACTCATAACCAACAGGCAGTCATACCAATCTACTAAACTAAGCCAGCCTACCACCAGCCAGCTACAACCACACACCCATCTATAGGCAAGCCAAAGCCACCCACCACCAGCACAAAGCCAGCCAAAGTCACCAACAGCTAGCCACCCCCAACAAATTTCATCTATACCCGCCCATGCAAGTTGGAAACAACCAGTTATAAGGGAAGGTGGATGAATCAGATGATCATCCAGGGACAATCGGTTTATCGGCATAAAGGTCCAAAAGTCCAGAGAAGATGGCCTACCCGTATCCTCCGCATTGCGGCCACAATCTCCACGCGGCTATTGGGTCGTGGAACATCCAGGCTGCCAATATACTGAAAGAGAAGAAAGCAAACGATCACCACACAGAAGATACAATTTGCAGGCCAGAGATCTCCTTCCATGGAAGCCTGCCACACATTAAAATGCGATTGTACAATGCAACCATGAAGCCTGAGGGCCTTACCCCACACTGCCTATTCCAGAAAGAACTGTACAACTTGTTTGCAACCTATGTGGCCGGGGTGTGCATTGCCCATACTCTACTCCCATCTGCTCCCGTGTCCCAGAAACACATTGATTCAGTTTTATTAACCAAATTGTGGCCAGATATAGACAGCCTTCTAGTCTCCTAGAGGAGCATCGTCTCCTATTCCCCCAGAGAAGCACTGTGTCCTAGAGGAGCATTGTTCTCCAGAAAAGAAAATCTCAGTATGTCAGAGGAAAGTTGAGGCTGCTGAATGGCGGCTTTGTCTGCAGAGTAATCGGAGCACCGCATCACCTCCCTGAGACTTCTATAGGGCCCGGAAGGGGGATGTGGCTGCTTCAGACTACCAGACACACTGCTCCTATTCCCAGGGTTCCTAGCCACCAATACTGCATGTCTGAAGTGGTTTGATGGGCAGTGAGTGATTGCCGGGGTGGGGGGCGTGTAGCGAAATAAAATAAATGCACACGCTGCAACAAAGCACGTCACATGCACATTGTCGGCACCACTTGCAGAATTGCATGTACATATGGCTCCTGGAAGATGGTTCAGGTTTTGAATTAAATTAAATGGGTTGTGAGCCAGCTGAAGTACATGGGGGTCCAGGGAGGGATTGGAATCCAGGTATAGTGCAGGTATATATAATCCAGGTATATATCAGCAGCCCAACAGTCTCCTGCAATATGGCCAAAGGCACAGCCTCCTAACCATCTCCTGCAACAGGGACGCAGCTGCCTAGCCATCTCCTGTAACTTGGCCACAGCCACGCTGCAACAGAGCCAAAGCAGCTTAACCCTCTCAGCAACAGGGCCACAGAGGCCTGACAGTCTCCTGCAACAGGGCCACAGCTGCTCTCCTGAAACAGCGAGCTCTCCTGCAGCCGCCTAACCATCTCATGCAACAAGACACCAGCCACCTGACCATCTCCTGCAACAAGGAGGCAGCCTCCTAACCATACCCAGCAACATGGCGCCAGCCGCCTAACCATCCCCAGCAACAAGGTGCCAGCCGCCTAACCATCCCCAGCAAGGCGGCAGCATCCTAACCATCCCCAGCAACAAGGCGGCAGCCGCCTAACCATCCCCAGCAACAAGGCAGCAGCCTCCTAACCATCCCCAGCAACATGGCGCCAGCCACCTAACCATCCCCAGCAACAAGGCGCCAGCCGCCTAACCGTCCCCAGCAACAAGGCGCCAGCCGCCTAACCGTCCCCAGCAACAAGGCGCCAGGCGCCTAACCATCCCCAGCAACAAGGCGCCAGGCGCCTAACCATCCCCCATCAACAAGGCGCCAGGCGCCTAACCATCCCCAGCAACAAGGCGCCAGGCGCCTAACCATCCCCAGCAACAAGGCGCCAGGCGCCTAACCATCCCCAGCAACAAGGCGCCAGGCGCCTAACCATCCCCAGCAACAAGGCGCCAGGCGCCTAACCATCCCCAGCAACAAGGCGCCAGGCGCCTAACCATCCCCAACAACAAGGCGGCAGCCGACTAACCATCCCCAGCATCAAGGCAGCAGCCAACTAGCCATCCCCTGTAACAAGGCGCCAGCTGCCTAACCATCCCCAGCAACAAGGCAGCAGCCGACTAACCATCCCCTGCAACAAGGCGGCAGCCACCTAACCATCCTCAGCAACAAGGGGGCTGCCGACTAACCATCCCCAGCAACAAGGCGGCAGCCAACTAGCCATCCCCTGTAACAAGGCGGTAGCTGCCTAACCATCCCCAGCAACAAGGTGCAGCCGACTAACCATCCCCTGCAACAAGGCGGCAGCCGACTAACCATCCCCTGCAACAAGGCGGCAGCCGACTAACCATCCCCTGCAACAAGGTAGCAGCCAATTAACCATCCCCTGCAACAATGTGGCAGCTGCCTAACCATCCCCTGCAACAAGAACCGGATTAGGTGAGGATGCATAAACGGCAGAAAGAGGCCCTATAATTTTTGAGCAGGGAACAGCTAGGGCATAAAGGTCTTTCCTCAGGAAGGGGTTGTGTTGAATAGCCTCTATTTTAAAAGTGAAACTGGATGGAGCCCCCTCCCTGCAGCCACCAGATGATCACTATGGCAACAGATGGACACAGATAATAGCCTGACCCCAACCAAGTGTAAAGACAATTCCCCTTCCCCCAATTTCTCCATAAACTGCAGTGACTCAATGCAAAGCTCCAAGCAGAAAATAGTTGAGAGCTAGGTGGCGAGATATCCCAGGAACCTGTTCTAAATCCAACACTGGGATTAGTGTGCCCCCAGGTGTCATATGGAACTCCATTTATTAGTTTCTGGCTTTCATACCGGGAGCTAATTTGTGAATATATTCTCCTCCAGTGATCCTCTAGAACTGCATGGCCACCAATCCACCTGCCTGCCAAGTGCCAATCACCCCAACCCACCCTCCTGCCCAAATCCGCCACTGCCCATTACTCTTAATCACCGACCTGACATCCACAATCACCCCAATTTCCCCAATCTACCCACCAATCATCCTTTTCAACCCAACAGCCCCACCACCTGTCACCTTAATGAGGAAGTCCAAGCATCTTGAGACACGTCAACCATCCCCACCTCCCCCTGTGCTGAGCCTAATTTGGGCAATTACATAAAACACATCTCACTGGGGGGAAGGGAATCTGCATGAAAGCTGAAGTTGGGACCTTGACAGGCCAGTCACTTAATCCCATGCAACAATGTGGCTACTGTTCTGTTGCTCCAGTCCAACTGTCACTCAAGTCTACAGCAGCCATGCAGAGGCCCCTCCCCCAGCATCAGGGGAGGGGGATTCAGATTCTAATTACTATAGACATGTCAGTGCTATATGCAACTGTATACAAATGATGTGTGTGTGGAGGGGACATTAGACTGTGAGCTGTTCTGGTGCAATGGGTCTTGGAGGATTGGGTAACCGGCCATTGGCTGCACAGTATCTGGCTTGGCATGCATGGGGGCTGCATAGAATTTTCCAACAGGTGATCAATTAATTACCTGAGGGTATCACCTGGCTGGCGTGGCAGGGTTGGGGGTGTGGTGCAGTTTAGAGGGAGCACCAATTTCTGGCAGCAGGGATGCAGGTACTAGTCAGAGGGGCTTCCCTCTTCCAATACTGCACATAATGCCATGTCCATAACAGTCAACAATCACCAGCTTTGAGCCCAGGCAGGGGGGACTCAGTATTCTTGGCCGAAGAAAAGTCCCTTGTATCCAGCAGATACCCCTATGGATAGGGGAGGCTCAGTATACTTGGCTGTAGAAAAGTTGTGTAAAGCAGATACCCCTATGGATGGAGTGGGCTCAGTAAACTTGGCTGTAGGAATGTCTTTTGTGTACAGCAGATACCCCTATGGATGGAGGGGGCTCAGTATACTTGGATGTAGAAAAGCCCCTTATGTTCAGCAGATACCCCTATGGAAGGGGGGTTCAGTATACGTGGCTGTAGAAAAGCCCCCTGTGTCCAGCAGATACCCCTATGTAGAAGGGGGCTCAGTATTTGTGGCAGTGGAAAAGCCCCATGTCCAACATATACCCCTATCTAGAAAGGAGCTCAGTATGCACGGCTGTAGAAAAGCCCCTGTGTCCTGCAGATATCCCAATGTATAGGGGGCACAGTATAAGTGGCTGTAGAAAAGCCCCTTGTGTACAGCAGATACCCAAATGGAGTGGGGAGGGGGCTCAGTATACTTGGCTGTAGAAAAGTCCCTTGTGTACAGCAGATACTCCTATGGAACAGGGGTTAGTATACGTGGCTGAAATTTCTTGAAGCCCCTTGTGTACATCAGATACCCCTACAAGAGGGGAGGCTCAGTATACTTGGCTGAGATTTCTTGAAGCCCCTTGGGTACATCAGATACGCCTTTAAGAAAGGGGCTCAGTATACTTAGCTGCGATTTCTTGAAGCCCCCTTGTATACATCAGATACTTCTATAAGAGGGGAGGCTCAATATACTTGGCTGAGATTTCTTGAAGCCCCTTGTGTACATCAGATACTCCTATAAGAAAGGGACTCAGTATACTTGGCTGAGATTTATTGAAGCCCCTTGTGTACATCAGATACTCCTATAAGAAAGGGACTCGGTATACTTGGCTGAGATTTCTTGAAGCCCCTTGTGTACATCAGACACCCCTATAAGAGGGGGGCTCAGTATACTTAGCTGAGATTTCTTGAAGCCCCTTGTGTACATCAGATACTCCTATAAGAAAGGGACTCAGTATCCTTGGCTGAGATTTCTTGAAGCCCCTTGTGTACATCAGATACTCCTATAAGAAAGGGACTCAGTATACTTGCCTGAGATTTCTTGAAGCCCCTTGTGTACATCAGATACTCCTATAAGAAAGGGACTCAGTATACTTGGCTGAGATTTCTTGAAGCCCCTTGTGTACATCAGATACTCCTATAAGAAAGGGACTCAGTATACTTGGTTGAGATTTCTTGAAGCCCCTTGTATACATCAGATACCCCTATAAGAGGGAAGGCTCAGTATACTTGGCTGAGAGTTCTTGAAGCCCCTTGGGTACATCAGATACCCCTTTAAAGAGGACCAACACCCAGGATTTTGACTATCCTCCCGATCGAGGGCGCCCCGCTATGTGAAACCCCCCAGAACTCCCGATAAAACTCACCTCACCCTGCTCCTACGGCGCATGCGCGGCCGCTCGTCCAATCAGCGCACTCAGAGCCGCTGAACTATGCACGTCAAAGCGACGTCTTATCTCAGTGGCTCCAAGCACGCTGGCGGCCGCATCTCGTGCTTCCCTCTAACAGGGAGCGCACCTGTGCTGGCCATTCACAAATGGCCAGCACGGGCACCTGCCCCGCCCGAGAGAAGCGTGGGATGCAGCCGCGGCCCACGCATGCGCCGTTGGACCGGGATTCGGGTAAGGTTTGTGGGCGTCCTGGGGGGTTTCACACAGCGGGGCATCCCAATTTTGGATGCCCCACAGGGAGGGATTGGATCCTGCAGAGTGTTGGTCCACTTTAAGAAAGGGGCTCAGTATACAAGAGGGGGGGGGCACAGTATAATTCGCTGAGATTTCTTGAAGCCCCTTGTGTACATCAGATACCCCTATAAGAAAGGGGGCTCAGTATACTTGCCTGAGATTTCTTGAAGCCCCTTGTGTACATCAGACACCCCTATAAGGGGGACGGGGCACAGTATAATTGGCTGAGATTTCTTGAAGCCCCTTGTGTACATCAGACACCCCTATAAGGGGGACGGGGCACAGTATAATTGGCTGAGATTTCTTGAAGCCCCTTGTGAACATCAGATACCCCTATAAGGGGGGAGGGGGTGCAGTATAATTGGCTGAGATTTCTTGAAACCCCTTGTGTACATCAGATACCCCTATAAGGGAGGAGGGGGTGCAGTAAACTTGGTTGAGATTTCTTGAAGCCCCCCTTCCAGGTCACACCCTTGCCTCCCTATTCAGGGTTCCATTCCAAGATCATGCAGGGAGGGTTTCTAGAGAAATTGATTGTGAGCTTTGAGTGGCAGGGGAGGACGAGCACAGCACAGCGCTGCGGCATACGTCGGCACTATGAAACGCAGAATGGGAAGGGGGGCTGCCAGCCGAGGCGGGCACAGAGGGAGCAGGTCGGACCGCCAGTAGGTGTCCGCGCATTCACCCACCTTGGCCGGGAAGTGAATTCCGCGCCGGAAGTCCTCCTCGCTATGGGGGGGCACCCGGCAGTCACCCCCCTCCTCCACCAGGTTGTAGCGACTGCGGACCGGCATGGCGCCTCCCGGGGCGGTGGCGGGGTTACCCGGGCTGGCGGGCTCTAGCCGCTGTCCGCTTGCTTCTAGGTGCTGATTTGAATGAGCTCGCTGACTCCGCCCCCCCCCCAGCTCCTGCCGCGGCGCCGCCCCTCATTGGAGGAAAGTTGAGTCACGTGTCCCCTTTCTTGCGCTCCGCTGTCGCCTGGGCGCTCTTTGTCTGGAGACTCCGAATTTTGCTGGAGACGCCGAACTGCCAGTAACTTGCCATCATGTGCTGCTGAGCAGTGCCCAGAAGTTTGAGCGTGTAAAGGCTATATTCCGGGAGTATTGCTATTCAGACATCCCCTGAAACTGAATCCCTGTCCCTCAGAGCTCACACTCTAATGTCCCCTCCACACTCACACACTGTCTTATACATTTATATAGCACTGACATATTCCACAGCACTGTACAGAGCACATAGAAGCAGACAAATGGCTCCCTGTCCCTCAGAGCTCACACTCTAATGTCCCCTCCACACTCACACACTGTTATTATACATTTATATAGCACTAACATATTCCACAGCACTGTACAGAGCACATAGAAGCAGTCACATCACTCCCTGTCCCTCAGAGCTCACACTCTAATGTCCCCTCCACACTCACACACAGTTATTATAAATATATATAGCACTAACATATTCCACAGCACTGTACAGGGCACATAGAATCAGTCACATCACTCCCTGTCCCTCAGAGCTCACACTTTAATGTCTTCTCCACGTACATGGCGGTTTCTAGACAAAATAGTGCTTGATGTAGAAAGGAAAACATTCTGCCCTCTTCCCACTCATCCTACTGTGTTGTTGCTGTTCAATACAGGTATGTGCCATGCTTCCTCTACCATAGCAACAGGCAGTGCCACATGATTGAGCCCACTGTAGGGGATGGGGGGCACTTGGGGTGATTGCCCTACCCAGCATCCCCTACACAGCTCTGCATACAAAGACCTTTAGTTATCTTCCTTCCACCTGTCAGGTGATTAGGAATTGCAATGCTAAAGTCTTAATAATTATATCTGGAGAGGACATGCTTATCCCTGCCATATTATCTGCCCCTACAAAACTGAAGGTTTGGCATCATCGCTTTAAAGAAAAACATTGGAACTCTGTTCCTTCTAGACCTCCGATTTAACAATTGGACAATAAAATTACCTGTATTCTGCTTTTTCTTCTGCGCTTGTCCGTTCTTCTCCAGATGCCAGCGTAGGGCAGGGCCATTTTACCTTCGCAGGATGCACTGCGCCACACCTGGGATCTGGTGCCTGAACAGTGTATTGTCTGCACTGTTTATCTTGGGGCAGGGTAGATTTATGGAAAAGCCACAAGACTTTCAGAGCGACTTGTAAGGACAGGGTGGGGGGGCAGTTGAGTGGCCTGGCTAAGCCCTGCGGTGTCATTCCTAAGCGGCTAAAACACCGGGACCCTGAAAAAGCAGCAAAATGTCAGTGATTTGGAGTACACCAACGTCCAAATGGTATGCAGAGCTGGGGGAGGTGTGTAATAGGGCCGGGTTAGTTAGAGATCCGTTGTTTCTCTATAGTTAAGAGTGGTCATATCCAAGGACTATTAAAATCATGGGCTGATCTTTGGCTCCAGTCCACCCATGGAAGTAGCTAGGTAAGTACTGGGATGTGAAATCAGGCTACAAGCACTGGTATGCCTAGGGACCCTTCAGTCTTATTTGACTGAGGGGTCATTTAAAGTGACAATCCAGCCAGATTAACAAGAGAAAGACATACCCCACCAGCACTAAGCCCAATTACATAAAATAAATAAAAAAGCAGCTGCATGGTGCTTAGTGTCTGATCCTCTGCCCTCCACGCTCTGCTTCCCTCCCCTTTCACTGAGGCAGAGTGAAGGGTTACAACAACAAAAAACCTCCTTAAACTCTCGCCTGAGAACCACCAAAGTCACCGGCGCTGCATGTGGGAGGTGCCTCTCTGTGCACTATGCATTGCACTGTGGACTCTCCTAAAGATGGCGCAGCCCAGGACCTGAAGTGCCAAGCAAATGGCACTGCATCCTGGGCAAGGTGAGTCTTTTTTTCTTTGCTGCCCTCCGTCCTGCCTCAGCACTAGCGGTGGACACAGGGCAGGGGGTTACCCAATACTGGATTTCCAATTTTACCAATCACAGCAACAACAGTGAAATGACTGGCTGATTAAGCACTCAATCACAGGCAGGGCAGTAGCTTCCACTGCGGCAGCCATGGCAATTTTGGGAAGACCTGTGCCAGGTTGAGTAAACAGGAGTTCTTGTTTTTTTTTATTTCACCTGCAAATCAAGCTTATTGATGTTAGTAGGGGTGTTTTGTTGACTGTACTGTCACCCTAAAGACTTTCCCCATGCTCCCACATGCCCTCTACCCACAGACATTATTTGGGATGAGAATTGGTTAGTTTTACCATTTTGGCTGACCAAAGATTTTTCGTTCATCTCTTGATGGTTGCAATGTGTAAACAGAAGTCGCCTTAAAAAAAAGTGTTTTGCTATGAGAACAAGCGGTCGCATTAGTGATAGCAAGCGATTGACCAACAAATCTTTGGCGTCGCTCAATCACGTAAGATTTGTATGGTTGCTCGCTCGCTGAGCAAACAGCCAATTGATCTGCTCGTGTAAACCCAGCATTATTGGGCTAAGTAGTTTTGTGTTGCGCTCATCCTTCAGATCAGCATCTGTTCTGACTGCTAGCTTTCTGCTCATTTCATTAGGATCCAGGAAGATCCAAGTTGGCACCTTGTATGGCTGCACAGGCCAGAGTCTTATGTTAATTGCTGGGACCTCGAAGTAAAAAAAACGCTCAGAATAACTGCTTATATGATTCTGTACCAGTCTGGTTTAATATAGGGACTGCAGACATTCATATCTCTTTAAGGTCATATAAGAAGTTTTCAAATAGCACCTAATAAAGAGTATCTTGGGAGGCTATATTGTTCCTCTCTTTCAACTAATCACACTGGGACCTATTTTCATAGTCTCTCAAACTGGAGTATTAAATTCAAGTACCCTGAGCACATGACTGTCCAGAACTGGAGTGTGCACCAGAATATCTGATGACAATTTTGGAAGTCACATTTTGCCAGTCTGGATTACCAGGGACCCACCATTACAAACACTTTGCATCCTTTTCCAGTGTCTTTTCTAATCTACCAAAACACCCAGCTATTATAATTTTCCCAAATTTCATCATTTCAGTGCTTGCTTAGTAGCTGATCCACTCAAGGGAAGAACTTCTTAAAGTGGACCAACACCCAGGATTTTGACTATCCTGGGTCTTGGTCCACTTCGGTGGGGCACCCCCGATCGGGGTGCCCCGCTGTGTGAAACCCCCCCGATCACCCGAAAAACTCACCTCTCCCCGCTCCCAGCGCCGACGGACAAGCAATCTGACAGTCCCGGAACAAGCGGCTCCTCCGCCGCCGCCTCCCGCGCGTCCCTCTTGACGCGCGCGCACCCGCGCCGGCCATTCACAGACTCCAGTTTGAGAGACCCCCATAAGGTAAGGGTGTTTGGGGGGGTTTCACCCCGCGGGACATCCCGATCTCGGATGTCCCCGGGGAGGGAGGTGATCGGCCCGGGAATCTTATAGATCACCTGTGGGTGTTGGTCCACTTTAAAGTGATACTGCAGGCAAAGGTAATTGTTACACCATTGCATTGGGCTACATTTGCATTTTTAAATTGAACCAGAAATGTCTGAGAAGATATCTGGGTTCAGCCAATGACTTTCTCTTTTTCATTCCGTCTCCCAATTAGCTCGGCAGAGCGGGACAGGATTACTGGTCCCTCTTTCTTTCTGCCCCTCCTTCACCTCCTCCTCCTCCACATTCATCACATTGCTGTCAGTGCAGAGAGCTGATTATTATGCAGCATCACAGATGCAATGGCCACGCCTACTTTTTTCAGAAGAAAAATCAGACGCTGAACTTGTAATCCTCGATATCTGGGCCATTTCTTCTTTAATTTACCTGCAGAAAATTGCACCATCTAAATAAACAACCGTGTGCTACACCCAGATAATTCACAAAAAGAATAGGGAATAGTGTGAAAAACCACGGACCCCCTAAAAATGGGAGCACCACATATTTTACAAAAGTGAATAACCAATTTTATTATACATAACATTTAAAAACTACAAAAACAGACATAGAGACAATTAAAAACAGTGCCTCACCCCCCCCCCCCCCCACACACACACACAGCAAATCCCTTCCAAAACCAAATATGGTAAGAATACCATCTAAATGCATGTGTCTGTGCATACAGTGAGATAAAATATATTGCCCAATGATAAAAAAAGAGCCAGGAAAAAGTATGTCCACCCGTTGGGGGGGGGGGGGGAGCGCTCAAGGACACCTGTGCATGCTGCTTCTCATGCCGCTTCTGCTGAGGATAAAATGCTCCTGTCACCCCCTCCCCCCCCCCAGTTCTTATACTCACCCACCATACCGTGCTATCTAAATAAATTATCAACAAATAATACACAAAAAATAGTGACTATTTCACTTTTTCATCATTTTAGAATACATACACAAAAGGAAGTATGGGTGAGCAAGCACTCACATCCACATCTTCTTCAATTAAAAATGGAAAACAGTTTAGGACAGTGTCAAATGTAGCCCAACACAATGGTGTAACAATTACCTTTGCCTGCAGTAGCACTTGGAAAGAGCCAGAGTCCTGGAATGGTCTATAAAGTGGACCAAAACGCTGCTGGATCAGCCCGGGAATCTATAAGATTCCCGGGCCGATCCATCCCTTCCCTGCGGGGCATCCAAAATCGGGATGCCCCGCTGTGTGAAACCCCCCAGGTCGCCGGCTACACTTACCTGAATTCTGGTCCAACGGCGCATGCCCGGGCCGCAACCCCGCTATCCCTCTACCAGGGCGCATGCCCGCGCCAGCCATTCACGATTGAATGTTAGAGGGAAGCGCAAGATACGGCCACTGGCGCACTCGGAGCCGCTGAGCTAAGAGGTCTCTTAGACGTGCATGGTTGGTTGAGTGGCCATGCATGCGCCATAGGAGTTTTATCGGGAGATCTGCGGGGTTTCACATAGTGGGGACAAAATCCTGGGTTTTCGTCCACTTTAATATTCATATCAATCTCCTTCTTGACTCTGCGTTTCACTGTAAAATCTCTGCTCCGTGTCCAAGTTAGATTAGCTGCTTTTGCTGTGCAGGAGGCACTGGGATGTTTCTAATTCAGCTATTTTTTGCTTCACAGAAACATGGTTAAGGGACTTCAGAGATAAGAATCACAAGTTGAAAACAGCAAAGGAGGTGGAGTATGCATTCATGGCTATGAGATACCATCTTCTAGGGGTAAAAGGTACTCGACTTCAAAGTTCGGGCCATCAAATATAGGCTCCTATATATTCTCCTGCGTGGCCAATTCTCCTCAATCGTTCTGGTGGGTGTGGGGGGGCCTCTGTTGAGAAGCCTAGGAACTCTGTCTAAGGAGATCAGAGCAGCAGAAAAAAAAGCAAGCTGACCGTTAACTTCTTTTCTGAAGCCCAAACAGTCTAAAAAGAACTAAAAGAGGTAAAAGAGTTTTCAAAAACTTGTTGCAGTAGCAACTGTCAGGAGCTGTTTGGCAGCTTCTGGTAGATGAGGTTCAAACATTTGGCGGTGGAAGGAGAGATTGCGGGAGGGGTAGGTGTTCCCGGCGGCAGAGGCAGGAGATCCTGGCGTCAGAGGCTTGATAACCTGGAGGAGGCAGGAGATCCTGGCGGAGGGACCCGGAAACAGTAGGCGATGGCGGGACCAGCATCTCTGGTCAGGTATTGCTGCAACTACCCCAAGAGGTGGCTGCAGCAATACTTGCACTTTACCTGTGATGCCCACTTCTATATTGCAGTTGCACTGCGGGCAACGCAGCATACACTGAAAGAGACTATTTATTTTAATGGGCTGCATTTTCTGGCCAATTCTGACACGTTGCATTATTTATTTATACTGTAACAGGATGCAAACTGCCAGGTGTGATGGGGCATAAAAGTCTGATAGCGCAGGCCAGGGCTCAGCAATACCATCAACTTCCAGGAGTGGTTTCGAAGCCTCAGCCCAGGAATCCAAGGAGCCTCCCGGAGTAGACGGAAAACATGTTGGGTTACGGACAAGGAAAAGTCTAGCAGGTTTTCTATTGTAGAGAGCCAGAGAAGTAGTAACAACATCTTGCTGCCCCTAGTTAAGGGTATGGGTAGTATATAACAGCCTACTGCCAGGTGCAGCAGATGCTGAATCCAAACCACAACTAACCCTAGTAGAAGACTTGATCCGCTGTCTTTCCGGGAATCTAATCGCACAGTTCGTTCAGGCACTGCTTTTAGGACTACTCAGAGCAGTACGTATGTTGCCAGGCCTGCCTATCAATATCTTGTTTTTATTTCAATTGAAACCACAATCAACGCACATATAAAGGAGGACCGCTCCCAATGCCTCCTGCCATATTCCACACAAGTCCAGAGAAAAGCTTCACATTTTGCAGCTCTATAAACATTTTCCAAAGTATTCTTGGAATAAAATCTCATCATGTTGTGGCTTTGGTTATTATGTAAAAAAGACACTCACTGTACATAGAGCAGCCACATGTCACTCCAGCTGAATTGTCATTGATGTTCAGTGTTCCACCTGACTGAGTGTGGCATGACATGGAGCTGGAGGAGCTGTCACACTCAAGAGAAGTCCACACATGATGCAGCACTACTGTTCTGTACTTCCAATAGAGATTCTGCAGGCACCGGCTGCCATCTAGTGGATTTTAGCACACTGCAGACTGCTGAGCATATGCTATTTTACCTATACTTTTGCCTTTAGAAGCCTCCAGTATTTCTAATATTCAATGTATACAAATATATGGTCGATTTATTGTGGTGCAATACAGTCCCAGGTTTAAATAACCTGTATGAGGGCAGCTCTGCACCTCTTTATTTTAGACAATAAATGTAGACACTAAAATATAATACAGCGCTGAAACACTGCAAAACCATTTGAAACATTTCTGGCTTAGATTAGCCAATTAGGTGACTGCTAAAAAAATACCTGCTGAGCCCCAGTGTCATCCAAGCATGAGGCTATGGCATTCCAGGGACAGGTCATGAACAGGGGTGTGCATGCTTTAGTATTATGGGGCCAGATAACATGTCAGGAGTGGGTATGCTCCGCCAATATTTTTGGCATAGGAATAGAACCTGGGCTGGAATTTTTGGGGTTGGAGGGTACAGTAGGGCCGCTACAGGGGGGCTGAAAAGAAAATTAGGGAGGAAGGAATCAGAGGTGTAACAAGCAGCAGCCCAACTAGCCTCAAAGCAGTGTGGCACACCAGGAATTCTCCCGGGTCTCCCTGTGGCCAGTCTGCCCCTGGCTCTGACAGGTGAGGTGTTCTTTTCTGGCAATGGTGAGAGGCTCCAGCAGGAAGGGGTGTTGCTTTCTAGCAGAAATGAGAAGCTTTAACAGGAGGTGGCCTCATGCGAATGGCCCCATTCGCCTCATACTCCCCCTATATTACAGTAACTGACACTACAAAGAAACACAAGACTTCCCCTACCATGAGTGGATAAGCTGTGCTTGTCTGCGGTAGAACAGCATTAATCACTACTCCCGATGCTGCAAAATAACAGCTTCCATCTGACCAGATAAATTTGCTCACTTTCATACAAGATTTTACAACTCGCATGCCAGTTTACTGAATCACTGTATGCGAGTTGTAACTTATTGGTGGCATGTTTTTTTTCCAATAAAAATGACAGGTGGTATTTATTTTAAACAAATATTAAAAATTCAAACCCTCTCCCCAAGCCAACTAGCCCTGGCACAGGCATAGGAGCTTGAAACCCAGGGCTCAGAGACCACATGGCCCTGCCTGTATACCAGTGCTTATGTTTGTGATTAAGCCATGCCCTTAAAGTGGACCAAAACCCACTGAGACAAGATTCCCGGGCTGATTGATTCCCTCCACCTGGGGCATCCAGAATCGGGATGCCACGCTGTGTTAACCCCCCAGGTCGCTCATAAACTCACCTTCTTTCCCAGTCCGACATTGCATGCGTGAGCAGTGGCCGCATCCCAGCTATCCCTTTAGCAGAGCGCGTGCCCGGGTCAGGCATTTGTGGATGGCCAGCGCGGGCATACTCCCTGTTAAAGAAAGCGGGGGATGCGCCGTCAGCGTACTTGGATCCGCTCATATTAGTCGACCTCCTGGACGAACAGGCCTGAGCAGATCCGAGCGCGCTGATTAGACAAGCGGCTGCGCATGTGTCATAGGACCGGGAAGAGGTAAGTTTGTTCGGGCAACCTGGGGGATTTCACACAGTGGGGGCAAGAACCCCTGCAAGAACCCAAACTCAGGATAGTTTTGGTCCACTTTAACAAACCAAATTTCCCACCTATTGACACCAATTCACACCCTGAGGGAAATGTTGAAATGAGAGCAAAGCAAGAGAGAGACAGAGAGCATAGGAAAATGTGGAATAGAAAAACGGAGAGAGAAAAAAATTGTAATATGGGGGGGGGGGGGGGGGGGAGAAAATGAAAATGTGAGCAAAGTAGGAAATATAAAAGAAAGAGAATGAGGAAATGTGGAATAGAGGAATGTGGATGAAAGAGAAAAGAAGGAGATGTGCAAAAGAGAGAGGTGGGAATGTGGAAAAGAGAGATAGAGATGGATAGAATGTGGAAGGAGTGGATGTAGAGAAGAGAGAGAGTGAGAAGCAGGGAATGTGGAAGAGAGACAAAATGAGAGGACATGGAAGAGAGAGAAGGAAGGTATGTGGTAGACAGAAAGAAGAGTGGAAAAGAGGGAGACGGATTGAATATCGAGGAGATATAAGCAACTCGGTGAGATTCTGGGGCGCCGTAACAAATGGAAGCTGAAAGCGTGCCTAGCATCGGTATGAGTCTTCCCTGCCTCACTTTTTAGTTCAAAATATTTTTATTGTATAAAATACAAGTATAGTTACACATTGTGACCCGTCCTCACAATGTGTGGTTCCTCCTGGTTTAAATAGTAGGAGCTTTCCCCCGACTCCTTTTGTTTTAAGTAGCAATTTGTCTGGCCAAAGGCACGTTCCAACTGATTTTTGGTCCCCAAAGGGAGAGTGTAGACATAGCTTTCACAGACCGCAAAGAATTTTCAACTCTCCATTCAAAAGAGGGGGAATAGAGCAAGGGGAGGGGGTCTAGGGATTGCTGTAGAATACACGTGCTACTGCTGAGATAGTAAGGCTCAATCCTCTTCCTCCTTTCGAGACATATTGAGTCTTGGGCGGTTGATGTCAAATAAAGCCCATTCATGGGTAAAAAGTGTACATAATTGAGTACTTTAAAGAAAAGTGTACTACAGTGCACCTGAATCTCTTAATGAGGTCACAGTCCCAAAGCAGATGAAAATTTCTTGCCTCGACCTTAGCACATTTGGGGCATTTGTGTGAGTCCGCTAGGCACATCAGGTAGGCCCTGTGCGGGGAAATATATGAATCATGGAAGTGCCAGAAAAGTTGTTTCAGATAGTCTGGTACCGTGACATTAGTGAGCCTTGAGGTCCAGTTAGAGTCCTGATTTTTTTGGCCTCCTGCCTCACATTTTTACAGGCATAAACCATCATACAATGATTATGCACTTGGTGGAGCCCGGTGCTCAGCATGACAGCAGGGTTACATGTTCTTTTCTCTGTTTCCATTCTGCAATGATTGAACTCTGCCGACATGCTCACATGCTGGGTGCCATTAATGACTGTCACATCCTTTCACATCGCTCACACACTAGATGCTGCTGCCTGTCGCTTCCTTTCACAACGCTTACACGCTGGGTGCCGCCTGTCAGATCCTTTCATCTGCGCTCAGCTAGTCAAAGCTAGCAATGTCTTGCTGGAGGTGGGTCAGCAGTGTGGGGCTGCAGCAAAGACCACCGTGATGCATGGTGGGCATCTTGGGGGCATACCTCCCAAACGTCCCAGGGTTACCCATCATGGGACAAGTGGGTAAGCCCGTGGGACAACGGGATGGCAGTGTGATCCGGGGACTGACCCGCCCAAATAGGGAAGGTTGTGAGGTTTGTCCTAACCTGTAAACTGGACCTACGTAGTTTAAAAAAAAACATACACACAAATAAACCATAAATAATCTAAATTGCACTACTTACCGGTCTGCGTCTTCTTTCCCCCGATGGACAGTATCTTTCTCCGGTCACCCAGGGTGTTCTGTGTCCCAAGTTGGGGCTCCGCTGCATCTACAGGGCTCTTCTTGGCCCCTCCGCTGTCTTTTTTAGACGGCGTCAAAACAAGATACCACCACCACCATAGGATAATGGGTGGGGGGGTCAGGTCCCCCTCCTTCCTCCTAAATTACTAAAGTACTACATTTTAGGTGGGGAGAAGGCATTTATACCTCAGAGATACGACACTGGAGTGGATGGGTATAAAGGGGGTTTCCTGGGGAAAGCCTTCCATACCCGCCATCAGTGATGTTTTGGCCACATGGGGGAGATTCCAGATTATTAGTATAGAAGCCTTCTCCCCTTGGCTTAACTGTCACTACCCTTGGCTGGCAGCCAAGGAAGGAAGAGGGGGGGCCTGTGTCCCTCCTCACTTCATACCAGTACCTTATACCATGTAAAGAAAAGACACAGTAATCACCACAGCAATTGTTGAAATAAATTAATAATTCACTTTGTCATCAAAGAAACAAAAAACTGAGTTTAGAAACGGGGCAAACACACCTCAATGAAATCCACAAAGTTGATCAATAAACTTTGTGGATTTTATTAAGGTGTACATTTTTTCTTTGTGGCACAGTACCTGTGGACTGGGTGGACTGCAAGCCACCTGCCCGACATTCCAGCGGATGGCTTCTTGCCCCCCCCCCCCACACAATTACCCCCAATGGGCAAGGAGGTACGGATGAGCCTGGTGTCCAACAGCGGTCCCAAGTCCTAGTGATTACTAACCCTTATGCCCTACAGCAGGGGTCCCCAACCCAGTCCTCAAGGCCCACCAACAGGCCAGGCTTTGCAGAGCTCCACCCAGATGCACAGGTGCAGTAATTAGTGCAGCAGTAGAGCTATGTGGAGATCCACAAATCATGCGCTGTTGGTGGGCCTTGAGGGCAGGGTTAGGGACCACTGCTCTACAGCACAAGTACGGAGCTGTTGGGCACCAAGCTCATCTACACCCCCTTGCCCATTAGGGATGTGGGTAATGTGGTGGGTAGCAGCAGATCCCCTGCCTTTTGAACTGGTATAGAGGTCTTTCAGTCAGCAAGAGTCATTCAGCAGCCAGGGGCATGAACTCATTCAGTGGCACTTTCAAGCCAGCTCCCGTATCTCGCCATCAGTCACAGGGGCATGTCCACACCCTCTTCATTTACTACAATGGAGGGGGCACGTCAGGCCTTTTCATACCCCCTTCATTGCAATGAATGAAAAGGGCATGAAAGAGCTCCTGTGACTGATGGTGGGTTGCGAGGTCTGGAAGCACAGGCTGCAGTGTGCCGAGCTGACCCTAATATCAGGGATTGAAGACAAGTGCAGAAGGATGTAGCGCTCATTGTCTGTTATCGGTAAGTTGTAAAATAGCAGAGCCTTGTAGCGGACTGGGGCCAAAATCTGCCCAGGTTTTAACCGGTCTGGTCAGCCCCTGATGAGCCCATGGCATACCCACTGAGCACGAGTGTCCGCCAATTCTTAGCGGTTTCTTGGCTTGGAGGGTAGAGTGGGGTCAGATACAGGGGTGTGTTGGGTTGAAACTAGGGATGCAAGAATTAATTAGGGGCAGGGACAAACTGGTCACAGTGAGACCTGGGTCAAAGCCCGTTGGGCCACATTGCTTTGGGGCCAGTTGGGCTGCTGTTTTTAACACCCAGATTCAATCCCTGCCCCCTTAGTCTCCCTCTCAGCTTCCTGTACCCAGCCCCACTGTACCCACAAACGAAGGAACCCCAGCCCCCAATGCTATAGCCCTGGCATCATGGTTGGGGGGGGGCTCAGCAGGGATGACTCAGGCCGGACAAGGGGCTGGTAAAATCCAGGGATGATTTTTGGCCCCAGTCTGCCACCAGAAATTCTCCTGGGTCTCCTTATGGCCAGTCCGCCCCTCACAGAGCCTGATGGAGGCGTGACAAGAGGTAGTATTTTTCAGATTTTGTCTGCTCAATAATTTTCAAACTCCCAGGCGCTGTTCCTCTCTGGCAGAGCATCCAGATTTAAGATGATTTGCTGTGTGAAACACTATAAAAAGCTTTACCTTCCTGTGGTCCAATGGCACATGCGTTGCTGACCCATTGGCGTTCGCCAAACTCAGGTAAGAGTTGATAATGGAGCTGCTGTCCCTTCTCCCGCTCACCCATGTACCTATGCCTGTCATTTACAAATACATACAAGTATAACATAATGTGGGTTTTACACAGTGGAGCAGCCCAAATCGGGATGCTCAGAGATGAAGACATTGTCTAAAAGAATCCAGGGTGTCCATCGTTCTTCTTTATTTCCTTATTGTATGTCAATGTAAAGGCTGGAGCTGGATCTATGTAGGATTTTGCATTGTGAATTGCACTGGAAACGTTGGTAAAAATACAGTGAATTGACAGATCATGTGCTGTGGTTCTCTGGAGTGATCGCCTTCTTTAAAGGAATTCTGCTCCACTCGCTCACCGTACGATAGATGGGCGGGGTCTGACCAATGTACTGATAATGGGCGGGGCTTCTCGTTCTCCAGCCAATGTACTCATGATTGGGCGGAGCTGTGGTCGTTACCAACCGACGGCTGATAAATAGTCGGGGCTTCATTGGTCCTCGGCAGGTACTAATGATGGGAGGAGCTACGTAATTACCTCAGCTACGGAGTGGAGGGCGGAGCTATGTCTTTCCAGGACGCTTTGCTGTCTCTTAGGCAACCAGGGGCGGGGTCGTAGGGTGATTGAGGGGCCGGTGATGAGGGTTTCTCGGGGGCCACACAGGGCGGGGGGACGGGCTGCAGGGAAGGCGAGTCATGGGCAAGTTCGGCGACCGGTACGGGCAGAGGCCGCTCTCCTTCCAGAAACTGGGGGGTCAGGGGCACGAAACGAGGGCGCAGGGGCTTCTGGAGAGGCAAATAATGGGATGTCCGGAGAGTCAAGCGGTTGGTGGGCGGGGAAGCCGGGGCCGGCAATGTCTAAGGGGGCCGATAGTGGGGTATCTGGGAGGTTAGATTCTAAGGTGCCTGAGGGGGCAAATAATTGGCTGCCTAAAGTGGCAAATAATATGGTGCCTGTGGGGTTAGATTGTAGGGTGCCTGAGGGGGCAAATAAGGGGCTAGCCAGTGGGTTAGATGCCAGGGCGTCTGAGGCAGCAAATAATGAGGCGTTTAAGGGGGAAAATGGTAGAGTATCTGTGGATTTGGATACCATGGTGCCTGAGGGGGCAAACAATGGCGTATCTGTAGGGTTAGATTCCAGAGTGTCTGAGGTGGCATATATAGAGGCGTCTAAGGGGGTAAATGGTAGGGTATCTGTTGAGTTGGATACCAGGGTGTCTGAGGGGTCAGATAATGGGGTGCCTGAGAGGGCACACAATAGCGTATCTGTAGGGTTAGATTCCAGAGTGTCTGAGGGGGCAAATAAGGGGCTATCGGTGGAGTTAGAGAACAGGGGGGCAGACAGTGGGGTGCCCATGAGGGCCAATAGTGGGGGGGCAGATAGCAAGGTGCCTGAGGGGTTGATTACTGGGGTGCATAAGGGGGCACATAGAGGAGTATCTGTGGGGTTAAATGTCAGGATGCCTGAGGGGGTAGGCAATGTGGTGCATGGACAAACAGAGGAGATGCAGAAGGCTGGGCATGGAGTTATTGGTCAGAGGTCCAGATGGGCCAGCCCAGAGTTGAAGGGAGCCCTGAAGAGGTCAGAGTCTGGGGGTCGGAGGAGACTGGTCACTGTGGACAGCTCCAAGGCAAAAACCTCAGTGGAGGCTCTGCGGATCAGCATCAAACAGCTGCGCTGGAGGGAGGTGAGAACACAGGGACTTTTACAGACTTTTCTCATCCAATATGAAGACTTGCACTGGCCACATGTGGCCTCAATACCTGGCCCTGAATGGTGAATCAGTGACCCCCTGCCAAGAGACAGCTGGGCGTTAAATGCTGCTGTGTGACACCTGAAAAGAGACTGCTGAATTATAGATAAGATTAATTGACCCCTGCCATGAGGCTGTTGGACCTTAGATAGGACCATGTGACCTCTGTAAAGCGACTTGGGATTGGGGCTGTCTGACCCCTGCAAAGAGACTTGACAGATCTTAGACTGAACTGTGTGACCTCTAGGAATAGACTGCTGGGTCTTAGATGGAACTTACTGACAGCTGCAAAAATACTGCTGGATGCTGGACCCTATTTGGGGCTGAATAACACCTGCAAAGAGCATGCTGGGACTGTCTGATCTCTGCAAGTATTTTGGATGGGCCTGACCCCTGCAAGTACACTGCTGGGCCAGAGATAGGACTGACTGACTGACCTATTAAGGAAGCTTAGTAAGGACTGTTGCTGCCCCTACAAAGAGACTGCTGGGACTGTTGCCCCCCCCTGCTAAGAGATTGCTAGACCGTAGATGGCATTGACTGAAAAGGGATTGCTATACCTTAGATGGAACAGACTGACCTGTGCACAGACACTGATGGGCCTTCGATAGAACTGCGTGGACCCTGGAAGTACACTACTGGGCCTTAGATGGGCAATGACCTCAAAGCGACTGCTGGATCTTAGACAGGACTGTGTGGACTCTGGAAGGACACTATTAGGCCTTAGATGGGATTGGCCTACTCATGTAGAGAGACTGCTGGGCCTTGGATGCAACTAATTGACATCCTCAAAAGGTCTGCTGGGCCTTAGATGGAACTGACTGACCTCTGCAAAGAGACATCTGAGTTTTAAATGAGGCTGTCCCCTGCATAAAGCCTGCTGGACCTTAGATTAAACAAACTGACCTCTGCAACGAGACTGCTGAACATTAGACAGGACTGTATGAACCCTGGAAAGACACTGCTGGGTATTAAATGGGGCTGACTGACTTCTGCGAAGAGACTCCTGGGCCTTACATGGGAATGACTGACCACTTCAAAGAGACGGTTGAGTCTTAAATGCGACTGCTCCCTGCAAAGGCTGGAAAATTAACTGAACTCTGCAAAGAGACTGCTGAGTCTTAAAGGACCATTATGGTTTGATGTTATGTTGTTATATTATAGACCTTGTATAATATACTTTTAATTTAAAAAAATATATATTTTCTTCTGTATTATTTTTCCAAAACTTGCTGAGCAGAAATCACTGGTAATGATCTGCACAGACCTGGCACTTATGATGGGTGAGGGACTTTGATTTGTGTGTCTGACGATATAGCACTGTGCTTGAAATCTTACTTACTGCCCACACTGCTTCTGTCAGGCATGACAGGCCTGACGGTTCTTTAATTTACAGAAATGAGGTTTGACTGCAGTATGTGTCTGCTCTCAATGATTTCAAGTACGGTGCTGTACCTTCACACACACGTTACAATCCCTTATCCATTATAAGTGCCTGTTCTGTGCAGACCATCCATAGTGATATTCTAAGTATGTCACACACCCCACTTCAGTCATTGATTATTACACTTGGGTAACTCCACCAGCAGGTGGCGACGTGCAGAGAAGTCATGAAAAACAAGCCCCTGGTCTATACATTCCTGGCACCTCTCACTCATTCCCCAGTGTTTCTTCTCTGCAAGATGGCGACAAGACAGAAGAAAGAAGTCTCCTGCTTGCAGGTAGCCGGGGTAACACCCCGGCCCCCCCTTTCTGGTCTATTTCTGCCCAGTCCTTTTTTGTTTGCCTAATAGATAACAATAGAAGCCTCCCAGCTTAGGCTGCTGGCTGGGTAATGGTAGATGGCACCTAATGGTGCCTAGGAGATTAGCTCCTCCGCTAGACCCCAGCCAGTGGGGCAACGCGGTTATCCGGCCTGGTGATCCGGATTTGGGATGCCCCGTCCCGCTGTCACCTTATTGGTGCTGTCCCTGTCCCCCGCTTGGTCCCTTTCTCCCTGTGCTAGAAAGAGGGGGGGGGGGGGGGGGGGCTATGTGATTACTAGTACTTGCTGAGTGTGATTGCTGTGTGTTTGTGCTTGATTGTATTTTTATTTTACTGACATGAGGTGGATTTTGGAGAGCCTCCCCACCTCAGGTGGTGGGCAGTTGTATGGTGCCTCCTGACTGTACTACTATTTCGTGCCTGGGTAGGTTCTGCCTTGATGGGGGGCGGGGTTTGGGCGGCGCGTTTTGTCACTTTTCCGCCCGCTCCCGTTTTGCACAGGTTTTTGGGTAAGGTGCGGAGGTGAGGCTGGGCGTCATGTGTGTGCGGTGCCCGCTGCCTCCACTTGTGTGGTGTTATGCGGCTGTCTGGCGGGGCCGCGGCCCGCGCTGCACTGTGTCCGGGAAGGGGGGCGGGGCCGGAGCGCTTCGCACGCTTGTGGCGGCCCGCCCTTCTTCTTCTCTTCCTCGTTCATTCCCCCCCCCCATCTTGACGCAATCGCATACTGCGATGGGAGTACGCTGCCTTCTGCCGCCGTGGTGAGTTTTATTCTTGTTGTGGGGCACATGTACGCTGTTGATGTAGCGCTTTTGGAAGTATTCCCTCAATGAATTGGTAGCCGGCTGCATGGTCCAGCGGTTAGAGCATACGCTTATGGAGTTTGTTCCCCGACGGTGCCGGTTCGAATCCCACTCTGTCCTTAGGTTTTAATATGTATGCATTTAGTTGCCTGTTAGTTTTTGTTGTGCATAACTTTGCATTTTTTATTCCTGTGCTGCTGCATGTTTGATTGTCTATGGGCCATGGCGTGAATGTCTTCTTTTCCATAGCATAACCTGGGTTCCCATACTGAAGGGGTCTCCCGGTTTTTAGATGCTTGGCTAGTTGGGGTACTGTCCCTTTATAATTACAAATCCCCCCACACGGGACATTTAAAAGGGGCATTATGGAGGCTTCTAGTATAACGGAAACGGCCCTTGGGGCAATTCAGGCTTTTTGGGGGTTGTGGGGCTCCTCTCCCAGGGGATGCTGTCATAATATGCATTCCATGTGTACGGTGGAATATTAAGCGCCAGTCCGGTACTCCGGCTTCTGGCTCCTCGCCGCCCGTGTCATCACCTACCCCTCCCCGCCTGTTCCGGACCCCATGTGACGTGGTCATGGGTGGGGATTCGCATTCCGAGGTGTGCGCCGGGTTGGCCAGCCTTGAGATAACGTTTTCCGCGGTGGTTGCTCAGAGGGCCACGGCTAGCGGAAACACTTTCCCTCGCTCCGCAGGGTCACGATGTTGATGTGTTTGAGTCCTTGGACTGGGCCGATTTCCCCCCGGCTGAGGAGGGGGAGCTCTTTGAGGATTCGGATGGGCCTGATGTCCAGCAATTGCCCGGCGCTGCGGGTGACCAGGTTGCTGGGGTGGCCTTCGACACCCCTTCCATATTGGCTCAATTGTTGAGTCGGTTCCTACGCCTAAGGGTGAGTTAATTGACGTGGTCTGGCCACGCTTGGAATTCCCAGTCCACGAATTTTTGAGGATGTCATACTTAAGGAATGGGTGCAGCTTACCCGTTTTGCTGGTGTTACACCTAGTTGGGATAAAGAGTATCCTTTCCCGGCGGACTTGGTTAAGCGATGGTCTTCTTCCCTGTGGTCGATGCTCCGGTTTTGGGGCTGTCCAACACTGCTGTGTTGCACTCTCCTGACTGTACTACTATTTAGGATGGTGAGGATCGCCGGAGTGACCAGCTGGCTAGCCACGCCTTTGTCGGTTTTGGTTCGGTTTTGTGGCTGGTTTTTGTGCTTCGGCACTTTTGATGTTGGCTGCAAGGTCCTTTATCAGGGACTTGCCGTCGGGCCTTGATCCTGTTTGTGAAGAGTTTGTGGCTCTCAAGTGTTGTGAATCTTTTGTTCTTGCCTCTCAGGTTGATGCCACGGTGATGTGTAGTAGGACCGCGGCCTTGTTGGATGGCTATCTGGCGGTTGGTGTGGCTGCGGTAATGGACTGCTGATTTTTATTAAAAAAAAAAAAAAAAAAAGACCATCATGACTCTTCCCTTTTAGGGTTTGTGACTCTTTGGTGAGAAATTGGATTCTGTTGCCAGAGGAGGTAAGTTGCCTCAGAGCAAGTGACTATGCCGTTCCTTTCGGGGGGGCGGCTTCTTTTAATCTCTCCTTTTGGGGAGCCAAAGCTGGCAGGGGCGCGGTCTTTCCCTGTCTTTAGGGGTGCCGGTTGGAACCAGGGTAGTGGCCGTCCCGGTCACTCCTGGGGCTCCAAGCCAACACCCGCTGCCAGGCCCGCTCAGCCATGAGGGGGCGCCCTCATCCATGCGGGTGGGGGGACGGTTGCGACACCTCTCCCAGGTAAGGGACCAGGCGGTCTCGGTTAGATGGATTCGGGAGGTGGTGTCGTCCGGTTACAAGCTGGAGTTCGAGTCCCGACCTCCTCCAAGGTTTTTCAGGTTTCATGTGCCCACGGATCCTTTGGCCACGCAGGGGCTCTTGGCGGCGGTAAGAAATCTTCTGGACATGGCAGTCATCTGCCCGGTTCTGTCCTTGGTTGTGGGCCTCGGGTATTATTCGAATCTCTTTACAGTGTCTAAGAAAGATGGATCGGTGCGTCCTATCCTGGATTTGAAGTTCCTCATCAGGTTTATACGTTCTTGGAAATTTCGCAGGGGAACTCTGCGCTCTTCCTTCACTTCTTTTCGGCAGGGGGACTTCATGACGTCCGTAGACATCAAGGCTGCCTGCCTTCATGTTCCTATCTTTCCGGCTCATCAGGCCTTATCTCGGCTCCAAAGGTGTTCACCAAGGTGCTGGCCGTAGTGATGGCCCTTCTCAGGGCTCAGGGGATTCGCATCGTGCCTTATCTGGATGACCTTCTCATCATGGCTCCTTTCTTCGGTCAATCGGAGACGGACACCAGGTCGGTGGTGTCCTCTCTGGAGAGTGACGGCTGGGTGATCGACTATCCCAAGTCCTCCCTCGCTCCGGCCAGGGTGGTGTCCTTCCTGGGGATGTCCTTGGATTTTTGTCAACACAAAGTGTTTCTGTCTCAGCCCACGGTTTTCTCGATTCAGGAATTGGCGCAATTTCTTATATCCAATCCTTGCCTGTCCGTCCGGTTGGGGATGAGACTGGTGGGGTTGATGGTAGCCTCCTTCGAGGCGGTGCCCTTTGCTCATTTTCGCACAAGGACGCTTCAGCTTCATCTTTTGGCGTCTTGGGATCGGCGACCGCGGTCGTTGGATCGGTCCTTCCGGATGTCCCCTCGGGTTCGGCAGTCTCTTCTGTGGTGGATGGTCTCGGACAATCTTCTGAAGGGTAGGTCATTTCTGACCCCGCTTTGGGAAACTGTCACCACGGACGCCAGTTTGTCAGGATGGGGAGTTTTCTGGGAGGATCTTCGGTTCCGGGGGCGGTGGGGCCTTCAGGAAGCCCACTTGCCCATCATTGTTCTGGAGTTGAGAGCCATCAGGTTGGTTCTGTCTCACTTGACGCAGCATTTACAGGACCTGCCGGTTCAGGTTTGGTCGGACAATCGGACGGCGGTTGCTTACATCAATCACCGAGGAGGGACTCGCAGTCTGGGTGCTCACAGAGAGGTGTTTCTGATTCTAGTTTGGGCAGAGACTCATGTCCCTTGCATTTCGGCAGTGTACATTCCAGGAGTGGAAAACACGGAGGCGGACTTTCTGAGCCGGTGTTCGTCTCGCCGGGGGGAATGGTCTCTCCATCCCCGGGAGTTTCGGTCGCTTTGTCTCCGGTGGGGGACGCCGCAGGTGGATCTGTTTGCCTCTCGTCACAATCACAAGCTTCCGACATTCGTGTCGCTGTCTCAGGATTCTCTGGCTCTGGCGGCGGATGCCATGTCCCTGAGCTGGAGGGACCTGGGGTTTCTTTATCTGTTTCCTCCGATTCCCATGCTAGGCAGGGTGCTGCGAAAGTTGGTTCTGGAAGGAGTTCCCGCCATTCTCGTGGCCCCAAGGTGGCCAAGGCGGGTGCGTTTCGCAGACATCGTTCGTCTGGCGGTGGATCAGTTCGATCTGTCTTTTCGGCCGGATCTTCTCACTCAGGGCCAACTGTGTTACCCCAGTTTACCAACGCTGGCTTTGACGGCTTGGCTGCTGAGACCTCCATCTTAAAGGAGGAGGGTCTTTCGGATTCGGTCATTCGGGCTCTCATTAGTGCCAGGAAGAGATCCTCTTCTTCCATCTATTATAGGTCTTGGAGATCTTATATTGATTGGTGTGAGGCTAGGTCTTTACCTTGCCGGGTCTTTTCTGTTTCTAGGATTTTGGAATTTCTTCAATCAGGGCTGGACTCTGGTCTTCAGCTGAGTACTTTGAAGGGGCAGGTCTCTGCCTTGGCTATCTTTTTTCAGGAGGTCTTTTGCAAGTCATCCTTTGATCAAGACTTTTTTCCAGGGGGTTTCGCATCTGCGGCCTCCTGGGAAGCCGTTGTTCCCTGTTTGGGTTTTGAATTTGGTTCTCTCTGCTCTTCAGGCTCCTCCTTTTGAGCCTTTGCGGGATATTGCTCTGTCCACTCTGACTCAGAAGGTTGCCTTTCTGGTGGCCATCACTTCGGTTCGGCGTGTTTCAGAGTTGGCAGCCTTGTCTATTCAGGCTCCTTATTTTGAGAAACTTCAGGACAAAGTGGTTTTTCGTTTCAAGCCAGACTTTCTCTCTAAAGTGGTTTCTGCTTTTCATCTGAATCAGGACATTGTCCTTCCCTCCTTGTGTCCTAGACCTGGGAATGACAAGGAGAGGGCGTTGCATTGTTTGGATGTGGTACGTTGTGTCAAGTACTATTTGTGTATTACGTCTTCGTTTTGTAAGACTGATGCCTTTTTCGTGGTGCCCTGTGGGGCTAGGAAAGGTTTTGGCTCCGGCTAAGTCTTCCATTAGTAAATGGATTCGTCAGGCGTTTGTTGGGGCCTACTCTGCCAAGGGGAAGGATCCCCCTTTTCGTGTTACTGCTCATTCTACTCGTGCGGTTGGAGCGTCCTGGGCTTTTCAGCACCAGGCTTCTGTTGAACAAGTTTGTAAGGCTGCTACTTGGTCTTCGGTTCACATTTTTTCCAAGTTTTATAAGGTTGATGTGCGGGCCTCAGCGGATGCTGTTTTTGGCCGCAAGGTTCTGCAGGCTGCAGTGGTTTGAGTTTTCTGCATTATTGCCTGGTTTGGATACCCGCCCTTTTTTCTGGACACTGCTGTTGGATGTCCCAAGTGTAATAATCAATGACTGAAGTGGGGTGTGTGACATACTTAGAATAATACCATTTTGTGAATACTCACCTGTAAAATGGGTATTATAAGTATGTCACACACCCCACTTCACCCGCCCTTTTTGGTATCCCGGATTCTTTATAGGGTGAAGTTTTCGTATACAGTTTGAGGGTTTTTTCCTGGTACCTTGTCTTTACTGCTGTTTGAATACTGGGGAATGAGTGAGAGGTGGCAGGAATGTATAGACCAGGAGGGGCTTGTTTTTCATGACTTCTCTGCACGTCGCCACCTGCTGGTGGAGTTACCCAAGTGTAATAATCAATGACTGAAGTGGGGTGTGTGACATACTTATAATACCCATTTTACAGGTGAGTATTCACAAAATGGTATTTTCTGCTGACTCAGCGAGTTTCCAGTTGGGGAAAAAAGTACAAAAGAAAATATTATTTTTTAATAAAGTATATTGGTGAAATGTTTATTTTTTTCCAAGGGCATTTTCAGATGTTTCAAATAATACTTACCCTTTAAATGAGGGTGTCACCTGCAAATAGCGCTGGACCTCAGATGAAATTAACTCACCTCTGCTGAACATTAATTAGGACAGTATGGACCCTGACCAAATGACCTCTGCAAAGAGACTGCTGGGTCTTAGTGGCAACGTGGCACCTGGTGACGGGGGTGACTGGCGGGGGAGGAGTAACTTTGTCCTTGGTTTGTCTGGCAGTATCCATTGGGCCGCCGCCTGCCGTGTGACATCTACTGGCATGGAGTCTCTTTCCATGATACAGAGAATCTCTGCTCAGGACAAGTCAACAAGTTTCCAGGTACATCTCGCCCACAGGTGCCGAGCCAATCGTATTGCAGCCAGGATTAACCCTTTGATCTAGCACCTGTTTCCTCCTCAGGCATGACAGAAATGGTCCGGAAAATCAACCTGAGCCGTGCCCTGCGGACAATGCAGGAGCTGTTCCCAGAGGAGTACGACTTCTACCCACAGTCCTGGATCCTGCCAGAGGAATACCCAATCTTCAACTCACAGGTAAGTGCCAGCTCCTGGGGGCACATCTGTGCCAAAGGAAGGAAATGCCATGTGACACGTGAGGATAGCTAGACAATTAGAGACTGGGCTGCAGAAGATGGGGAACAGTAATTTCGGTGTCAGATAAAGCAGAATGGCAAGTGCAGGGTGGCAGGTGCTGGATGATGGATACAGGGTGGCAGGTGCATATTGACTGCAGTCTTCACATTAACTGGAGCTTACAGCAAAAGTCCTGGTTGCAGAGCTGGTGAATGGGCTGTGCTAGATCAGGCTGAGCCATACGGCCTAACAGAGCCCTGTTTAGGTAGTGCATGTCCATAATGGGAATCTATTTGCTCCATCAGCAGGTGACAGGTTAGTACTGTAGACTTTTCCTGACAAATTCTTCTGCCTAGGGGTGTATGAGCAGCAGCACACAAGTGACACTTTATTAGCACTGCAAAGGGGCAGCAGTACACGGGGCACTGGTGACACTTTCATCAGCACTGCACATGGGCAGCAGCATCAGGGGCACTTAGATCAGCAGTGCACAGGGGCAGCAGCATCAGGGGCACTTAGATCAGCAGTGCACAGGGGCAGCAGCATCAGGGGCACTTAGATCAGCAGTGCACAGGGGCAGCAGCATCAGGGGCACTTAGATCAGCAGTGCACGTGGGCAGCAGCATCAGGGGCACTTAGATCAGCAGTGCACATGGGCAGCAGCATCAGGAGCACTTAGATCAGCAGTGCACAGGGGCAGCAGCATCAGGGGCACTTAGATCAGCAGTGCACAGGGGCAGCAGCATCAGGGGCACTTAGATCAGCAGTGCACATGGGCAGCAGCATCAGGGGCACTTAGATCAGCAGTGCACATGGGCAGCAGCATCAGGGGCACTTAGATCAGCAGTGCACAGGGGCAGCAGCATCAGGAGCACTTAGATCAGCAGTGCACATGGGCAGCAGCATCAGGGGCACTTAGATCAGCAGTGCACAGGGGCAGCAGCATCAGGAGCACTTAGATCAGCAGTGCACAGGGGCAGCAGCATCAGGGGCACTTAGATCAGCACTGCACATGGGCAGCAGCACCAGGGGCACTTAGATCAGCAGTGCACAGGAGCAGCAGCATCAGGGGCACTTAGATCAGCAGTGCACATGGGCAGCAGCATCAGGGGCACTTAGATCAGCAGTGCACAGGAGCAGCAGCATCAGGGGCACTTAGATCAGCAGTGCACATGGGCAGCAGCATCAGGGGCACTTAGATCAGCAGTGCACAGGAGCAGCAGCATCAGGGGCACTTAGATCAGCAGTGCACAGGGGCAGCAGCATCAGGGGCACTTAGATCAGCACTGCACATGGGCAGCAGCATCAGGGGCACTTAGATCAGCAGTGCACAGGAGCAGCAGCATCAGGGGCACTTAGATCAGCAGTGCACATGGGCAGCAGCATCAGGGGCACTTAGATCAGCAGTGCACAGGAGCAGCAGCATCAGGGGCACTTAGATCAGCAGTGCACAGGGGCAGCAGCATCAGGGGCACTTAGATCAGCACTGCACAGGGGCAGCAGCATCAGGGGCACTTAGATCAGCACTGCACATGGGCAGCAGCATCAGGGGCACTTAGATCAGCAGTGCACAGGGGCAGCAGCATCAGGAGCACTTAGATCAGCAGTGCACAGGGGCAGCAGCATCAGGGGCACTTAGATCAGCAGTGCACAGGGGCAGCAGCATCAGGGGCACTTAGATCAGCAGTGCACAGGAGCAGCAGCATCAGGGGCACTTAGATCAGCAGTGCACAGGGGCAGCAGCATCAGGGGCACTTAGATCAGCAGTGCACAGGGGCAGCAGCATCAGGGGCACTTAGATCAGCAGTGCACAGGGGCAGCAGCATCAGGGGCACTTAGATCAGCAGTGCACAGGAGCAGCAGCATCAGGGGCACTTAGATCAGCAGTGCACAGGGGCAGCAGCATCAGGAGCACTTAGATCAGCACTGCACATGGGCAGCAGCATCAGGGGCACTTAGATCAGCAGTGCACAGGGGCAGCAGCATCAGGGGCACTTAGATCAGCAGTGCACAGGGGCAGCAGCATCAGGGGCACTTAGATCAGCAGTGCACAGGAGCAGCAGCATCAGGGGCACTTAGATCAGCAGTGCACAGGGGCAGCAGCATCAGGGGCACTTAGATCAGCAGTGCACAGGGGCAGCAGCATCAGGGGCACTTAGATCAGCAGTGCACAGGAGCAGCAGCATCAGGGGCACTTAGATCAGCAGTGCACAGGGGCAGCAGCATCAGGGGCACTTAGATCAGCAGTGCACAGGGGCAGCAGCATCAGGGGCACTTAGATCAGCAGTGCACAGGGGCAGCAGCATCAGGGGCACTTAGATCAGTAGTGCACAGGGGCAGCAGCATCAGGGGCACTTAGATCAGCAGTGCACAGGGGCAGCAGCATCAGGGGCACATAGATCAGCAGTGCACAGGGGCAGCAGCATCAGGGGCACTTAGATCAGCAGTGCACAGGGGCAGCAGCATCAGGGGCACTTAGATCAGCAGTGCACAGGGGCAGCAGCATCAGGGGCACTTAGATCAGCAGTGCACAGGGGCAGCAGCATCAGGGGCACTTAGATCAGCAGTGCACAGGGGCAGCAGCATCAGGAGCACTTAGATCAGCAGTGCACAGGGGCAGCAGCATCAGGAGCACTTAGATCAGCAGTGCACAGGGGCAGCAGCATCAGGGGCACTTAGATCAGCAGTGCACAGGGGCAGCAGCATCAGGAGCACTTAGATCAGCAGTGCACAGGGGCAGCAGCATCAGGGGCACTTAGATCAGCAGTGCACAGGGGCAGCAGCATCAGGGGCACTTAGATCAGCAGTGCACAGGGGCAGCAGCATCAGGAGCACTTAGATCAGCAGTGCACAGGGGCAGCAGCATCAGGGGCACTTAGATCAGCAGTGCACAGGGGCAGCAGCATCAGGGGCACTTAGATCAGCAGTGCACAGGGGCAGCAGCATCAGGGGCACTTAGATCAGCAGTGCACAGGGGCAGCAGCATCAGGGGCACTTAGATCAGCAGTGCACAGGGGCAGCAGCATCAGGAGCACTTAGATCAGCAGTGCACATGGGCAGCAGCATCAGGGGCACTTAGATCAGCAGTGCACATGGGCAGCAGCATCAGGGGCACTTAGATCAGCAGTGCACATGGGCAGCAGCATCAGGGGCACTTAGATCAGCACTGCACATGGGCAGCAGCATCAGGGGCACTTAGATCAGCAGGTGCACATGGGGCAGCAGCATCGGGGGGCACTTAGATCAGCAGTGCACAGGGGCAGCAGCATCAGGGGCACTTAGATCAGCAGTGCACATGGGGCAGCAGCATCGGGGGCACTTAGATCAGCAGTGCACAGGGGCAGCAGCATCAGGAGCACTTAGATCAGCAGTGCACATGGGCAGCAGCATCAGGGGCACTTAGATCAGCAGTGCACATGGGCAGCAGCATCAGGGCACTTAGATCAGCAGTGCACATGGGCAGCAGCATCAGGGGCACTTAGATCAGCACTGCACATGGGCAGCAGCATCAGGGGCACTTAGATCAGCAGTGCACATGGGGCAGCAGCATCGGGGGCACTTAGATCAGCAGTGCACAGGGGCAGCAGCATCAGGGGCACTTAGATCAGCAGTGCACATGGGCAGCAGCATCAGGGGCACTTAGATCAGCAGTGCACAGGGGCAGCAGCATCAGGGGCACTTAGATCAGCAGTGCACATGGGCAGCAGCATCAGGGCACTTAGATCAGCACTGCACATGGGCAGCAGCATCAGGGGCACTTAGATCAGCAGTGCACAGGGGCAGCAGCATCAGGGGCACTTAGATCAGCAGTGCACAGGGGGCAGCAGCATCAGGGGCACTTAGATCAGCAGTGCACATGGGCAGCAGCATCAGGGCACTTAGATCAGCAGTGCACAGGGGCAGCAGCATCAGGGGCACTTAGATCAGCAGTGCACAGGGGCAGCAGCATCAGGGCACTTAGATCAGCAGTGCACAGGGGCAGCAGCATCAGGAGCACTTAGATCAGCAGTGCACAGGGGCAGCAGCATCAGGGGCACTTAGATCAGCACTGCACATGGGCAGCAGCATCAGGGGCACTTAGATCAGCAGTGCACAGGAGCAGCAGCATCAGGGGCACTTAGATCAGCAGTGCACATGGGCAGCAGCATCAGGGGCACTTAGATCAGCAGTGCACATGGGCAGCAGCATCAGGAGCACTTAGATCAGCACTGCACAGGGGGCAGCAGCATCAGGGGCACTTAGATCAGCAGTGCACAGGGGCAGCAGCATCAGGGGCACTTAGATCAGCAGTGCACAGGGGCAGCAGCATCAGGAGCACTTAGATCAGCAGTGCACATGGGAAGCAGCATCAGGGGCACTTAGATCAGCAGTGCACAGGGGCAGCAGCATCAGGGGCACTTAGATCAGCAGTGCACAGGGGCAGCAGCATCAGGAGCACTTAGATCAGCAGTGCACAGGGGCAGCAGCATCAGGGGCACTTAGATCAGCAGTGCACAGGGGCAGCAGCATCAGGGGCACTTAGATCAGCAGTGCACAGGAGCAGCAGCATCAGGGGCACTTAGATCAGCAGTGCACAGGGGCAGCAGCATCAGGGGCACTTAGATCAGCAGTGCACAGGGGCAGCAGCATCAGGGCACTTAGATCAGCAGTGCACAGGGCAGCAGCATCAGGGAGCACTTAGATCAGCAGTGCACAGGGGCAGCAGCATCAGGAGCACTTAGATCAGCAGTGCACAGGGGCAGCAGCATCAGGGGCACTTAGATCAGCAGTGCACAGGGGCAGCAGCATCAGGGGCACTTAGATCAGCAGTGCACAGGAGCAGCAGCATCAGGGGCACTTAGATCAGCAGTGCACAGGGGCAGCAGCATCAGGGGCACTTAGATCAGCAGTGCACAGGGGCAGCAGCATTCAGGGGCACTTAGATCAGCAGTGCACAGGGGCAGCAGCATCAGGGGCACTTAGATCAGCAGTGCACAGGGCAGCAGCATCAGGGGCACTTAGATCAGCAGTGCACAGGGCAGCAGCATCAGGGGCACTTAGATCAGCAGTGCACAGGGGCAGCAGCATCAGGGGCACTTAGATCAGCAGTGCACAGGGGCAGCAGCATCAGGGGCACTTAGATCAGAGTGCACAGGGGCAGCAGCATCAGGGGCACTTAGATCAGCAGTGCACATGGGCAGCAGCATCAGGGGCACTTAGATCAGCAGTGCACATGGGCAGCAGCATCAGGGGCACTTAGATCAGCAGTGCACAGGGGCAGCAGCATCGGGGGCACTTAGATCAGCAGTGCACAGGGCAGCAGCATCAGGGGCACTTAGATCAGTAGTGGCACAGGGGCAGCAGCATCAGGGGCACTTAGATCAGCAGTGCACAGGGGCAGCAGCATCAGGGGCACTTAGATCAGCAGTGCACAGGGCAGCAGCATCAGGGGCACTTAGATCAGCAGTGCACAGGGGCAGCAGCATCAGGGGCACTTAGATCAGCAGTGCACATGGGCAGCAGCATCAGGGCACTTAGATCAGCAGTGCACAGGGGCAGCAGCATCAGGGCACTTAGATCAGCAGTGCACAGGGGCAGCAGCATCAGGGAGCACTTAGATCAGCAGTGCACAGGGGCAGCAGCATCAGGGGCACTTAGATCAGCAGTGCACATGGGCGAGCAGCATCAGGGGCACTTAGATCAGCAGTGCACAGGGGCAGCAGCATCAGGGGCACTTAGATCAGCAGTGCACAGGGGCAGCAGCATCAGGGGCACTTAGATCAGCAGTGCACATGGGCAGCAGCATCAGGGGCACTTAGATCAGCAGTGCACAGTGGCAGCAGCATCAGGGCACTTAGATCAGCAGTGCACAGGGGCAGCAGCATCAGGGGCACTTAGATCAGCAGTGCACATGGGCAGCAGCATCAGGGGCACTTAGATCAGCAGTGCACAGGGGCAGCAGCATCAGGAGCACTTAGATCAGCAGTGCACATGGGCAGCAGCATCAGGGGCACTTAGATCAGCAGTGCACAATGGCAGCAGCATCAGGGGCACTTAGATCAGCACTGCACATGGGCAGCAGGCATCAGGGGCACTTAGATCAGCAGTGCACAGGGGCAGCAGCATCAGGGGCACTTAGATCAGTAGTGCACAGGGGCAGCAGCATCAGGGGCACTTAGATCAGCACTGCACATGGGCAGCAGCATCAGGGGCACTTAGATCAGCAGTGCACAATGGCAGCAGCATCAGGGGCACTTAGATCAGCACTGCACATGGGCAGCAGCATCAGGGGCACTTAGATCAGCAGTGCACAGGGGCAGCAGCATCAGGGGCACTTAGATCAGTAGTGCACAGGGGCAGCAGCATCAGGGGCACTTAGATCAGCAGTGCACAGGGGCAGCAGCATCAGGGGCACTTAGATCAGCAGTGCACAGGGCAGCAGCATCAGGAGCACTTAGATCAGCAGTGCACATGGGCAGCAGCATCAGGGGCACTTAGATCAGCAGTGCACAGGGGCAGCAGCATCAGGGGCACTTAGATCAGCAGTGCACATGGGCAGCAGCATCAGGGGCACTTAGATCAGCAGTGCACAGGGGCAGCAGCATCAGGGGCACTTAGATCAGCAGTGCACATGGGCAGCAGCATCAGGGGCACTTAGATCAGCAGTGCACATGGGCAGCAGCATCAGGGGCACTTAGATCAGCAGTGCACAGGGGCAGGCAGCATCAGGGGCACTTAGATCAGCAGTGCACAGGGGCAGCAGCATCAGGGGCACTTAGATCAGCAGTGCACAGGGGCAGCAGCATCAGGGGCACTTAGATCAGCAGTGCACATGGGCAGCAGCATCAGGGGCACTTAGATCAGCACTGCACATGGGAAGCAGCATCAGGGGCACTTAGATCAGCAGTGCACAGGGGCAGCAGCATCAGGGGCACTTAGATCAGCAGTGCACAGGGGCAGCAGCATCAGGGGCACTTAGATCAGCAGTGCACAGGGGCAGCAGCATCAGGAGCACTTAGATCAGCAGTGCACAGGGGCAGCAGCATCAGGGGCACTTAGATCAGCAGTGCACAGGGGCAGCAGCATCAGGGGCACTTAGATCAGCAGTGCACAGGGGCAGCAGCATCAGGGGCACTTAGATCAGCAGTGCACAGGGGCAGCAGCATCAGGAGCACTTAGATCAGCAGTGCACAGGGGCAGCAGCATCAGGGGCACTTAGATCAGCAGTGCACATGGGCAGCAGCATCAGGGGCACTTAGATCAGCAGTGCACAGGGGCAGCAGCATCAGGGGCACTTAGATCAGCAGTGCACAGGGGCAGCAGCATCAGGGGCACTTAGATCAGCAGTGCACAGGGGCAGCAGCATCAGGGGCACTTAGATCAGCAGTGCACAGGGGCAGCAGCATCAGGGGCACTTAGATCAGCAGTGCACATGGGCAGCAGCATCAGGGGCACTTAGATCAGCAGTGCACAGGGGCAGCAGCATCAGGGGCACTTAGATCAGCAGTGCACAGGGGCAGCAGCATCAGGAGCACTTAGATCAGCAGTGCACAGGGGCAGCAGCATCAGGGGCACTTAGATCAGCAGTGCACAGGGGCAGCAGCATCAGGGGCACTTAGATCAGCAGTGCACAGGGGCAGCAGCATCAGGGGCACTTAGATCAGCAGTGCACATGGGCAGCAGCATCAGGGGCACTTAGATCAGCACTGCACATGGAAGCAGCATCAGGGGCACTTAGATCAGCAGTGCACAGGGGCAGCAGCATCAGGGGCACTTAGATCAGCAGTGCACAGGGGCAGCAGCATCAGGGGCACTTAGATCAGCAGTGCACAGGGGCAGCAGCATCAGGAGCACTTAGATCAGCAGTGCACAGGGGCAGCAGCATCAGGGGCACTTAGATCAGCAGTGCACAGGGGCAGCAGCATCAGGGGCACTTAGATCAGCAGTGCACAGGGGCAGCAGCATCAGGGGCACTTAGATCAGCAGTGCACAGGGGCAGCAGCATCAGGGGCACTTAGATCAGCAGTGCACAGGGGCAGCAGCATCAGGGGCACTTAGATCAGCAGTGCACAGGGGCAGCAGCATCAGGGGCACTTAGATCAGCAGTGCACAGGAGCAGCAGCATCAGGGGCACTTAGATCAGCAGTGCACAGGGGCAGCAGCATCAGGGGCACTTAGATCAGCACTGCACATGGGCAGCAGCATCAGGGGCACTTAGATCAGCAGTGCACAGGGGCAGCAGCATCAGGGGCACTTAGATCAGCAGTGCACAGGGGCAGCAGCATCAGGGGCACTTAGATCAGCAGTGCACAGGGGCAGCAGCATCAGGGGCACTTAGATCAGTAGTGCACAGGGGCAGCAGCATCAGGGGCACTTAGATCAGCAGTGCACAGGGGCAGCAGCATCAGGGGCACTTAGATCAGCAGTGCACATGGGAAGCAGCATCAGGGGCACTTAGATCAGCAGTGCACATGGGCAGCAGCATCAGGGGCACTTAGATCAGCAGTGCACAGGGGCAGCAGCATCAGGGGCACTTAGATCAGCAGTGCACAGGGGCAGCAGCATCAGGGGCACTTAGATCAGCAGTGCACATGGCAGCAGCATCAGGGGCACTTAGATCAGCAGTGCACAGGGGCAGCAGCATCAGGGGCACTTAGATCAGCAGTGCACAGGGGCAGCAGCATCAGGAGCACTTAGATCAGCAGTGCACATGGGCAGCAGCATCAGGGGCACTTAGATCAGCAGTGCACAGGGGCAGCAGCATCAGGGGCACTTAGATCAGCAGTGCACAGGGGCAGCAGCATCAGGAGCACTTAGATCAGCAGTGCACAGGGGCAGCAGCATCAGGGGCACTTAGATCAGCAGTGCACAGGGGCAGCAGCATCAGGGGCACTTAGATCAGCAGTGCACAGGGGCAGCAGCATCAGGAGCACTTAGATCAGCAGTGCACAGGGGCAGCAGCATCAGGGGCACTTAGATCAGCAGTGCACAGGGGCAGCAGCATCAGGGGCACTTAGATCAGCAGTGCACAGTGGCCAGCAGCATCAGAGGGCACTTAGATCAGCAGTGCACAGGGGCAGCAGCATCAGGGGGCACTTAGATCAGCAGTGCACAGGGGGCAAGCAGCATCAGGAGCACTTAGATCAGCAGTGCACATGGGCAGCAGCATCAGGGGCACTTAGATCAGCAGTGCACATGGGCAGCAGCATCAGGGGCACTTAGATCAGCAGTGCACATGGGCAGCAGCATCAGGGGCACTTAGATCAGCAGTGCACATGGGCAGCAGCATCAGGGGCACTTAGATCAGCAGTGCACATGGGGCAGCAGCATCGGGGGCACTTAGATCAGCAGTGCACAGGGGGCAGCAGCATCAGGGGCACTTAGATCAGTAGGGCCAGGCAGCGCATCAGGGCACTTAGATCAGCAGTGCACATGGGCAGCAGCATCAGGGGCACTTAGATCAGGCAGTGCACATGGGCAGCAGCATCAGGAGGCACTTAGATCAGCAGTGCACATGGGCAGCAGCATCAGGGGCACTTAGATCAGCAGTGCACAGGGGCAGCAGCATCAGGGGCACTTAGATCAGCAGTGCACATGGGCAGCAGCATCAGGAGCACTTAGATCAGCAGTGCACATGGGCAGCAGCATCAGGGGCACCTTAGATCAGCAGTGCACATGGGCAGCAGCATCAGGGGCACTTAGATCAGCAGTGCACATGGGGCAGCAGCATCAGGGGCACTTAGATCAGCACTGCACATGGGCAGCAGCAATCAGGGGCACTTAGATCAGCAGTGCACATGGGGCAGCAGCATCGGGGGCACTTAGATCAGCAGTGCACAGGGCAGCAGCATCAGGAGCACTTAGATCAGCAGTGCACAGGGGCAGCAGCATCAGGGGCACTTAGATCAGCACTGCACATGGGCAGCAGCATCAGGGCACTTAGATCAGCAGTGCACAGGAGCAGCAGCATCAGGGGCACTTAGATCAGCAGTGCACATGGCAGCAGCATCAGGGGCACTTAGATCAGCAGTGCACATGGGCAGCAGCATCAGGAGCACTTAGATCAGCACTGCACAGGGGCAGCAGCATCAGGGGCACTTAGATCAGCAGTGCACAGGGGCAGCAGCATCAGGGGCACTTAGATCAGCAGTGCACAGGGCAAGCAGCATCAGGAGCACTTAGATCAGCAGTGCACAGGGGCAGCAGCATCAGGGGCACTTAGATCAGCAGTGCACAGGGGCAGCAGCATCAGGGGCACTTAGATCAGCAGTGCACAGGAGCAGCAGCATCAGGGGCACTTAGATCAGCAGTGCACAGGGGCAGCAGCATCAGGGGCACTTAGATCAGCAGTGC